>CM075769.1:24429138-25029138 GCA_037974665.1 Ehretia macrophylla
TTTGATTATAATTCAATTCATGACGATCATAAGTAGAAAGTTCATATTCTTCAGTCATTGATAAACAATTTATTGGACAATACTCAACACAATTACCACAAAATATACAGACCCCAAAATCACTAGTAAATACTAGAAAAAAATAGGCTTTCTACATATGCATCGTCTAAAACAACGATTTTTATCAGCTATAGCAAAGAAAGAAACTTCATAGAAGTCGAAATATGAAGAAATAGATATGCCTAGCTACTTTTTTCTATGGATAAGAAAGGATCTAATTGATAGAGAAAGCGCCGTAAAGATCAATTAGCGAGGTTTTTGGCCGATATAATAATAACTGCGTACTTATGTCATGATGCGAGATATACTTATCTCATGATGTGAGATAAAAATTAATGAATCAACTTATGTAATAGAGTTGATCCACTAAAGTCTTGAGCAGCGGTGTAGGATCAGATCCCAAAGATAGTAAGGAACTGGAGTTACATCTCTTTTCCATTTCCATTCAAGAGTTCTTAAGTGTTTCCATGCCCCTTTGAGATCCCGAAAAATGGACAAATTCCTTTTCTTAGGAAGATATACAAGATTCGTCACTACAAAAAGGATAATGGTAACCCCACCATTAACTACTTCATTTATATTTATGAATTTCATAGTAATAGAAATACATGTCCTACCGAGACAGAATTTGTAACTTGTTATCCTCTTGCCTAGCGGGCAAAGATTTACCTCTGTGGAAAGGATGATTCATTTGGATCGACATGAGAGTCCAACTACATTGCCAGAATCCTAAGATGGAAATTCCTATACACTCTCTTACTTCCATTTGACTACTTGCTCTATTCTAAATCACTAAGAAAAGAAAAAAAACCAAAAAAACTTCTGATTATATTCATAATCAAAATCGAAATATATAAAGTAAAGTATAATAATATAGAAATAATCAATATAAAAATATATAGTTAATAACTATATATATATATATATAGTTAAAAATTCTAAATAAAAAATAGGAATGATTTGGAATTTCTTTTCTAGAATCCTAGGTGAAAATAAAAGAATTTGTATAAGTAATATATAGATATAGAGTTATACTAACTAAATAAACTCGAAATAAGTATAATGGAAATCAGATTCCAGTCGATGAATCTTGAAATGAGTTATTCTTTTCCCCTTTCCTAGTCGATTAATAACAAAACGGATTTTTCCAATGTATAAAATAAAAATTCCAATGGCTTTTGTAACGCCCCGAACCCAACCCCACGCTAAAGGTCAAGCCCGGACCCGTCACTCGAACAGAGTCTCCTCTGTACCAAGGACTAAACTGTTACCTGTGAATAGTCACATATATCATTTGAACTATAAACAATAACTTATACAACCTATCTTCTAATATTCCCAAAGTCAAGTCAAATTCACAAGGCCATCCGAGCCTTAGGACAACATCAATTTACTTAGGCACACAAGCATGTGAGGTAAGTTGGCTATAACCAAAAGTAGTTAGATACAATTATAGTTTTAAGTTCTATTTGTAGGATAATAAACACTCCAAGCATGCAATAGAAGATGAAATCTAAAATCCATTATTACAATCCAACATCTTTCTCTAACATACAAGACTTCAACTACCAACATATATACAAGACCCCAAGGTCTCAAAATACAACATTTAACATGAATTCCACGCAAACTGCATATAAGATCCACCTTAACACACAAAGTCACGGATTCTAATCTACGTGAACTTCTTCTTCTTCTTCTACTTCTAACAGTTGGGGATTCACCTCAACTTCTCCGGAAACATATTAAATGAGGAGTGAGCAACAATGTTGCCCAGCGAGGGAAGTGATGCAACATACCAACGTGCAATATGATATGCAAACACAAGAAAACATATATATGCAACATAAACCAGCGAGATAAAAAAAAAGCCAAGTAATTAACCACATTAAAAATGATATGGTTCCACTTCAAGTCTTCAAACACGAGCCACAAACAAGCCGGAAAACCCCAAACACCAACAAGTTGGGATACTCCGGATGTATCCCAATCCTACGACCCTTTCTCCTAAGGTAGGTCCATGCCCAGTAGGTGAACCACGCCTCTGGGGTAGTGGAGTATGCCTCAGCGAGAAGGGAATGGGCACCATGGTAGTCGAGGGAGCACGGCAAGCCCGACGCCGCCCGTGTTCTCGACGCTACCATGTCTGAAAAGGTTGTGCAACCCCGAGACAAGTCACATGCAATCAAGATATCACATAACACATAAGAAGGTCGACAAAGTAGGCCGCCCTCACATATAAGCACGATATAAGTTCACATAAGCACGAGAATAGCTTTAAAGTTCCAAATAAGCAATCAACATAAATATTTCCCACGAACTACTCAAATAGCTTAATTATATCTTAGATATTCAATACAAGACAAGACAACTCCACAACAAGTTCCAAATGCAACAAAATTGGCTAAAAACTACTTTTTCCCTTTCTTTAACCAAGATTTCTTTCTCCTATGTGTATTTCAAGGTTTCCAAATCATATCATAATCTTTCTATATTCTTAATTAAGCCCAAATACACCTATTAGAATCATAAAAACTCATTTTAGAAGCAAAAGTTCGGGAAGGCCCCGAACGGGTTTGAACTACAACTATACTAACCGAACCCCATTTTCGCGAAACGAAAGCACCAAATGTGCTTCCTTAGCTCAAGGATACCCGAATCAAAGCCCAAACTTGCCTGGATTGCTCGACGAGAAAAGTCCCCTTTTTAAAGTCGACTAATTACGCAATTTAGCTTGGTTTTGAGTTATTCAACCTCACGTGGCTTTTTAACTAGCTTCACTAGGGCCTAGAGCATCTAATTGAAGTCTCAATTCAAGCTAATTAGCAATTTTTATTCAAACCCTAAAACGTGCACTATTCATCATCTCTTTTGTTCAATCTCAACTTTCAACCATAAACATTGATAATAAGTTTCAAAAGTTAACTCTATAGCATCTATTAAGCATATAATAAGCACTCATAACAAGTATCAAAGCTATAATCAACAATTTAAGAAATTCATAAAAGATGCATAAACTTTAACTTCACAAAAAATGAACTCCATCACAATTTAGAAGGCAAGGATGCGAAGTAGGAGCTCTTAGATGCCACGAAACTTTCCTAGACCAAGCCAAGAGCTCAAGATGCAAGATTAATGAAGCAAAAATCTCCTCTTTTCTCCTTAGGGTGGTCGGCCATATGAAAGGACAAGGAGGGAATTTATGCTTTTGTTTTTTTATGACAAGTATGTGTTTTGTTTTAATTTTTATGAGTTGGATTATTATATGTATGTGTATGTCTATTAATTTAAGTTAATTAGTCCCAAAAACTTGATCAACTAAGGCCAAAATGCAATTTAAATATTTTTAGTTACAATTAACACTATTCTTACGTAACACTATTCAAATGACATGAAATCTATTTTCTAAACGCAAGCTCCCAAGCTCGAAAGTCCAAAATGACTAGGTCTCGATTCCTTATAGATGTCCTATGATCTAGGAAAAATATAAAATCTAACTTTCGAGGCGGTCAAAAATTTTATGAATAGTAACCTCTAATAAAAACAATTAAACAAGAAATATGATGCACGTAGAAATGCGCAAATAGATATGCAACATTTATAAAAAGATTTATGGTAGAATTCTCGGGCGTCACACCCTCTCCCCCTTAAACTAATTGCGTCCTCGTAATTCTTACATAATTCGGCAAAGAGCTCTGGATACTTCTCTCTGATCTGATCTTCTCACTCTCAAGTGGCATCTTCAACCCCATGATGATCCCAAAGAACTTTTACCATATGAATACTTTTAGTTCGAAATTCCTGAATCTTTCGGTCAACCACTCGAAGAGGTTTCTCAACATATACTAAAGACTCATCAATCTCCAACGGTTCTGGCTGAATAATATGCGACGGATCAGGATTATATTTCCTCAACAGTGACACATGGAAAACATCATGAATTCGGCCCAAACTTGAAGGTAATTCCAATCTATAAGTTAAATCCCCAACCTTCTCAATGATTTCAAATGGTCCCACGTATCTAGGGCTAAGTTTACCTCCTTTTCCGTGTCGAATCAAACCTTTGTGCGGAGAGACTTTCAAGAATACATGATCACTCTTTGAAAATACTAAGTCTCGTCGACGTCTATCAGCATAATTCTTCTGTCGACTCTGAGCTGTAAGCATCCTTTTCTTTATAAGTTTCACATTATCCACCATTTTGATCATCTCAGGAAGAATAGCGGGATCAACTGCTTTCATCTCACCTACCTTATCCCAATACAACGGAGACCTACATTTTCGCCCGTAAAGTGCTTCGTAGGGTGCCATACCAATAGTAGCCTGATAACTATTATTATAAGCTAACTCCGCTAAAGGTAGGTACTTCTCCCAATTCTTGCCAAAATCTAGAACACAAGCTCTCAACATATGTTCCAGTATCCTGATAGTCCTCTCTGACTGGCCATCCGTCTGCGGGTGATATGCAGTACTAAAACTCAAATTAGTCCTCAAAGCCTTTTGTAGTTTTTGCCAGAACTGTGATGTAAACCTGGGATCCCTGTCTGACACTATCTGAGATGGGACTCCATGCAATCTCACAATATTTTCAACATATAGCTCGGCCAATTTATCAAGAGAATCTATTTTCTTTGTAGCAATAAAATGTGAACTCTTCGTCAATCTGTCTACTACAACCCACACAGAATCATTACCTCGTGGTGATTTCGGCAAATCCGACACAAGGTCCATAGTAACCTGGTCCCATTTCCATACCGGAATCTCTAATGGCTGCAACAATCTTACCGGCCTCTGATGTTCTGCCTTAACTTTCTGACAAGTCAAACACTTAGCTACATAATTAGCTATCTCTCTCTTCATGTTGTTCCACCAGAAATTCTGTTTTAAATCTATGTACATTTTAGTGCTTCTAGGATGAATTGTATATTTAGAAGCATGAGCCTCAGCAAGAATCTCATCTTTCATAGTCGAATCACTAGGAATGCAAATTCTATTCCTGTACCTGAGTAGTCCATCATCATGCAACTTGAAGTCGGACTCTCCTCCTTTGGACTTCTCTAGAAGTTTCAATAACTGAGAATCTAATTGTTGCGCTTCTCTAATTCTAGATAGCAATAGAGATTGGATTTGTTGGCTAGCAAACTGAATACCTGATCTAGAAGCCTCCGGTTTCCACAAACATAGTTCTTCCACAATCTCCTAGTCCTTGATTATCAAACTAGCCACATAAGTTTTTCGGCTCAGTGCATCTGCTACAATATTATCTTTTCCCGGCAAATAGCTAATGGTACAATTATAATTATTTAACAGTTCTAGCCAACGCCTTTGCCTCATATTCAGATCTTTTTGAGAAAACAGGTATTTTAAACTTTTATGGTCAGTAAATATTTCAAATTTATTACCCCATAAATAATGACGCAATTTCTTCAAAGCAAATACAACAGCAGCAAGCTCAAGATCATGTGTAGGATAATTGAGTTCATATGGTTTCAATTTCCTAGAGGCATATGCTATCACTTTACCATTTTGCATAAGAACACAACCCAGGCCTTCTTTCGAAGCATCACTGTAAATCACTAAGTTTTCAGTCCCCTTAGGCAAAACAAGGATAGGTGTAGTGGTAAGTCTCTTTTTTAACTCCTGGAAACTGGCTTCACATCTATCATCCCAATTACACACAGTTTTCTTCTGGGTTAATGTAGTCAAAGGTCCTACAATCTTTGAAAAATCCTTAACAAATCGCCTATAATAGCCCGCTAATCCCAAGAAACTACGGACTTCCGTAAAAGTTTCAGATCATTTCCACGACATAACCACCTCAATTTTAGCAGGATCAACATATATTCCCTCATGTGAAATGATATGACCTAAAAAGGCAACCTGTTTCAACCAGAATTCACATTTGCTAAATTTGGCAAACAATTTGTGTTCTTGCAGGGTTCGAAGCACAATTCTCAAATGTTCTTCATGCTCTGACTCAGATTTTGAATACACTAATATATCATCAATAAAAATCACAACAAACTGATCAAGATAGGGTCGAAACACTCTCTGCATCAAATCCATAAAGGCGGCTGGAGCATTTGTCAAACCAAATGGTAAAACAACAAACTCATAGTAGTCGTACCTGGTTCTAAATGCAGTCTTAGGAACATCCTCTTTCCGGATCCTCAACTGATAATAACCCTACCTCATATCAAATTTAGAAAACACAACAGCACCCTATAGCTGATCAAACAACTCCTCAATTAAAGGCAAATGATATTTATTTTTCACCGTCACCTGTTTAAGACCTCGATAATCAATGCACAAACGCAGAGTACCGTCTTTCTTTTTCACAAATAACATAGGAGCACCCCACGGTGACGAACTAGGCTGAATAAAACCTTTCTCAAGTAAACCCTGTAGCTAAATTTTCAATTCCTGCAACTCAGGGGGAGCCATTCTATACGGGGTTCTCGAAATAGGATTAGTCCCCGACAACAAGTCAATCACAAACTCAATATCCCTATCAGGTGGTAATCTAGGCAACTCCTTAGGGAAAACCCCCGGAAACTCTTTTATAACAGGTACTTCATTCAATTTCAATTTATCTCCAGGCTGATTAATTAAATAAGCTAAGTATGCATCATAACCTTTACTCAACATTTTAGTAGCTTTAATGGAAGATATGATTCGAGTCCCAGTAGATTTTTGACTCCCAGTTACTTTAATAACAGGTTGGTTAGGTACTTCTAAAGTTAAAACTTTCCTCCTACAGTCCAAACATGCATAATATCGCCCCCACCAATCCATCCCCAAGATGACTTTAAAGTCCCGAAATGGCATGATTATCAAGTCAACATGATACATGTGACCCTCAATGCAAATATTGCATTCTTTACACACATACTCCGTAACAAATTTAGTACCCATAGGATTACCTACTTCAATCACATACGGCAGTTTATCAACTTTTAATGTAGCAGACTGTGCACATGCAGGAGTAATGAATGAATGTGTAGCCCCGATGTCAATCAAAACTACTACCGGCTGACTATTAATAAGAAAAGTACCTTCCACCACCACTGTCGTCTCTGGAAGCTTCTCCTGGTCGAGTGCAAATACCTGTGCCTGACCTCGCGGTATAGTAGCTGCTTCTGAAGCTCTAGTCTGGGCACCCTGGCCTGAAGTCTGTCCTTGACCATATTTAAACTTGGGGCAATCTCTAACTCTATGCTGATCACTGCCACAACCTGTGCAACGGCTCAATTTCCTCCAACACTCAGCCTTTGTGTGGCCTTTGCGGTTGCAATGAGTACACTGTAGGTTCTTCTTAGCAGCAGCACCTCCTGTAAGGGCCCTATAAGTAGATATAGTAGAACTACCCTGCTGAGATCTAGCAGTCACTGGTCGGGTCTGTGATTGTCCCTGTGGCTGGCTCTGAGCTAGTCTCGGTTCTGACTGTACCTGAACTGGTCCTGGATAGCTCTGGGTCTGCCTAGGCTGCTGAGTCTGAACAGGCTGCTGATACTGCCTCTAATAACCCTGACTTTGAGACTGAAACTGACGTTTGCTTGACTGACTAGACTGAGCTAACACATCTGCCTTGCGTTTCTCACATCTCGATGCGGCCCTGACTACTGCAGCATAGCTCGGATAATCCTGCGAAGACAAATTAAGCATGATGTCACTCCTCAACCCTGTGATAAATCTCTGGATCTTCACATCCTCCGGCTAAACTAAAGCTGGCACATATCGAGAAAGTCTAGTGAAGGTAGCCTCATACTGGTCTACAGTCATGTTTCCCTGTCTCAAAGCTATAAATTCATCCTGATGTCTTTCGCGAGCTACAACCGATACATATTTATCCCGAAACTCACGAACAAAGTCAGCCCATACATGCTGGACGCTCTCAGCATCCCATTTCTCTCTAATAGTGCGATACCACTCCTCGGCGTCACCCTCCATTAAAAAGGCAGCATAGGTAATCTTTCTTTCATCATTGCACTCAAGTATCGCAGCAACTTTCTCGAACTTACTTAACCACATCTCTGTTTTCATGTCATCAGGCTCGCCATAAAAACTATATGCCCCGTGATGCAGGAATTTATCATACAAGTTACCCCTTGCAGCACCACTGTCCTCTGCTCTGGCAGCCTGATTACCCCTGTTGACACCTGCTGTTCCCTGCTGAACCACAAACTGAGCTATGATATTCATTTCTGTGGCCATTGTGGCCATAATCTGAGCATTACTCGGTTCTTGACCCTGCGGTACATCCCCGACTGCCCCTGCATCTTGCTCCAATACATCCTGTCTGGGGGCTTCCTCCGGCTCTCTCCTTGGTCTACCTCGTCTCCTCATTTCAATGCTAGAAGAACATAATATTATAATAGGCAAATAAACTATGCAAAGATAATGTACACATTATTTTCAAATATTTTACTCACATAAGAAATATATAAAACACTTAACAACATTAAACTCTAAACTTTTCATATTCTTATCATATCATGCTTTATCATTCCCTTTTCATGCTAGCATGTCTTTTATCTAAGTACTTAAATAATTAAACAATCACATATTCACATAATTCACTTTCACATATAGACCACTACCCACATGCCAAGGAAGTTAACCCGGCTTCAAGCATTCAAGTAGCTCTGATACCACCTAAAGTGTAACGCCCCGAACCCAAACCCACGCTAAAGGTCAAGCCCGGACCCGTCACTCGGACAAAGTCTCCTCTGTACCAAGGACTAAACTGTTACCTATGAATAGTCACATATATCATTTGAACTATAAACAACAACTTATACAACCTATCTTCTAATATTCCCAAAGTCAAGTCAAATTCACAAGGCCATCCGAGCCTTGGGACAACATCAATTTACTTAGGCACACAAGCATGCAAGGTAAGTTGGCTATAACCAAAAGTAGTTAGATACAATTATAGTTTTAAGTTCTATTTGTAGGATAATAAACACTCCAAGCATGCAATAGAAGATGAAATCTAAAATCCATTATTACAATCCAACATCTTTCTCTAACATACAAGATTTCAACTACCAACATATATACAAGACCTGAAGGTCTCAAAATACAACATTTAACATGAATTCCACGCAAACTGCATATAAGATCCACCTTAGCACACAAAGTCACGGATTCTGATCTACGTGAACTTCTTCTTCTTCTTCTACTTCTAACAGCTAGGGATTCACCTCAGCTTCTCCTGAAACATATTAAATGAGGAGTAAGCAACAATGTTGCCTAGCGAGGGAGGTGATGCAACATACCAACGTGCAATATGATATGCAAACACAAGAAAACATATATATGCAACATAAACCAGCGAGATAAAAAGCCAAGTAATTAACCACATTAAAAAGGATACGGTTCCACTTCAAGTCTACAAACACGAGCCATGAACCACAAGCTACGAACATGCCGGCAAACCTCAAACACCAAAAAGTTGGGATACTCCGGATGTATCCCGATCCTACGACCCTTTCCCTGAGGTAGGTCCATGCCCAGCACGTGAACCACGCCTCTGGGGTGGTGGAGTATGCCTCAGTGAGAAGGGAATAGGCACCATGGCAGTCGAGGGAGCACGACAAGCCCGACGCCGCCCATGTTCTCGACGCTACCTTGTCCGAAAAGGTTGCGCAACCCCGAGACAAGTCACGTGCAATCAAGATATCACATAACACATAAGAGGGTCGACAAAGTAGGCCGCCCTCACATATAAGCACGATATAAGTTCACATAAGCACGAGAATAGCTTTAAAGTTCCAAATAAGCAATCAACACAAATATTTCCCACGAACTACTCAAATAGCTTAATTATACTTAGATATTCAATACAAGACAAGGCAACTCCACAACAAGTTCCAAATGCAACAAAATTGGCTAAAAACTACTTTTTCCTTTTCTTTAACCAAGATTTCTTTCTCCTATGCGTGTTTCAAGGTTTCCAAATCATATCCTAATCTTTTTATAATATTAATTAAGCCCAAAGACACCTATTAGAATCATAAAAACTCATTTTAGAAGCAAAAGTTCGGGAAGGCCCCGAACGGGTTTGAACTACAACTATACTAACCGAACCCCATTTTCACGAAACGAAAGCACCAAATGTGATTCCTTAGCTCAAGGATACCCGAATCAAAGCCCAAACTTGCCCGGATTGCTCGACGAGAAAAGTCCCCTTTTTAAAGTCGACTAATTACGCAATTTAGCTTGGTTTTGAGTGATTCAACCTCACGTGGCTTTTCAACTAGCTTCACTAGGGCCTAGAGCATCTAATTGAAGTCTCAATTCAAGCTAATTAGCAATTTTTATTCAAACCCTAAAACGTGCACTATTTATTATCTCTTTTGTTCAATCTCAACTTTCAACCATAAACATTGATAATAAGCTTCAAAAGTTAACTCTATAGCATCTATTAAGCATATAATAAGCACTCATAACAAGTATTAAAGCTATAATCAACAATTTAAGAAATTCATAAAAGATGCATAAACTTTAACTTCACAAAAAATGAACTCCCTCACAATTTAGAAGGCAAGGATGCGAAGTAGGAGCTCCTAGATGCCACGAAACTTGCCTAGACCAAGCCAAGAGCTCAAGATGCAAGATTGATGAAGCAAAAATCTCCTCTTTTCTCCTTAGGGTGGTTGGCCATATGAAAGGACAAGGAGGGAATTTATGCTTTTGTTTTTTGATGACAAGTATGTGTTTTGTTTTAATTTTTATGAGTTGGATTATTATATGTATGTGTATGTCTATTAATTTGAGTTAATTAGTCCCAAAAACATGATCAACTAAGGCCAAAATGCAATTTAAATGTTTTTAGTTGCAATTAACACTATTCTTACGTAACACTATTCAAATGACATGAAATCTATTTTCTAAACACAAGCTCCCAAGCTCGAAATTCCAAAATGACTAGGCCTCGATTCCTTATAGATGTCCTATGATCTAGGAAAAATATAAAATCTAACTTTCGAGGCGGTCAAAAATTTTATGAATAGTAACCTCTAATAAAAACAATTAAGCAAGAAAGATGATGCACGTAGAAATGCGCAAATAGATATGCAACAGTTATAAAAAGATTTATGGTAGAATTCTCGGGCGTCACAGCTTTGGCTACTATAACCTTCCCAACCACGATTTTTTTTAGCTATTTCACTGCGAAATAAAGTACATTGCTAACATCAGGAAATGAAATAATTGAGAATCCCGAGTAATTGGCCAAAAAAGAAATACAAAAAAAAATTGACTATGAATAGCAACAATTCGAAGTTATTTTTATAATGGAAATAAATGGCTAATGAAGATCTGATTCTAGGTTATTTTTCTTGGATTTATCAGTCTAAGCAGGAGACAATATACCTTGATATTATTGATTATTCTTTGATTCAAAGAATTGTCCCATCTCAATTGAAAAGGCAAATAACGTTTCAGGAAGATATCTAGTTCTGCTTCCGTGTTACTTTTGTATTATTTTTTCTTTTTACCTTTTTTCATGGCTGATCCCACATAATCTTCTTCAATATCTTTTTGTTGATTTTCTAGAATGGATCCAAAATTGTCTTGGTTTTGTACGTTTGATCCAAGATCTCCTTGGTCTATGGGTTCTTCTTGATTTTGCAGCCAAAAGATCTTGGTAGCCCCTTTAGGTCTATGATTTGATCAAGGAATATTCGATTCTTTCTTCAATGTGGAATCGATTCACACCAACTCTTCCTTTTTTCATAATTTCTCAGAGATAGATAGAGAGGTAGGAATTTCTCGAACGAACCGCACTCCTTCGTATACGTCAGGAGTCCATTGATGAGAAGGGGCTGGGGAAAGCTTTAACCAAATTCCTACAGTGATGAATATGAGCGCAATTGAAATTCCTGGGGAGTTATACATTTGTGCATTGATAAGACCAATCACTATTTCTTGAAGCTCAATCTCTCTCCCGGATAAACCATATAGCCAAGAGAAACCATGAACCAGAATAGAAGAGCTTGCCCCAACCATGAGTAAATATTTCATAGTAGCCTCATTAGACTGTACATCTTTCTTGGTATATCCAGATAATAGGTAGGAGCATAAACTGAAACATTCTGGAGCTACAAAGATAGTTATTAAATCGTTAGCACCGCATAAAAACATTCCTCCTAGAGTAGCTGTTAATATGAATAAGAGAAACTCTGTTATAGCCATTTCTGTACATTCAATGTACTCTACTTTGAAAAAAAAAAAAGAATTGGATTATATGTGAGATAATTTTTGGAATTGTATATTCAATAACGCAGCTTCCGCCTTGACAGGGCGGTACTCTGACCAATTGAACTAACGTAGGAGATATCTCTATTTTTCCCCCTGGGAATCTTTAGAATTACCACTGCTTAGCTTTCAATTATGTTATGAATGAATCAGTAATGATGCTTTATTACACTGCCTTTTATGAGATGCCTCAGAGACCTTACATATTGGAATTCTAGATCATTAATATTCTTTTTCTCTCTTTCTCTCATACTTCCATTTATCCACACCTTTTTTCTCTATTTTGCTTTACAATTTAATTTAGAATCAGATTAATTTTTTTGTTTATGCAAAAAAATTTCAGTTGCTATAAAGATATGATCGATATATCATATCTTGACTAATCATATCTTTAGATCCAGATAATGCGAAGTGATGAGTTGGTTATTAGTTTTATAGTTATTAGTTCATACTGTGGGGTTGATTTTCATCCTAACCCTAAAAAAAGACCAACGAGTCACACACTAAGCATAGCAATTATATCAAATGGTTAATCAACTAGAAGATTTAGCTTGTATGAATCGTTATTGGTTTGATACCAATAATGGTAGTTGTTTTAGTATGTTAAGGATACATATGTATTCACGATTGAAAATTCGTTAATAGTACATTTATCCTCTACCATTACCATAAAGGGTATATGAAAGCAAACAGATGCACATATGCCTTGTCTTACATTCCATTCTAATATACGATACTAAATCAATAACGTATCAATTATATCTAGAAATGAATTAGCGGAATCTTCTTCATTTTCATTTTAGGTTTAAATTATTCGCTTTTGTGAATTTAAAAATGTATGTACCATCATTTTGTATCACTATCTGAATCTAATTCAAAATTAGGTTGATTAACTTAAATTTTTAAAATTAGGAATCCATAACTAAATTCAGATTATTGTATATACCACATTTAAATTACTAGCATTATTATTACTGATCGGTAAAATCCATATCTCTAAAAAGGAGAGGGTTAATTTATGGTGACGTTCAAAAATGTATAGATCCAATGTCACATTCAGTAAAGATTTATGAAACATGTATAGGATGTACTCAATGTGTCTGGGCCTGCCCTACCAATGTATTAGAAATGATACCTTGGGACGGATGTAAAGCGAAGCAAATTGCTTCTGCTCCAAGAACGGAGGACTGTGTTGGTTGTAAGAGATGTGAATCTGCCTGTCTAACATATTTCTTGAGTGTTCAGAAAGCGAAAAAATGATAGGTGCAGAGACTCAATGGAAGCTATTCTAACAAATGGAGTTGACTGCGTTGGTCGAGGAATCTTTCCATCGAAACTTCAGAAAGGATGAAGGATAAACGTATATACATATGTATTCAATACTCTATCAAATGAAATGATTAATGATAACCCTAATCTTTTTTTTTATGAAAAAAAAAAGGAAGAGTTGGTGTGAATCGATTCCACATTGAAGAAAGAATCGAATATTCATTGATCAAATCATTCACTCCATAGTCTGACAGATCTTTTGAAGAACTGATTAATCGGACGAGAATAAAGATAGAGTCCCGTTCTACATGTCAATACCGGCAAAAACGAAATTTATAATAAGAGAAAAATCCGTCGACTTTAATCATTTCTTCGGACAGAAGAAGATTATGTAAACACTTACTTGAAATCTCACTTATCAGATTCCATTGTGGAAGACACAATTTTTTCTGAAGAACTCGCCATGATATACCTGATCCATGCATAATATCATGAAAAATGGATACAAATTTTTGACTACTACTTAGTATCGGCAATAGGTCTGAAAAAGTATAGAATGGATTTTTTTAACACTTAATCCCCTTTATGTTATGTATGTTATGGATTTCATTGTTCAAAAAATGATTCGCAAGGAAGAGAGATGTTTTTACTGATTTTTGAGTAAAATACGATTGTGAAGTGTATAAGAAGGCTTTATTTAGTAAAGACGACGGATATCTAAAATAGAATATTTGTCTTCTCTTGTATTGTCGTTCTATTCGGGGCAGGACGGGCCGTGCTCTATCAAAACCAAATTTCTATTTTCTATTCAATGCAAAATTTAAGTATGAGAATTTCCTGAAAATTCTCTTCTCTATAGGCAAGATATAAACATATATAACATATATAAAAATAGATATTTGTGTAACAATCTCTGTTCTGGGGTTTACATATACTAAGAATTGTTGTTATAATTGAAAATTAGAAGGATTTTTTGATTGCAAAAATCAATACAATACTAATTAGTTATGTATCAATTTGTATTAATTTGTATTTTCTTATGTCATTAGGAAAACAAAATTTTGAGATTCAAATCCAAGAATTGTTCGAAGAGGTCAAATCTTTGATGATTCTATCATCTATGATTGAGTTGCGAAAACTTCTGGAACAATTAGGATATTCTCTAGAAGAAATACGGGATTCTACTTCATAGGCCGACTAAACGGTATTCCCCTAGCAATTGGGGTTATGGATTTTCAGTTTATGGGGGGTAGTATGGGATCCGTAGTAGGGGAGAAAATAACTTGTTTGATTGAGTACGCTACCAATATATTTCTACCTCTTATTATAGTGTGTGCTTCCGGGGGGCACGTATGCAAGAAGGAAGTTTGAGCTTGATGCAAATGGCTAAAATATCGTCTGCTTTGCCCGTAACCTAACAAATAAAGTACATTACATAGTCCAGGGATTGGCGACTTACCCATTCAGTGACTTTGGCACTGGACGTTCCAAAAAAAAAAAGGATACTATCGGGTTTGGTGAATTCAATAATAGATGCATGTTGGCATTCCAGCCTTCCTTCTTCTCCTAATAAGCTTTTATGCACAAAAGGATGAAAATCTCCCTCACCTCTACCAAGCTCCAAGATGCAAGATTGGCTTCACCTTACTCTCAATCACCTTGAACATAAGGTCAAACATTATTTCAATTACTCTTTAACTACAATAATCATTAATTATCTAACTAGGTTAGCTAACTTTATAGTTTACTTAATTAACATACAACATTTATTAGAATTCTATCCTTAGTAAAATGTCACATTTCATATACTTTAATTTAACAAATAATCCAAGTAATCATTCAAGTAGTTAAGTATACAAGTCATAATCATAGCCTCACACAACAATACAATTAACAACAATATAAACAATATAATCAAGATATAAGCATGTTCACCCAATCTTTAACAAATAAACATGTAGTTCAATTCAAGCTCATACAAAGTGAAACCCAAGCTAACCCCAACCTAAACATTCTACTCCTCCAATACACTTTATGACACCCCTACAAATCATGAAAATTCACTTTTAATTACATTTACTACAAAAGCCCCATTTGCCCCTTAGTCACTTTGAACTACAACTACCAAAATCGTTGATTAATTCAATGTCATAAAGGTATTCTAGGCTCTATCCTACATATATAAGACTAATTATCGCCTCTAATCTCACCCCAGATCACCATATTAATAGACCACTAATTATTATGCAATTAAGACATCAAAATTCAACGTTATCGGAATTCAATAAATTTTATCAAGTAACCATTTTAGCATCCCTAGAATCCATACAAACTATCAAATCGAGTATCGGGTCACAATTTGATGGTCCTAAGTGAATAGTGCCCATTATCTAACTTTAACTTAAATTTTTTGCAATCCTAGTATTTCCAAACTATTTGAGACTCTAATCTAGGTTTAACAACTCTTAAATCACACTTATATAGTAATAAATTAAGTTAGAACACAAGGGTTTGCAAAATCTCAATTTTTACTATTCATCTTCTTTAAATGCAAGAACAATCAATCTAGTCATTAACATTGTTATCTAATCACAAAAGTATGTTCTACAAGCATAATAAAGAGTATATCAAGCATAGATAATTCAATACTCAATAAACCAATAATATCAAAGTAAACCCTAGCTATCAAAACACTAAATTAATGCAATATTCCTCACTAATTAAGCTTGTAGAAGGCTAGGACTAGGCTTAGGAAAGCTTGAATGTACTTGTAGAAGTCTTGGTTGAGCTCACAATGGAAGGATTGTAGTTGAAATTTTCTTCTTTTTCCTTTGTATAGCCGACGAGTAAATGGGGGATATGGGTGGAATTTTTGCAATTGTCTTCTAGCTTATGTTATGAATATGTATGTATACTTAGTATATATTAAGTAGGTGTTATTAAATTGTCCAAAGTCTGCAAGACCAAGGCTTAATTAAAGTCCAAAAATCCAATTAAAACTAGTTAGCTAACATTCCAATGTTATTCAATGCTTTTACTATTCACTCGGTACGAAAAATATTTTTCTAATGCATTCTCCCGTCATGTAATGCACAAAATCCTATTTTTCTCATGTCTCACATAAGTCATATAACATGAAAAAAACGCAAATTTAGAAAAATAAAACAGTCGAAAAACCATTATGAATAGTAACATTTCCAACTATTCAATAAACTTCACATAAATGCACATAAATTGACACTAAGGTAACAAATGCATATGCATGCGGGTCTGGCTTATTACACTCTTCCCTCCCCCCCCCCCCCTTAAGAAAATTGCATCATCGCAATTCTTTATTCTTAAAAGGACCTCACATCAACTGCAGTAACTCCGATCGAAACTGTTGTCGAAGAAGTGCACTACTAAGACTACCAAGAGGGATGCCCATACTATTACCATTGAGAAATCAACTGAAAATACCTAAAGTTTTAAGAAGGAATCCCGAGTAATGTAGCCAAATAAAGGCTCTTATAAAAATACTGATTAGAAGTCCGAAGATGAATACCATATAAGAATCCCATTTAATAGTGCCGAGAAATACCACTAGGAAATCCATATATGAATACCAGAATTGAAGGTAGGCAGGGCCCAATAGTAATCCCCGCACATAGATGTCACCGAGAAATGCCAAATAGAAGTACCAAAGAAATACTATAAGTGAAGTCTCGAGTAGGAATTCCAAATAAAAAGCCAAGTTAAGAATGTTGGGGGAACATCTATAAATGTGAGCTCTTCCAACTATAAGTACCAAACAAGAGTTCCATGTATGAATACCAAATAAAAGGTCCAAAAGATCCATTCGAGATTCCCATAATGATACTACTGATAGAAATGCCACTAAAGACCACTGTCATCAAATAATTCTCGACAAAATGCCAAAGTACATACTCCTCAAGAAGCTCAACTATATATAACATCTCCCTGAAGGTCATAAGTCATATATATATAGATGATTCTAGATGCCTTAATCTCAGAAACACAAATATAGTCACATAAGAATATCAGTTGCAGTGACATAAAAGAATTCATTCTTATCCTTACTTGTTCCGTGAAGTTCTCCCTGCTGATCAATCTGCTGTGCTGGATCATTATCTGCAACTCTAGGCTGACCACCCTACCCGGAAGTCCATCTCCTAGCACTCTTAAATCTGAGGCATTCCCTGACTCTATGTTGACTACTGCCACATCCTGTACATCTGTCAGTCCTCTTCCAACAATTGATAACATCATAACCCCCATGGTTACAAAAAGTGCATTTTTGAAGGTGTCAGAGTCTTTTACTTCGTTGACTCAGTTTTGTCTCACTCTTAACTTTTCTCTTCTCAAATCTCGGTAGCACTATCAAAGTCTCACGCTGCACTTGCTGCTCAAATACTTGTGCCAATTTAGTCAAAGCATCTGCTACCTTTTAGCAACGCCTGTTCCCCTGCTGATGTTTGACTAGCTGCCCTCTCTTCTTGTTGGTCCTTATCTCAGGAAGATCCACTACTGGCCATCTTTTTATAGGGGAAGAGATTTATTACCAGTTTAAAGGGGTAATATATGTATGCATGCAATGATGAGCACATAAGGTTCTTATATTAACAAATATACCACATAGAAGTACACATAGTCACATATTTGTTCATCTAACACATTCTTCATATTCCACATAAGCAAGTCACGTAGAACACATTTTTCATTCAAATCACATATAATCACATAGTTATTCACATCACAAAATCTTCCTATTTCACACAAATTTAATACATAAGAACACATTTTCACTCAAGTAAACACAAACCCACATGTAAGCACATACTTATTCAAAATACATTTCACATGCATGTACTCGATGTTTTCTACCCGACAGAACGAGGACCCTGTCCCGGTTGAGAGCATCTAGGCTTTGATACCAACTGTAACACCCCGATCCCTCACGAGACTGGAACCCCGATCCAAATCCCGCGGTCACGAAAAACAAAGGAAAATGGATGGAGTTTTCCCTGTTTCTAGGCCTATCCAATTACCTGTACACATATTAAATGGCCACAAAGACAATAAACCAGCATTCCTAACAACCCCATCCTTCAGTATCATAACTTTCTCCAATTCTTAAGGCCATCCGAGCCTAAAACTAAAACAAAATAAGGCATACAAGCATACAATTCATTAACTATTGAAATTCTATGTTACAAATCTGATTATCATACAACTCTAATCTTATTTACTTAACTTTCTTGTATTTTAAGTCTTTCAACCTTACTTCATTCAACCATACACAAGCAAGCAACTAACTAAGCATTAAATCAAAAGCTTTAGAGTTATTACATATCTTTATACAATTAAGACCTCAAAATTCAACGTTATCGGAATTCAATAAATTTTATCGAGTAACCATTTTAGCATCCCTAGAATCCATACAAACTATCAAATTGAGTATCGGGTCACAATTCGATGGTCTTGAGTGAATATTGTCTGTTATCTAACTTTAACTTAAAGTTCTTGCAATCCTAGTATTTCCAAACCATTTGAGGCTCTAATCTAGGTTTAACAACTCCTAAATCACACTTATATAGCAATAAATTAATTTAGAACACAAGGGTTTGCAAAATCCCAATTTCTATTATTCATCATCTTCTTTAAATGCAAGAACAATCAATCTAGCCATTAACATTGTTATCTAATCACAAAAGTATGTTCTACAAGCATAATAAAGAGTATATCAAGCATAGATAAGCATAGATAATTCAAAACTCAATAAACCAATAATTTCAAAGTAAACCCTAGCTATCAAAACACAAAATTAATGCAATATTCTTCACCAATTAAGCTTGTAGAAGGCTAGGACTAGGCTTAGGAAAGCTTGAATGTACTTGTAGAAGTCTTGTTTGAGCTCACAATGGAAGGATTATAGTTGAAATTTTCTTCTTTTTCCTTTGTATAGCCAACGGGTAGAGGGGGGGATATGGGTGGAATTTTTGCAATTGTCTTCTAGCTTATGTTATGAATATGTATGTATACTTAGTATATATTAAGTAGGTGTTATTAAGTTGGCCAAAATATACAAGACCAAGGCTTAATTAAAGTCCAAAAGTCCAATTAAAACTAGTTAGCTAACAATCCAATGTTATTCAATGCTTGTACTATGCACTGGGTATAGAAAACATTTTTCTAATGCATTCTCCCGTCATGTAATGCACAAAATCCTATTTTTCTCATGTCTCACATAAGTCATATAACATGGGAAAAATGCAAATTCAGAAAAATAAAACAGTCAAAAAACCACTGTGATTAGTAATATTTCCTACTATTCAATAAACTTCACATAAATGCACATAAATTGACACTAAGGTAGCAAATGCATATGCATGCGGGTCCGGGGTGTTACAGTTTGAATGTGGTTCCAAATCAAAAGTATTTAAGTTCACATAAGTTAAGGTAAATTTGAGTTGAGAATTTCATGGGTAGGTATACCTTGTGAGTTAAGCACGATATATACAGTTTGAATGTGGTTCCAAATCAAAAGTATTTAAGTTCACATAAGTTAAGGAAAATTTGAGTTGAGAATTTCATGGGTAGGTACACATTGTGAGTTAAGCACGATATATATAAATTATGAGTCTATGAATGATATAATTTATTGTAATTATCTTTTCTGCTTCATTATATGATGGATGATATAATTATCTTATATTTTTATCTTATAAAAGAATGGGGACGGAAACAACATCATTGTGTAGTAAATTCAATACCGAGATAGAGGTTCAGAGGATAAGCAATGAAATTGTGAAGATAAAAAAATCCTTAAACAGTATGTTTAATATCATGGATGAGAACAATCGTGCCTTCCAATGTCATTGTGAATATCAACAATGAAAATACTAGAGGTGATAATGTGGAATCTAGAGGACGGGAAAATGAAGGTGGTCAAACAAGCAGTTTCAGTAGTGAAAGTGAAGATGATGAGATGGATGAAGACTTGGTTGATTTGACTAATGCGGAAGATGATGGCATTCCCTTGAATGCACTTGGCAGTATCTCGAAGGAACCAACAATGTTATTGATGCAATCAAAAGAGGTGTTAGAAGATTTTTTACTTTCTCAAACCAATGATCCACAGTAAGTATTTAAATTTACTCTTTAGTATATAATATTCTTAACTGCTAATATTAATTAACTCATTAACTCATACTTGTCTTGTAGGGAAGTAGTTATTGAAATCGAGATGTATGCTATCACGTGGTTGGAGATGCTCTTTCTAATGCCTAACAAAGAAATTCCAGACTGCGTGAGTATCTAATCAAATATGCACCAATAATATGTTATAGTTTATATTTTGAATATTTATAATTAATTTATTTTTTTTACTTATCAGATTATTGATGCATTCGCTTGGATATTAACAAAGTCTGCTAGGAAAGAAGAAGAAAGCTTTAATAGATGGTATTTTCCAAGTAGTTGCACGGTAAACTATCGATAACTTTCTTTAATAAAAAGTTAAAATTAAAAGTTGTACGTAACAATTTGATTGTGTTTATTTACAGCAAATAATCCTCGATTATCCACAATTCAACCCTGTTTCATGTCAAAAATATTATTGGGGTACCAATAAATTCACAAGAAATTCTATTGCTGAATGCGAAGAGGTATTAACAATCTTTTTTATTTTTTATTTTTTTCCTTTAAACATGTTCATTTTTGTTATAATTTTTTAAATGTCGTGTGTCTATTGTTTATGATAAATAAGTTTAATAATATGTAGGCAGATGTTCTTGTCTTTAAATTATGATAATAACCACTGGTTGTTAGTCATAATTGATTTGAAACGTAATTCGGTGAACATATGTGATACATTGATATCACCAATGCAAAAGTGAGAGACAAAAAAATGTGTGGGACCTTGGTATGGTTTCTTTTTTTATTTTTATTTTTGTTCCATTTTGTTTATGTGTTTGAGTCATTTATTTGAAAGATTGACACTTGTCAAATTTTAGGTCGACCGAATGCATAGGATCTTGAAGGTCGTAGATGGAAATACTTATAAACAAATGACGAGTTTTAAAGAATTTCAGATACAATATCCTGAATGGGTCCCCACACAACATAATGGAAGTGATTGTGGCCTTATATGTTTGCCTTATGATGAAGAAGTCAGGCGAAGTTGTCCCACTTAATGACATTGGATTTGCCATTGAACGCAAACGGATTACGTTCAAATTATGGCGGGATGAATCTAATATTTTAAATTAGGCATGTTAAATTTGATAGGATTTGCACATGTTTCCTTTTGATGCTAGATATTGGTGTTGACAATGGATTGCCACCTTTTATGTGTTTTGTTCTAATGTGACGTTTTGCTACTATTTTTTTTTTGGGATTAGAAATGTTGTTAATGTATTCCCTTTATATGGACTATGTCTTGTATTTATGTGTTTTTGGAAAAAATGTTTGTTTTGTATTTATGTGTTTCTTTTGGCAAATGAAATATTTTTGCTAACAAACGTGTAAAAAGTGGTGTTAAGTAACTAGTATTGTAGATTGAGTTGAATGATAGATTTTTCTTTTCCTTGAGTTTTCTATCAAAAGCAACAAGGAAAACATGAGAAGTATGGACTTTATTTCAACTTTTAGCTGTCAGACATGAACTTTAAAACTTGGGAAATACATTCCTTTGTAGATTCAAGTAAGTTTAACTAGGTTTTGACATTAGTTTAGCATGACACATTATGTTCATACTATGGTAGTATCAAACAAGTTTATATGACAAGTATAGAGTTTTTGTTAGGCAAAAATTTAAAAAGTTAAGTCATAAAAATAAACACATGAAGTAAAGTAATGGGGCATCACAGGTCACCCCCAAAAAGTGATAATGTTTAACTTAAATACAAACACGAAGTAAAATAAAACGTACTGAGGGTGCCATATAACACCCTCCCAAAAGTTAACAAAGTTAAGTCAAAAAAATAAAACTAAAGTAAACTAGAAGTACTAGTAGTGTATACCACACCCCCCAAAAATTCCAAAAGTTTGTAACCATGATAATCAAAAAACATAGCAAAAACATAACATAGCGAGTCATCCAAAAAGAGCACATGCTCACATCCAGTTAACAAGAGGATTGCATATGTTTGCCCAATGTCTCCAAATATTTAGATATGGTGTTAATTAAACGTTACTAAAATTAATAATAATTATTTAGAACATCACAATTTCCTTTACCAAAAACTCTTGAAACACTTCAAGGCATCACACAAAATCCATTTCTTGCATAGTTTTCTTAATCCATTTATCAAGAACGCATTTTTAACATAGCCCATTTTGTTATAAACACAATGGAAATTTCAATTTGTTTGCAGTCTGAGGAAAAAAAGAGAGAAAATTATTATGCTAAAGAAAGAGGAAAAAAATCATGGGTTGCATGCAATTTTGAGTGTTAATTTAGTATACGTTTTAAACAAAAAAATATTAAATAAAAAAGAGATTAAAGTCACACGTGAGAATTGTTTTGGATAAACAAAAGAAAAAAATAGTACACATGAAATGTAGTCATTTGGTAAATTTTTATAGTTCACTTTCTGCCCATTTAGGTCATTTTATATATATACTATTTTTTATTCATGTCCAATTTAGTCAATTTCGTACATGTTTGGTGGGGTCATATCAAGGCTAAGTTGGTATTTTTACTCAATGTTATGACCCTACTTATGACAATTGGTTGACATTTCTCAACCAATTGAAGGATTTTTAGTCTACGTGGTTGTGGCAAATCTGCCACAACCTCATTGCAGAAAAATCTATATCTTTTTACTGTACTGTGCTTTTTTCTAGTATTTGCAGTATTTTCTCAATCGAAACTTGTGAAGTCCTCTCTCACTACAAAAATAGTCAGTCATAAATGGCATAGCATTATAGTTTAGGGGAACTGCTCCAGTTGGGCCATTCATGTCACACACATTTGGGCCTTACATAAATGTGAAGTCCACTGGCAGCATTTTCCTATAGTTTTCTAAAGCCTATTGCTTTTTTCAATTGATAGGCCAATATGCTCTCTTTGTCCAAAATTGGGGTCAGACTTCTGTCATGTAAATAACCACCTAGCCTTCATACATATAAGCAAGCCCAAACATTATGGGGCTCATTCCGGCGGATAAATTGAAGAATTTTCCCTCAAATTGAACACCCAGGCTCGTTGTTAAGATGTCCCGTCCTGACCTGACTAGCCTAGAATAGGAACTTTTATCATCATTCATCATAATTTCATTTATATACCATGTGCCATGGAATAGTGTTGATATACAAGTTTTTTGCTTCTTCTCAGTCATTGGTAGAGTTTTTAAAGATGAATCTTGGTGAACTATTTACTTATAAATCTTTCTCATGTCTTACAAAAGCATGGTATATTTCAAAGTTGTTTGTCAATAATCGAGGCATCATAGTCTTAGTGCATTTCTGAGGAACTAGAGATTGAAGAATTTTTTGTTTATTATGTGTTCTGAACAAAAGCGTGATAAGTTCTGTACGAAAAGAATTAATAACTTGGTTTCTAAAGTGAATAAGTTACTTTAGCTTCCAACAAAAGTTTCTGTTGGTACCCAAGGGGTGATTGTATGTGATGTGTGATTGAAACAAAGAACAATGCAAGAAAAATGACACACAAATTTTCATAGTTCGGCCTATAGCCTACATTCATGGGCAGCAGGAGAATAACTTTCACTATATGATCAAAGAATACAAGAGATCACTCTTACAACAATGTTTCACCTATCACTTGTGTATGCACTTAATATTTACTACACTTGATACAAGGCCAAAGAGCTCATTATATAGATGTAACAAAATCCACCTATCACATCCACCTACCAACTCCACCTACCACCTTCTAGGAAGGTTCTAGGTAATGGGCTTGTGGGCTTTGGCCCATTGGACACAACAAATACGGTCCACCGTTTTAACAAATCTCTACCTTGGATCATATTTGATCCAACACCATATATCTTCTCCGCTGCTAGAATGCCCCCATCGGGGCTCACTGCTGCACACTACAAACACCAACCAAGTTTAAGCAATACCTGAACTTGCTAACATGAATCACCTTGGTGATCATATCTGCTAGATTCTCATGTGTAGAAATCTTCTGCTCCGATACGATACCCTGTGATACAACATCTTTGATAAAATGATATCTGACATCAATGTGTTTCATCCTCTCAAGATACATCTGATTCTTAGTCAGATGGATTGCACTCCGTCTGTCGCAAAAGACAATACTCTGACCTTGTTGTAGTCCAAGATCACAAACTAGACCATGCAACCACATAACCTCCTTCACTGCTTCTGCAACTGCCATATACTCCGCCTCAGTAGTAGACAATACAACTATAGTTTGCAATGTTGCTTTCCAATTGATAGTACATCCATAGAAAGTAAACAAGTAACCCGTCAGAGATCTCATTTTATCAAGATCACCCGCAAAGTCTGAATCAGAATAACTTATATGACTAGCATGATCTTCAGTCATCCTGCTGAACATCAGACCAACATCTGTAGTGCCTCGCAAATATCTGAGTATCCATTTGACTGCATTCCAATGTTCCTTTCCAGGCGATGCCATATACTTACTAACAATATTTACTGCATGTGAAATGTTAGGTCGAGTGCATACCATGGCATACATTAGACTACTAACAGCACTCGAATATGGAACACGAGACATATGCTCCACCTCATCCTCAGTCTTAGGTGATAAGTCGGCAGACAATCTGAAATGAACTGCAAGTGAAATGCTCACAGGTTTAGCTTTATGCATAACGAAACGCTCAAGCACTTTTTCAACATATTTCTGTTGAGACACGAACAATTTTCCAACATTTTTATCCCTGTGAATCTCCATACCAAGAATCTTCTTAGCTACTCCAAGATTCTTCATTTCAAACTCATCACCAAGTTGTTTATTCAATTTGTCAATATCAGACATGTTTTTAGCAGCAATAAGCATGTCATCAACATACAACAACAAATACACAAACGAACCATCTAGAAGCTTTCTGAAATACACACAAGTATCATAAGCGCTTCTAGTGTATCCCGTACCTATCATAAAGGTGTCAAACCTTTTATACTACTGTCGAGGTGATTGTTTCAACCCGTACAACAATTTCTTTAATTTGCAAACATGGTTCTCCTTTCTTGGAACAATGTACCCTTCTGGCTTACTCATGCAAATCTAATATTAAAGATCACCATGTAAGAATGTCGTCTTCATATCAAGCTGCTCAAGCTCTAAGTCATGAAGAGTAACCAAGAATGCCGTCTTCATATCAAGCTGCTCAAGCTCTAAGTCATGAAGAGTAACCAAGGCAAACAACACTCTGATGGAGCTATGTTTTACAACTGGAGAGAATACTTCATTGAAGTCAATACCCTTCCTTTAATTATAGCCTTTTGCCATCAAACGAGCCTTGTATCGTGGTCCTTCAACCCCTAGAATAGCTTTCTTCTTCTTGAAAACCCATTTGCATCCAACAACATGCTGTCCCTTTGGCAATTTAACAAGCTCCCAAGTTTGATTCTTTTGAAGAGACTCAATCTCTTCACTCATGGCACCTATCCACTGAGTTGTATTCGTACCAAAATATGGCCTCTCTGTAGGAACTCGGCTCATGCACCTCAATTGTCTCTGCAACTGACAATGCATAAGCAATTATATCAGCATATCCATTGTCACGCCCTAACTCGACCCCTCCTATAATCAGTCAGGATGCAACGGAATTTCGGCAGTATAACGACAGTAAATAGGACACTGAGGCTCTAAACCAACCTCAATAGAACATCATACATCAACTTCACAAACCATACAACAAACAACTCCTCAATAAAATAACAACATACATCATAACCATATTATACAATAAACAGTCCTCGTTATATGCCTCAGTTCCAACATAATACATTAACCCTTAATATACAATACAAAAACATATTGAGCCAATCTAGTAACCTAATCATAAACAAAAGAGAATCTACTAAGACAACATCAACTAATTCATTAACTTATCAACATCTTATACATTATAAACTACAAAGCAGATAAAAGTCTACTAAGTTAATTTACAAGATAATAAAACATGTACGACATCATGGATAAGACTCTGGAACATAGGACTCATCCACGTAAGGCACATTTTCCACATTCTCCTCTTCAGGAGGCACGTACCCGTAATCCTGCAAAAGTACACCTGTATGCATGCAATAATAGAGAGTGAGCTTATATAAAATAAGCCCAGCGAGGATCCGATAGATCTCGAGCAAGGTCTACTAAACTCCTTGGAATAATCCTTTGAGTCAGTAAACACACAATAACATAAATAATACTATCATCACATAACTATATAACCATTCAATAAAGGATACTCTATTTGGTGTAGCTCCAAACGCCATCACGATCTCAACCGTTCTTCTTATAACTCCCCATTACTCACGCACCCGAGGTACCTCACTAGCCCCTCCCTCCATGACACCTCCGTCATGCGAGCTGGGGGTAGCCTTTGGCAGTCATGCCGTTATCAACCCGACAACCCAACGCTGCCCGAGAGGTGGCACACACATACCAAGACTCCATAATCATCATCAATCATCATCAATCATCAATCAATCATCATTCAATCATCATTTATTCAACATTGATAGCATCAATTATCATTTAAGCAACAATAACTTAGTTAGATGACAAAGTAGGCCATCTAACCGGACATGCATTATATACACAATTAAACCCTAAATTACTCATCAACAACTCACCATTCAACACTCAAACACCACCCAATCATCTAAAGGCATCGTTCAAGAAATTAAAGAATGACAACCTAAACTTCAAAATTTCATAACTTACATTCTGCTAACCCAAACATTACCAAATCAGTTTCTATCACTCACCCATTCAACCTACTACATTATCCCTCTCGGAAATCCACCATAACACCTCCAAATCATGTCCGATAACCCTAAAACCCTAGGATATCTTGGCTGAATTTTTTGGACTTTTCCACGAGCAATGTAATCGAAAATTCGGCATTACAACAGCGCTAACACGTAATTATCAAGTATTTAGAAATCGACGGCAATCGATTTCGATCATCACAACTCAATTAATTCAACATTAAACAATTTAATCAAAATTTAATACCCGAAAAATAAAAATTATGCTACATCCATCAGAAACTCGTAGTATTACCACTAAACGATCCCTAGCATGCAAGGAGCAATAATCTAACATCATATTACAATTCTAACGGTTCAATCTTCATTTATATGCAAAAATGCAAAAGACAAGTTTTGAGATCTAGAATTTTTCTCTCACCTTTGATGTGTTTTGATGCAAGAAATGTGTAGAATGGATGCCCAACAATCAATTTCAAGCTTTGAATCACTCAATTCGGCTTTGAAATGCAAAATCTATGAGAAAAATGCTTTGAAAATGCCTTCATCTTTCTCCTCCAAGGAGCCACGGTTTTGTGTGTGTTTTTGGTGGTGTTTTGCTTTGTTTTTAATGTGTGTCGATCATATATTAAGCAAAGGTCAAATAAATAAAAGAAAGTCAAAGTGGAAACTAATTATTTTTAGTGTTTTCTTGACTTTAAATGCATTTTCTTGATCACCAAAGTTCAAAACAATTATTCAACACCCAAGGTAGCTCAAGTAAATTATTTTTAGGTGACAAGAAGTTTTACAATCAAACAATTTCACCCGAATCGGTTTAAAACTCGATTTTCGCAAAAGTCGGTGTAAAAACCCTAATAAATTCCTACGCCGATTTTAAAACCGTTTTAATCAAACACAGGTCTATTAAAGTCCGTGGACTAGGTCTAGAAGGGTTAAAAAGACCAGTTTCAAAATTTTAGCGGATGTGTTTCGAAAACACTATTCACTAAAAATCGACGATAAAATTTCTAATCCCGTTTTTGATGAAAATTTCATGAATGCACATTTAGCACGTATTAGGAGTATTGACATCAAAATTATAACATTCTAGGCCCTATAGCACATAAACAGGTCATATGCACGCAAAACGAGACAAAACACGTAAATCGAGTTAAAGCAGAAAAGTGGGGTTTCACATCCATACCTTTGAGGCTCTCTGATTTGTCTCATCTGCCTCCCAATGGCAATACTATATTGTTGTTCCTCAGGTACATCTTCCTCATGTATCTTACTCTGCTGAGTCGGCTGAACTGAACTACTGTTACTGCATGGAACATCTGGAGCATTAACTTGTAGCTCCACTTGCTCTCTGATACCGTGGTCTGAATCAGCTATTGCCTTATCTTTTTCCTGGTCTAGTGAAGCAGACTCATGAAATATGACATCTCTGTTGATGAGAAAACCTGGAGTCTTCTTATTTGTGCACCATAACCTGTAGCCTTTCACTCCAAATGCATAACCTAGGAATATGCATTTCTTTGCCTTCGACTCAAGCTTGTCATCCTTCACATGAGCATATGCAGGGCAATCAAACACCCTAAACTGAGAGTAATCAGCAAGTTTACCAGACCATAACTCAATAGGAGTCTTCAATCCAATAATTGTGGATGGAGACCGATTCACCAAGTAGTATGTTGTACTGACTACTTCAGCCCAAAAGTCTCGACTCAAACCAGCATGGGAGAGCATGCATCGAGCTCTTTCCAAAAGAGTCTTGTTCATGCTTTCTGCGACCCCGTTTTGTTGTGGTGTTCCTGTGCATGTGCGATGTCTTATGATGCCTTCTTTTGCACAGAACCAATCAAACTCATTATTGTAATATTCCAACCCATTGTCACTCCTAAGACACTTGATTTGTTTACCAACCTATTTCTCGATCAACATTTTCCACTTGACAAATGTTGAAAATGTTTCATCCTTTGTTTTAAGAAAATATACCCAAACCATCTGAGAAAATGCATCAATGAATGTGATGAAGTATTTGGCACCACCTTTGGAATGAACTTTATTAGGACCCCAAAGATCAAAATGGATGTAATCAACTATACCTTTGGTTGTTTGTTTTGCCTTGCTGAATTGTACTCTGGTTTGCTTTCCGAAGATACAATGCTCGCAGAAATCGAGCTTTCCCGTCTTTTGTCCACAAAGCAAATCCCTCTTGCTCAGCTCTGTCAGCCCACTCTCGTTCATGGGCCCAATCTCATGTGCTACAACCTTGTAATGTCATCATCACTTTTGTCAGATGCAACCGCTGTAACACCTGTGATTGTACTTCATTGAAGAACATATATTCCATTTGTCAAGTTCCCTTGCAAGAGCACAATGGAATCCTTCGTCACTTTAAGAACTCCATTCTCACTATGAAATTTGAATTCGTGAGAATCCAAACGGCCAAGAGAAATCAGGTTCTTCTTCAGTTCTGGGACATGCCAACACTCTAGAGATCTAACAATGCAATCAAACATCTTGATATTCACAATGCCAGTTCCAACCACCTCCAATGTGAGGTCATTGTTTAGAAAGACTTTCCCACCATTTTCAGAATAAGTAGAAAACCAATCCTTCCTATGCCACATATGGAATATGGAACCTGTGTCAAGAATCTGATTTCACCTGCACTACTAGAACTCTCTTCCTCAGAATTAATAATGTCCACCACATTTACTGAACTCTCAACATTTTTACCCTTTCTTTTTGCACAAATTTTCTTAATATGACCTGGTTCTCCACCCTCAAAACAATGTATTTTTCTCCCTCTTGATTTTGATCTTGATATTCCTTCTTTTTTTTTTTAACCCGAAAACCCCTATCTATTTTGTGTTCTCCCTCTACTTACCAAGCCCACCCCATAGACTTCCTCTCTATTGCCTGAGAAATATTTCTGAAGGTCTTTGGATTTAGGTGAAGCATTCACATCATCCAAACTAATTTTATCTCTACCATACAACATAATATCTACGAAATTTTAATATGAGAACGGTAAAGAACATAACAAAATAAGAGCTTGATCTTCATCTTCTATTTTAACACTAATGTCCTTCAATGCCTTAATAATTGAATTGAATTCATCAAGGTGTTCTTTGATTTGTGTACCTTCTTTCATTTTGAGATTGTATAATTTTCTTTTCAAGTAAAGCCGGTTTATAAGAGATTTTGATGCATATAGATTCTTCAGAGCCTCCTAAGCCTCGACTGTTATAGCCTTCTCAACAATCTCCTACAATACATCGTTTGACACACTTATGTGTATTGCACTAATGACTCTATCTTCCAACTCTTCCTTCTCCTTTGATTTTAGCTCCTCCAGGACCTTTTTTCTCGATGACTTTTCAAAGTCCTTGCATCACCATGAAAGCCTGGAATCTGATCCTCCATAAGTTGAAATTGGTTTTCCCATCAAATTTCTCAATTTCAAACTTCCATGACGTTGAAGCCATATTTGTTTACTCTAAAACTCATACTTCTGGATGAAATTTGGCAAAACAGATCACGAATTAAGACTCAACACATCTGAAAATCTTGGAAACACCCTAGTCAACTTTTGGTCAAGCCCGGTCAAAGTCAACGCCCAATCAATAGTGAATAGTATTGATGAATAGTGAATAGTAAATAGTGAAGTCAACGGTAAACCTGAGCTCAGAATAACTCCACCTTGCACAAAACACTTGATTTGCACCCCTTGAAGCTATCCAATCAATACTCAAGCTCACCAAACTACTATGTACTACACCACACCAAATCAAACACAACTGATAGACCAATTAGAAGTGAGACAGCCACATATCTAGATCCTCCTTCTTGACCCGCTTGTATTTTGAGATCAGACTGTCTGATTTTCGCTCGTAATTTACCGTTAGAATCCTCGTCAAACGTAAAATGTCCTAGTGGTGTTAGATTTCCGATCAGACCTCTGGTCACTGCCCAAATTTTTTGAACAACAGCAAACCACTACCTTCTTCTTCTCTGATGTGATTCCAACGAAGCACAAATTGCGCGACAGCCACAAACAGTTTCGCCTTGTCAAGCTGGATGCAATGGTGTGCTCAAATTGTGTATTTAAAACCTCAATTACTGTGCACGAGCTTCTCAAGAAATCTCTCAACTTTGAGCTCAATTTCTGGCCAACTCCTGCATACAATGGCGACGCTGCAAGTATGATTGTGCTCCTCTCGCCGAGAGGATTCTGACGCTATGCTTGGATCAAGTTGATGATGCAGATCTCGAAGACCCAAGTTTCGGGTACTGTAGCAATTCGAAAGTTTTTCAAATCTAATTCAAATGCACAACGAAAGCAAAAAATTTCATCCCACATTGGCTCTGATACCAGTTTGTTGGTACCCAAGGGGGTGATTGTGTGTGATGTGTGATTGAAACAAAGAACAATGCGAGAAAAATGACACACAAATTTTACGTGGTTCAGCCTATAGCCTATGTCCATGGGCAGCAGGAGAATAACTTTTACTATATGATGAAAGAATACAAGAGATCACTCTTACAACAATGCCTCACATATCACTCGTGTATGCACTCAATATTTGTTACACTTGATACAAGGTCAATGAACTCATTATATAGATGTAACAAGCTTTACCTACCACATCCACCTACCAACTCCACCCTACCACCTTCTAGGAAGGTTCTAGGTAATGGGCTTGCGGGCTTTGGCCCATTGAACACAACAAATATGAGCCACTGTTTCAACAGTTTCAGTAAAACTGCTCTTACTGTGTCCATAGCTAATTAATATTCTGCGTTTCATATATAATCAGTTAGGCCCCATAGGATGAGCGTTTCTTGTGCTCTAAATCCCTATGGAATTGCATATGGAAGGCTTGATCTGTTCTGTGAAACTGAATTTCGAGGCCCTTCGTATGGTTTAAATTTTTTTGATCGAGTTACTTTCCGTCGACGCTTTCTTTGTTCCTCTAGCCAGGGATATATAGCAATGCTAATCGTCATTTGTCATTTCAATTTTCCAAATTGAGTAAATTAATATGTTTTGCTGTACATGGGCTAATATCATCCTCTTCTTCATTTTCCTTACCACTTTTCTGTGACTCAAGGTTGTCCAGTGTTGCAGATAGACTCTGCAATGCTAATCGTCATTTGTCATTTCAATTTTCCCTGGAACTACTTTGTCAAATATTTTGCATGTAACTTCCATGCAATACTTGGGGATTTGTTTCTTGATCCATCGCTAAAGAGCATAAAAATAAGCTCTTTTTTAGTTGTATGAGCTAGACTTGAAGAGTAAATTCATCCTAGATGAGATGACTTAAGAGGAAAACTGTGAACAGATTAATCTAGAGGATGAATTTGCTTCAAGGAAAGGCTGTTCCTCTAACTCCATCACTAACTCTTCACATAACCTCTGTTGCATGTTTATTTCCCATAAAGTTAAAATTTCAATCTTGTTTGTACTAGTAGAATAATGATTTAAGTGCAATGGAGAGGCTATTTTGTTGGAAAAAGCAATCTATCAGGGGTGAAACAAATATTTCACTCCACAGGAAGAAATCCGGGTAGGCAAGCAGGCGGCGATTTGAAGCAAAGGTCCCTAACTTCTACCCATTATCTCAACTAGGTCCTTGCGTTTCTGGAAATTTATTGGAGGTCCCTGAACTTTGTATCTGTTACTTTTATTTTAGTGGTAAAACTTTGACCCTTCCAAATGTTGAAATGCTCATAAAAGTCAATTGATACGCCCTCAAGCCTATTGGAAATGTATATATATAGGTGTTTGTTTTCGCATTTCTGTACAGAGTAGACTCTCTATTTGTCTGTTGAAAACAACAAAGAAGATGGAGCAGAAAATGAAATAAATAACAGCCTCATCGAATATAAACAAAACGAATGCATGTAGCTGTGAATCTGTGGAGACATAGTAGATGTAGACAACTCTTAAGAAACTCACATCTAAAACATTAGACGACTCACTACATATAAATAGGTAAAATCGTACATCAACAAATCATATAAGATAATCTCATCTATACTCTCTCTTGTGACTTTGCTCCAAGCCCATTAAACCTGTTTGTTCCATTAATACCGTGTTGCATTTTCTCAACATTTGCAGACTTCTTCCTCTTCACAACTACATACCGTGTGTAGGCTTCCAAAGTAGCTGCTATGAGTGCCAAAGCCACAAGGATTCCAATGTAAGCTTTTCTCCATTTCTTTGCTGGATCTAAGATGCTTAATCCTTTAAAGATATTCACAATGCTGAGGATAATGACTGTATATCCAATTGAGTGGTGATAGATGTTCCAGTAAAATCTGTACTTGTGATCCTTGTTTGGCCTTAGAAGCAATGCAAACACCTACATCCGAATCCAACCCAACCAAGCTTTATTTAATTTTGTAATTCAAGGTGGAACAAAAATGTGAAAATGTCAACATAGACATTTTTTTATATACCATATAAAGGTTAATATTTTCATGACATATTTTTTCATCAATAAAACTTTAAAATGAAGGGAAGTTTTGGTGCAACAATAAAGCTATTACCGTGAAACCTGCAGGTCACAGGTTCGGGTTGTGGAAACAACATCTTACAAAATGCAAGATAAAGTTGTACTCAATAAACCCAAAATCAAAATAAGTCTGACCTTTTTCCGAATCCTACACATAGTGAGAATTTCATACTTTAATAGAACTTTAGTATACCTGGAGGGTTCCGAGACAGAAAAGGATAATGCCAATGGTCCTATGGGGTGTATATTGAACTCCGGGAGAGTCGCTTCCAAGCTGGAGGCCAGTAGCCCATCCGGCAACACCAATGATATAAGCTGAGGTCTGGCAAGTAGCGTGAAGGTAAAACCAAGCAGGGTCTGCAGACTTAAACACCTTTAAATACCTTGCAAATAGAACACCCACAGGGATCATGATCCCCCAGCTTACAGCATTCAACAGTCCATGAATCTGAATGCTCAATACAGTGTCAGAGTATGTACTTGTGATACGCATCAGGTTAAAAGAAAACATAAATCATAAAAGGAAATCTATCAAAAATTTCCAAAAATAGAGAAAACAATTCGAGATTAACAGTTAAGTGTTCAAGCAGAGGCTTATTATTGTAACTCAGCAAAGGCCAGGCAAATGCTAATGCCAAATGCTAATGCTAAACAGGACTATCAGAACAGCCGCAAGTAACAACTTAAATAGCAAGCTAAATCTGAATAAGGGTCGAATAAATCAAGATAAATTCAGTGACTTACATTTCGTTTCTTGATTTTTGAGTTTACTGCTCCTGTTGTAGTCCCAGACCCTCCAGAGAGAAGGTTTAGAGTGCCCATGGATTGAACATTTGAACCAGAAGCAGGATGCATTGCTGGAGAGTCACTGGAAAGTGGTCCTTCTTGCCAAACCTGGTTCACAGTAGAGCTTAAGTTTTGAAGTCCCAATGTAGCAAAAATGATAATTTCATTGTTTGAATACACTGCCAATAAATCTGAAACTGGGAAACTCAAATCCCCTTCCTGCAACCGAGTCTGGTAACTTGTGACAGGTGCTGTGTAAGCTCTCATGGTTCCATCGGATTGCTGGAACGCAACGAGTGCCTGTGCCCCAACCATACCCTGAGAATTCGGATTAATAGCCCACGCAGTCCATCTAGAAGACGAAACTCCAGCGCGTCGATATGCAATTTGGATAGTTTGAGACGATTTGTCATAAGTCCAATGAAGAAATGAGTTCAAATATGGAAGATCACTACAGAAACTGAAAACCTGGTTACTTGCAAAATTGTATTTTGCACATGACTGGGCATGAGAATGAGATTTGAAAGCTAAAAGAAACAAAACACAAGAAACTAACATGTATCGTGACATTGTTGCCCTCTCAATGGTCTCTTTTAGTGATCTTAAGCTTGGAAAGATATTAAAAACTAATGGTCAGTTCGTGCGAAATAAAAGAAGCATGAAATATATATCTAACTGAAAATTAAAGGGTTTTGTACGTTGTTGTTGAGTATCTGATAAGAGAATGTTTGAGAGGTGTCAAAATGATGTTAACTGAGGAAGAAGCTTATGGGGGAAATGAAGAGACAGTCAAGAGAGGTCTTAATATAGGTGAATAGTGGGGTAAGGTTACTTTGGTTGTTTGGCGTGTAAGATTCTATTTGCGAGAAAGAGTTCCAACTTTATTTGGGACTTGGCACTTGGCAAAGTGCTGTTACCTGCTTTAGCTTCAACAACCTTTCTTGATCACACACCTGCACATGTCTAACTTCAACTGCAATTGTACTAAATTTCAGTTTCCAATTATAAGTTGTTCCTTAATTTCAAATGATTGTTGGTGTATGCTAGAGTTTATTTAATTTCCCTCCTGTGGAGCAACATCATAAAATATGATTGATTGACAATCCACCTATAGATGTTTGGAAGTTTCTTCACTCAACCTAATTTTTATCATTAGGATTTTCAATGGGATGATCAGATAGTGCGGTTTACACATGAAGTGGGGTCCAGTCCACTCTCAGCTGCACTGCCTGGCGTGTCAAATGGAAGCATTTTCATTTCATTACAGGCAAGTCAGGCTATAGTTTTCTGAATGACCTACTTTAATTGTAGATATCAATTCAAGAAAAACTCTTTAAAAAATTTAGACTAATCAATTAATTTAGATTTTTATTTATATGAAATAGTTCTCACATGTGTGGAGATTTTATATTTTTAAGAGTCATGTGAGTAAAAGTCTAGACTAACCGTATGAGAAAAAAAATTTTACGTTACACTTCAATAGAATGAATTTGGTAAGGGTAGAATACGCCCTATGGTGTTAGTGTAGACTTTTTGAAGAGTTTCCTTCAACTGAAATATACCATGGCCTATAGATTGATACGTTTTGCTAACTTGCACGATTGTTGTAGATGACTGTTAAATCTGCTGCTGGAAAATGGATGTGAAGAACATTAGTTAACAGGCAAATGTCAGGCAATGTATTATAAGCGATATTAGTTTAGAGGATTCTTTGGTTGGTAATTAAGCAGCAGTTGTAGGAGCAGATTTAGTATTTATGTTCGTGGGACTAATATCACATAAATATTTTATTTCAGTGGATGATAAATTAATTTTTTAACTTAAAAATACTTTAAAATTTCACAAAACTTCAATTAAAACTTTTGGTTGTGGTCTCTACTCAAGTAATAATGGTTCCGCCATTGAACAGTTGATGCTATATTACAGCAAATTATACAAGGTTAAACAGTTGATGCTATATTAAATGGGAACTATAACAACAATTTAACGCTCGCACACAAATAATTTCGTTTTCTCTTTTAGTATAGCTACTTGAAATTTTCAAACTAAAAATATTTGAAATATTTTTTAAAAACTTTGAATTTAGTGAGACTACATAGCCCACTATACATCATTCATGTACATCTGCGGAAAATATTTTACATTTAGGGCTCCGTTTGTTTGCTGTAAAATATTTTACCGGAAAATATTTTTCGGATTTTACGGTGTTTGGTAACACTGGAAAATTGGTCAACCGTAAAATGTTTTTCAGTCAAAAATTGCGGCTGCTTTTTCTTAATTTTACGGTGTTTGGTAACACCGGAAAATTGGTCAACCGTAAAATATTTTCCGGTCAACAATTGCGGCTAGTATAAAATTATGTAAAATGTTTTCATATCCTTTGGGATAAGAAAACATTTTACTGAACTTACAGTACATCCAAACACCAGAAAATATTTTTCAGTATTCTATTTTCCAGTAAAATATTTTTCCTCAATAAGTTATTTTACGGCAAACAAACGGAACCATGTAAAATATTTTATTTTCCAGGAAAATACTTTCCACAGAAAATATTTTACACAAGCAAGTTATTTTACGGCAAACAAACGGAGCCTAGTTTTTATTATGTACAAAGTGTTTTAGTTTAGTCTTTATTATTTAAAATATCTCAGTTTAGTCTCTATTATTTCACCAAAATTTTTAATTTTGTCCCTATTATTTAATATGTCTCAATTTAGTCCATATTATTTTCTAAAAAGTCTCAACTTCTTCCCTATTATTTTTAAAAAGTTTCAATTTCGTCCCTATTGTTTTCTTAAAGTTTCAAATTCGTCCTTATTCTCCAAGGACTAAATTGAAATTTTTTTGAGAAACAATAGAGAAGAATTTAAAACTTTTTAATAATAATAGGGACTAAATTGAAACTTTTTGAGAAACAATAAAAACCAAATTAGAAACTTTAAACAATAGGAATAAAATTAAAACTGTTAAGGAAACAATAACGACTAAATTAAAATATTTTAAATAATAGATAATAAATTAAAACACTTTACAAATAATAAAAATTAAATGTGAGATTTTCCCTACATCTGCTGCTAAGGTAAACGATTTCAAATAAAGATAAGGTATATTAGATCGGTGTATAAGTCTAAACTAGTATATCTTGAGTAGTTCATTTTTCATCCAATGGGAGAAAATCGCTTATTAGTGAAAGCAATCGGAAAGCACCAAGTCTTAAAGTCTCATCTATCTCAAAACTCGAGACTGAACCACTTCACTCTCATGGTGTTTCTGACATATAACAAATCCTTTTAACATCTCCGAAGGTACAGAGTGCACTAGTAGTGTAAGACAATCAGTTGGGTTAGGTGTGTGATATAGCTGGCTGAACCCCAGCTTAGTCAAAACCAAAACCAAAACCAAAACCAACTCCTACCAGCTTCGCGTCCTCCAAATTTTAGGCATCTAAGAGTGCCAAAAAATCTGGGTCTTTCTCCCATGTGGTCCTCCTAGACACCATCTCCCACCAGCATTTTTTTTTTCACAGCTTGTCGCATCTCACTTGCCTTCTTGACCCTCCGAATTATCCCCAAAGAAATGTTATGAATTAATCATGGATTCTATTTTAAGACTAATTGATAGTAGGAGGGATAATCGAGGATATAAGTTGATTTTAGAGTTTAGGATTTTTTCAATTAAGAGAGAGATTGCATATTTTAACACTTCTCCTCATGTGTTACTTATTTTAAAGGGCAAATTGGACAAATAGTCTCTATTGTTTGTAAGTTTTGAACAAATAGTCTCTACTATTTTAAAAAATCTTACCAATAGTCTTCATTGTTTTAAAAAATCCTACCAATAGTCCTCATTATTTCAAAAGTCACTCAGTTAGTCCTTATTGTTTGTAAAAGTCTCTCTATTAGTCATCAATATTTACAAATGCATTTACAAACATTGAGGACTAATTGAGAGACTTTTGCAAATAATGAGGACTAATAGAGAGACTTTTGTAAACAATAGAGACTAATTGAATGATTTGTGAAACAATGGGGACTATTGGTGAAACTTTTGCAAACAATAGGAACTAAGTGTGTGACTTTTAAAACAATGAGGACTATTTGCCAAAAATTTATAAACAATAGGGACTATTTGTGAGATTTGCCCTATTTTAAACAAGCAACTATTTTTTGAATATGTATAAAATGCATACATAAGCACATATTGAGGTGACTGTGTCAATGAGTGAGTTGACACTGAGGCTAATAAGTTAGTTAGTGAAATGAGATGCATACATGAGTTATTCAAATGAGTGAGTCATTCAAATGTGTGAATGAGTTAGGTAAGAGATAGATCACATACAGATAAAAATGACTAAATCAGACACTCAGATCGAATACAATGTTAAGAATTATAATTTTCATTCCAAAACCAATTGGAAATACTAGAAGTATCTTTGAAATTTATTATTTTTTTTTCATGCGAGGGAGAAAACATATTCCAAATAGAAACACGCGCATGATTTCTTTATAGGTAAATATGGATCAATTTAGGGTTAAATGATAAATTTTGTCAATGATTGATATAACGCGACAGCTCCACTAGATTTTCGCCGTCTTTATGCATACATTATATGAGAAAATTGTTAAAGAACATCCCATTCCACATGAAATTAAAGAAAACAGCTGAAAATAGTTATTAGCTGCACGCATCCTTCATGCAAAATTCGTGTTTCTTCGGATAAACTTCTCTTTTTTGGATGATCATCAGGAAAATAAGGGGCTTAGTATCATCGATTTTCGTTTGTTCATACCATAAATTTGTAGAGCCTGAGAAGACATGCTAATGATTTTTTCGGAATAGAATTTCCAGTTGCAAATTCCGTGAACGTGCCCAGCAGACATCTAGGAGAGAAGAAACAAAGATATAGTTACACGTTGGAATCTGTGAGGTAAATCGGATGTTTGATACTAAAATGATATTGGATAGTGTACAGAACTCCATGTGTTTTTTTAAAGGTGCACAATATTACATATGGTTTAAAAATTGTACCATACCCCCTGTGATTTTTTAAACTAAGCATGGTAGTTCATTTGTCAAAAAATATGTTTATTTTAACAAAAAAATGTGATGCACAAGCGTAAAATGCAATTTTTCATGTTTTTTTTGCTTAAATTGTTAATTATTTAGACAAAAATATCATTATATGATACATGTTTTTTTTTCGTTTCTTTTCTTCTCTCTCCACCCATTTACAAAAAACAAAAAACAAAAAAACAATAATAATAAAGAATTTTTTTTTTTAAAGAAAAAACTGTTAGACTATCTTCCCCAACCCCACCCCGTCAGCCCCCCACCCCCACCCTTATCCCTATCAAGCCCCCTACCCCCACCCCCGTCACCCCTCCCCTCCCCTCCCCTCCCTTCCCCACCCCACGTCCCCCGTCCCCCGTCAGCCCCCTACCCCAACCTTACCCCATCAGCACCTTACCCCTTACCTCTAGCCTATAATTTATTATTTTTTGTTTTTTGGTTTTACGTGGTTACTAAGTGATATATTGTGCCTAATGTGTTTCAAATGGTTTGGTTAAAGTTTACAAAACTTCATTTTACCCTCTCTCACTGAGCCTGTTTAGCTCACCCTCTTTAATGCATGTTATAGGTGTGTTTGGTGTTGACTATATGCACGAAGAAGCTGTGAATGAGATCGAGAATGTGTCATAAGTTTGATATGTTCTAGATGTCAAGAAACAATGTTGTTAGTGTTTGGTTTTGTTGTTTAATGGGCTTTGAAGTTTTAGTGTTGTATACTTGTTAACTTAACTTTCTTTAAAGTCTAGTTGTATTGTTGTATTTATATGGTTGGTCACGTTGGATCGTGATCACAACTAGCTAGACTTATATCTTATCGCGTGTTGTGATCAAGAATGCTTTAGTTTTGTGAAGTTGTTAACTTTTGCCAAGTGAATGAATGTATGATTAGTGAATTCCGCAAGAGATGTGTTGAAATATTGTATATGAATGACACGAACCTTTGAGAATGAATGTTGTGTTTTGTTGTATCTCGTGGAATGTTCATATTTTAGACATTATAATGTTCGTGTGCCGTTGTGACGGGGCTTAGTTTCCGAAGGAACAGGTTTGGGTGACACAAATTGTATAGTATAGATTCAAAAATTACAATGAAAATTTAATATAATTTCTCTACATTTATATGATATACGGTATTGTGTATCTTATATTATTTTTAAATCATCAATCATGTATATGCCACCTACATTTTATAGCAGTGCTTGAGGCTCATATACATAAGGCAAGATCAAGTAGAACAACTAGTTGAATACAGATTGCACATTATATGAGAGAGATAAGACAATCGGTAGATCATTTTAGGTTTTTTTGTAAATTTAAAATATTATTTTTGTACAAAATTTAGTGTTTTTTTTTTGTAAATTTACTGTAAATATTAATTTGTATATTTAATTTTAATTCTTTTGTAAATGTTGATTTTCTTGTAAATGTTAATTTTTTATATTTTATATTTTGATTTTATAATTTTTTATTTTTTTAAAATTAAATAATTAATTTGTGACGGTATAGCTACGGACAAGTTGGGTGACAAATTAGCCATGTATATTTGGCAACGGAATAACTACAAAAGTTAGGCTACTGAATAGCAATGGAAATTTGACTACGGACTAGATACGGAAGTTAAGCTACAGAATGACAATGACCGTGAATAAATAAATTTCAAATTAACAATTTTAAACTAAAGAAATAAGACAAAAATTAATAAGTTATTTAAAAATAAAAATTTATTTTGGCCATGGATTGGCAACGGAAAGTAATAAAAAAAAAATGGGCAACAGATTGACTACGAGCGACTGATTGGTTATGGGACACTAAAAAAATAAATATTTATTAATTTTTAGGATTAATGACAAAATGATAACGGACATTGAGTTTGGCTACGGGGCCAAAAACTACAGACCATTTTTTGTTGCTATTCTGTTACCCATCCCAATGGGCACTACAAGAAAAATTGTATTTAACCATAAAATTCAGTGACTGTCACTAAATTTTTGTTATTTAGCGACAATTTTGTGACCAAATTTGAGACAAAAATTTGGCACGAGACTTAAAGGCTAAATGGCAACGAATTGGAGACGGGTTAGGAAAATCGTCGCCAATTTGTCACAAAAAGCGACTACTTAGCGACGGTTGTCAATAAAATTACAGAAAATACAAAACTATCGCCAATTTATCACAAAAATCCATGGCAACAGAAATTGGTCGTCGCCTGAGGGATTTTTTCTTGTAGTAGATGAACTTCTGATCATAAGAGTAGAAAGATGAGCTTATGGATTGCCCAATAACAAACATAAAGAAAGCGTGTCGTCACTAGCAAGAGATAAAGGACACTTGTTTCTAGTGACAAACCAAAGAATCGGGTGTAATCACAGGCGAGAGATGAAGTCAGGGGCTATTTAATGTCCTCCAAGGGAGCGCACGCCAGATTTGATCTGCCAGGGACGACCAATATAGCACAATAGTAGCAAGAGTAGAGGATTACCAGTTATTGTTGTCGGGAGGTGAAAAGAGATTATCACAACAATAGTGATCCAGCAATAGAGACAGGTCAATGGCATTAGTGGCCCAGGAAGATCAATAATTGTCAAATTAGAGGTAGGATTTACACGATTTCAGAGCTCTGATGTCATGTTAATATATGGTAAAAACTTATTTTTTACGTTATACATATGTGTAGTTATATAAATAAAAATGTGAATGATTTAGGAAAGTGCAAGGAAATAAAATATTCCTAATTACTCTAAGTTGATTAATTATTTAATTATACAACCATAATACTTTTAAAATAAGCTTATTTTTTGTCAAATATTATGTTTCAATGAATACCGTTTACATTTCTAATAATTAGCACAAATAACTCGCACATGATGGAAAGGTTGAAGAACATAGCACTTTCGGTGTTTTAGATGATTAGATCTCATCCAGGAAGGTAGTCTCTCTGTCTTGAATTCTTCTATTAGTTATTTGGTTCTGCTTCTAAAAAATGTTCTTATCTCTATTTCTTCGAGGATCTTGAGGAAGTAAATATAGAAGTATAAAATAAAGGTGTGTTCTTCATATGATGGACTAGAATATAGAGTGCTTGGTTTCACTCGAATATATAGAAGTATAAAATAAAGGCGTGTTTCAATTTAGTCCATATTATTTTTAGGGTAAATAGCGTCTCGACCCTTTGTGGTTTACCATAAGTGCAAGTTGGGTCCCTGTAGTTTCATAATTAGCTTATAACCCCCTGTGCTTTTCAAAATTGAAGCATGCATGCTCCCTCCGTCAAACAATCTGTTAATTTTAACAGAATTTGTTATGCACGTGCTAGTAACACAACTGTTTGTATTTTTTACACGATTGACCAATATGTATGAGGTGCGCAATGGCCCCTTGTGTTTTAATGATGGTGTGCAATAGCCCCCTGTGTTTTTAATGACGGTGCGCAATAACCCCCTGTGTTTTTAATGATGGTGCGCAATGGCCCCTTGTGTTTTTAAAAATATTTGATACGCTGACATTACCTCGGGGGCATTTGTGTCATTTTGATATTACCGTTAAAATTTTAAACGGACTTGGACCAAAGGGGCAGGTATGTTTCAATTTTCAAAAGCATAGGGGGTTATAAGTCAATTATGAAATCACAGGGACCCGACTTGCACTTATGGTAAACCACAGGGAGCCGATATGCTATTTACCCTTATTTTTATATAAGATTTAAATTAGTCTTTAATGCTAAAAAAAATTGGGCCGAAATTGAAATTTTTGAAAATTAATAAGGACTAAATTGACTAATTTTAAACAATAGGGATAAATTTGAAATTTGAGAGAAGCAATAAAGATGTGAAATTTTCCCTAATACATACATTCAACTATATTAGAAACCACATTTTATCATTTGTTGTTTAGTTCCTTATTTAAATTGTGGGTAGTTTTTTGCTCACAACCTTTGCACTTTCAGTAAATGACACTTAGATTCCCCACTTTTAAAAATATTAGAATCATCAATTTTGCATAGTTCCGTCACCACTCTGCTGCTTATGTTAGCAAGAAACTTTAGCGCCAAAATATTGCGATGTTTTGGCGGCAGGAACTTAATGTGTAAAAGAAATAATAGATTGAAATATAAAAACCTTCGCTTATCGGTTCCAATGATGCAACAAATTAGCGAAAGATATTAACTTGTGCCATAATCGACATCGCTTTCGTATGCCAATCTGTCAAACATGTTCCGTCGCCCTTTTTAGAGTTTCGATTCAGTCGCCATTTAATCAATTCGTGTGATATAAGTTTTATAGATGAATTATATTTGGCGATGGCATTTCCTTCACGCTGCTAGATATGACTTTCCAACGATGCCGCAACCTTTGCCTCAATACTCTTTTCTCTCTCGCAGAGTTCCCCCCTTTGCCTACCTCCTCAAGCCGCCATCGTCACCACCACTCCCTACTCTGGCTCTCTCTCTCTCTCTCTCTCTCTCTGTTTAATATATATATATATATATATATATATATATATGTGTGTGTGTGTGTGTGTATGTTATATATTTGAATTATTGTTTAATTATTATGTTTATTTTAATTGTTGTATTTATTAATATTGTTTGATTTGTTCAATTATCGTTGTTATATCAATATTGGTATTTTAGTTATATTATTATTATTTTCTTTGCTAAATTCGCAAATATGTATATTCAAATGAAAAGTTTTGTAGACAACCATAAAAGATAGAGTTGATTAAATGACCACAGGAAGTCAAGAATACAGGAAGTATGTTAGGTAAGCTAGCGGAATAACAAATCAAATCAACTCAATTTTGAAAGAAGTTCTATTAACAAATAACTGGTTGATGCTTGTGTTTTTGAATGGTTTCAAGCTTTGACCTTTGTAATCACATCCTGTTGAACGTTCATCATGATCTACTCTTCAGTAGATGCTTCCCCCTAGAAGATGCGGGTATTCCTTTCTTTCCAAATATGATCAACTGAGGCACAAAAAAGTAGTTGGAACATATAAGATCTAAGATTTTCTTTTTCCAGCAAGAGAATATGCAAAAGTAAGTAGCATATCAAAGGAAATAAATGATTCATCGATAAGAAGTAAATTTAAACTTCTCTTCCAGATGCGCTTGGTGAAATTGTATTCAAAGAAAAGGTGATCCCGAGATTCACATATAAGGTGGAAAAAGAAGTAGTATGCATAGCTGATGGATCCCCAAGTGACAGTCGTGATCTAGTAACTAAGCAGTCTAGACACGCAAGTCAAGCAATGAAACTGTGTTTGAGGAAGTTGTTAGGAAACACACAAGTGTGTGCCATTGGATATTTTACCCTCTAGTGCGAATAGACGTATACTTTTTCCTGAAGGAAAAATAACCATTAGTGATAAATTTCCAATATAAGTTGTCTGCTCAGTTTCAGTGATTGAGCAAATTAAAGGGAGAGGGATTAAGCCAAGCAATATTTGGAGGATGAGGAGGCTAGGCCTAAGGTCTACCAACAATAGTATCTAACACCCTACTCTTCAATCTTGGGTAATCATACCTTGGGAATGAAGGATCTATATAAGAATTCTATGTATAAAGTGCTTGAAATTGCAGTGGAAGAAATCATGAATAACAAGTTTTCAAGCATATACAACATCCTTTAACTTGATATTTCATCCAATATACATAAAGAGATAACAACAAAAGGTATACTATATACCTCTTGTAGACTTTTGTTGATGAAGTTATGTTAAGCTAACTCTTGCAAGACTCATTCTTCCACAAGTGCAGAAGCCAAGTTAGTCCACACATGCAAGTGATGAAGTCTTCTTTTCTTTCTTTGAGTTGTAGTGCTAAAAAACCCCTTACAAAGAAATATGAACTTGTTCTTCCTTTTCTCTCTTGAAGAGAACTCAAACTACTCTTAGTTTTTCTCTCACTTTTGTGTAGTATTTACACTCTCGTTAGAAGTTAGTTGTTCTTGGATGCATTGAATGTAAATATAATATCATGTATCTAACACAAGAATTACACAAACACAACACTTATCCTTTTGTCCAAGCATGCAAAGCCCATGTGTTATTGTAAGACAATACATACATGTATATCTTTGGCAACAAAGCATAATTAAGATAGTGGAAAATTCCGTACACTCTTAATTAGGCTTTAATTAAGATTAACTTCTTAATCTGAGCATGCATATATAGGTATAGGTCAATTATTCTAATCTAATCATCATTAGATCAACTAATAGAAATTACATTTCCATCTTTGCATATAAGACCGTATATCTTATGCATAATGACACATTGACTCCATTAACTTTTAATGGTTAAAAATATGAAACCCCAAAATTTTATTTATGTAAAATTACGTGTTTTGACTTGTTTATATGTTATTTGAATTAAAACATGCTAATTATGTTATTATTACTTTCATTACATGATATGTGAGCATTCATGAAATTTTTATCAAAATCTGCATTGAAAATTTTATTGTTGAGTTTTGTGAATAGTTTTTGAAGACACGTCCGCTAGAATTTTAAAACTGATCTTTTAAATGTTTGAAAACCTAGTCCTCTGTTATTAATAGACCCGTGTTTGATAAAAACTGATTCTAAAACGAGTTAGGAATTTAAATAGATTTTTCATCTTCTTTTGCAAAAATAAGCATTTTATTTTAATTGTATGTATATATATATATATATATATATATATATATATATATATATATATATATATATATATATATATATATATATATATATGCTTATATATGCTTATGCTTATATATGCTTACATATGCCTATATATAATGTTGTCCTAAAAAAAATAGTTTACTAAAAATAGTATTTAAGTTAGGTTATATATATATGTGCACAAAGACTTAAAACAACTAAAATAGCAAAGGGTGACAACTTCGACTTAGTTTTATTTTGTTGACTATGCATATATATACATTATATACACATTATACATACAAAATACGTTTAGGCAAACCACAAAACACCATAAACACACACACACAAGGCCGAAACTCCAAGGAAAAAAGAGAAGGCATTTTTGCTAGGTTTTCAACTTAATTTTTTCATAGAATTTGCATTTCAAGGCCAAACAACTTCATTCAAAGCTCGAAATTGATTGCTGGGCATCCATTCTACACATTTCTAATATTGCTTGGCATCAAAGGTGAGGGAAAAATATAGTTCATTATTTTAAAGTTGAGTTGAATTTTTGGTTGATGCATTTGTAGTTGCTATTTGTTAAATTGATGTTAGATTATTGCTTAGTAGATGATAAGGACCAATTATATGGATTTGTAGCCATTTTAAATGATAGTAGCTTGTATTTTTAATTTTTGGGTATTTAAATTGATTATTTGGCTTATATTTGATTAATTGTTGTTGTACAAGTTGAAATTGAGTTGTAGTTGCTTCTATAGGTTTGTTAATTATTGTGTAGTAATGTTGTAATGCTAAATTTTCAATTTGAATGCCATAGTAAAAGTCTAAAAAAATCAGCCATGAACACATTTCCATTTTTAGCTTGTTGGGCTTGTTTTGGGTGGCTTTTGGTTGGTTTTTGAGGGGGTTAATGTAGTTTCTTGTGTGGTTGAGTGATAGGAAAAGGTTCGGGGGTTGTTTGATTGATAGATTGTAAGATATCAAGTTTAGAAGTTTGTGTAGTCTTTCTTTAAAATGCTTAAGTGTTGTCTTTAATTGCCTAGTAGTGTTTATGTAGTTGTTACTTGGATTGTTGTTGAGTAGGCTCGGGATTGAATGCATGTTGGAATGTGTGAAAAGTTGGGTGACCTACTTTGTCATCTAACTTGGTTGTCTTAGTTGTTTATTTAATGTTGTGTTGGTTGAAGTATTTTAAATTGATTGATGATTGTTGAAGTGCCGGGAGTTAAGCAACTTACTTTGTTGTTCTTTCGGAATATTAAATTTTAGGTGTTGTCTGGTGAAAGCCGTGATAGTATTGTGTCACCTCGGGTGGCATCGGGCTTGCTGGGTTGCCGACACAGCTATCATGTGTTATCCCTATCTCGTGTGGTCGGAGAGTGCCATGGAGTATGGGGCTAGTTGAGGTACTTCCGGAATGTATCATTGGGGAGTGAGTAAATGATAGAGGAAAACCTATTACCGTCAGTCCTAGGTGGAGAACTAGGGGTTTTCGGCGTTATAAGAAGTTGGTTGAGATCGTGATGGTGTATGGAGCTACACCAACTAGTGTATCCTTTTTAAAGTGAATGGTTATTTGTGTTGTTTAAGTTGAATTGTTAATGATAATGATGTTCATTGAATGTTATTGTTCCTAGGGTGTTTTCCCAAGTGGTAAAGAAAACTGTTTCCTAAACATCTTTTGAACCCTTGTTGAGCTTTGTATTGTATAAGCTCACCCTCTTTGCTGACTTTCAGGTGTTACTGAGCCGGACTTAGGGTATGTTCCTCAGGAGATTGTGTTTGAGCAATATGTGGACGAGTCTAATGTGCAGGAGTCTTGTCCTTGATGTTTTGCTGGAGTGCTCTTTTGTTGTCTTGTATTTATAGAACAAGTTGTACTATATTTACTTGAAAGTTTGTATTGTATAAGGTGTTATAAAAATAGTGAAAAGTATAATGCTAGTTTAGTTGTCTTACTTTTGGAATATGAACAGGTTGCTAGACTAGTTTTATATCTATTATGCATATGTGGGGTATAGCTTGTGGTATGTTGTTGAAATGGAGGCATATGACTTATGGTTGAAAGGTTGTATGGTTGTACAATGAATGGTTTTGGATATGTTGTATGTTAATAAATGGATGTTGGGGTTGTTGTTGAACTTGTAGTTGGCTGTGTGATGTTATAAAAGATTGGTTTAGAGTCTTGTTGTCCGTATTACTGATGTTATATTGTCGAAATTCCGTTGTATCCTGACTGATCGTAAGTGGGGTCGAGTTGGGGCGTGATATTAAGTGGTATCAGAGCGCATGTTTAGTTGTCAGCCGAGTTATCCTCGGTATGTGGGTAGTGGTCTTATCATGAAAGTATGTATTAAGTGAAAAAGTGAAGTATATGATTATATAATTATGTGATTAACTTGTTTACGTGACTAACATTTTTGTGATATACGTGCCTTATGTGAGTTTGTTGCCTATGTGCTATTAACTGTATATAGTCTGTCTACGTGTTATAACATGTACTAACTCTTTGATAGTAAGATGGCTAGACGTCCGAGAACCCGTAATAGGCCTCAGGGAGGTGATGATGATCAGGAAAATCATGAATAGGGTCGGGATCAGAGAATGGATAGGATAGTTGTGGCAATGGATTGTTTAACTGAGGTTCTTGCTGGGCAGATAGAGATATTGGCAGGGCAGACTGCCGAGGTTCAGAATGTGCAGGCGCAAGTGTACAATGTACAGGGTGGTTACCGTGGTGGTAGTCTGTTAAAGGAATTCTTAGGGTACTTTCCACCAAGGTTTTAGGGTGAGCCTGATGATTGGAAAGTTGAGGCTTGGGTGAACAGATTGCGAAAATATTTGACACACTTGAGTACATATATTATAGAAAGGTTACCTTTGCGGTGTATCTTCTTGATGATGAGGCAAAGGAATGGTGGCGTACAAAGAGGTCAGCTTGGGAAGCTCAGGGTACTCCCTATATCTGGGCTAATTTCCTTCAGGAGTTCCTGGCTAAATATGTTCTGAGGCTTGCCAGGGAGCGTAGGGAAAATGAGTTCATGTCCCTTGTTCAGGGTAACTCTATGGTGGCTCAGTACAAAGCCAATTTCACCAGGTTGTCCTGGTATGTACCAGAGTTTGTGCAGGACCAGGAGAGGAAGACTCGGAGGTTTATATAGGGGTTGAGGCCAAAGCTTCAAGATTTGATGGCCTTGATAGAGTATGACGAGTTTCCTCCAGCCTTTAGTGCGGCTTCTAGAGTGGAGAAGATGAAATGGGAGCAGGCTAGTTCTAGTCAGGCCAGTAGGAGGCCGTTTCAGCCTCAGGGTCAACAGGTTGTTTATAGGCCTCCAGTGCAGCAGAGTGTTTACAGGCCATCAGTGCAGCAGAGTTCTTACAAACCTTAGGGGTAGCAGAGTACTTACAGGCCCCAGTTTCAGCAAGGATCCTATCAGGTGCAGTCACAGTAGAGGCCGGCACAGTCTTAAGGTCAGTGCAGGTTGAATATTGCGAGGCCTCAGTAGGCTAGTGTAGCTGCTTATTCAACTTTTGGTTCTTCAGGAGGTAGTGTTAGTACCCCAGTTCCGCAATGCGTTTTCTGTAAACATTGGGGTCATTTGGAGGCTAATTGTCGAATGAAGGTAGGGACGTGCTTGGGTTGCGGCAGCAACCAACATAGAGTGTGAGACTGTCCCAAGTGGCAGAAGTTTAAGGGTCGGCCAGCGACCTAGGGTTATCAAGGTAGACCTGCAGGTAGTGCACCTCAGCAGCAGCGGGTACAAGCTCGGGCCTACGCAGTTGACTTGGAGGAATTGCTTAAGACAACAGCGGTTATGGAAGATAACTTCTTATACTCAATCAACTTGTTAAAGTATTGATTGATTCTGGTGCTACACATTCTTTCATTACACCTACTTGTGTGCAACGTGTTAATGTACAACCTGAGAAGTTACCTCATGTGGTTGAGATTAGTACTCTTTTGACTGATAAATATATGACTGGCTTAATATGTAAATATTATAAATTACATGTTGAGGGTCAGGATTTTCCTTCGGACCTTATTTTATTTCCTATCTGATAGTATGATGTTATCTTGGTATAGATTGACTTGCCAAGTATGATACTCAGTTAAACTGTAGAACACAAGTGGTATAGTTTCGGTTGCCAAAACAGCCAGTGGTCGAGGTAGTGGGAAACCGAGATGCTAAGACGAGTTTCATTATCTCATCAATTAAAGCTATTAAGTTGGTGAGTAAGGGATGTTCGGGTTATCTAGCTTATTTGATCAACAAGCCATTTGATAAGCTAAAGTTGGAGTAAGTTTCGATAATTCCGGAATATCCCAATGCATTTCCCGAGGAGTTGCCAAGACTGCCGCCAGAGAGAGATATTGAGTTTGTGATTAATTTGATCCCTAGTACTCAACCTATTTTTAAATCAGCGTACCGGATGACACCAGCTGAGCTTAAAGAGCTAAAAACTCAGTTGCAGGAGTTGTTAGAAAAGGGTTTCATTCAGCAGAGTTTTTCACCGTGGGGAGCACCAATTTTATTTGTGAAGAAGAAGGATAGTACCTTGAGATTATGTATTGATTATCATGGTTTGAATCAGGTGACCATCAAGAATAAGTATCCTTTGCCACTTATTGACGAGTTGTTTGATCAACTTCAGGGAGCCAAATTCTACTCTAAGTTTGACTTGAGGCATGGTATTATCAGCTTCGGATCCATACGGAGGATGTTCTAAAGTCTTCTTTCAAGACTCGGTACGGGCATTACGAATTTGTAGTTATGCCCTTTGGACTAACTAATGTACTAGCAGCATTCATGGATCTTATGCATCGAGTCTTTTAGCCGTACTTGTACCAGTTCGTGGTAATTTTCATTGATGATATCTTAGTATATTCTAAGATTGAATCTGAGCATGAGCAACATCTACGACTTGTCCTACAGAAACTTCAGGAGCATCAGTTGTTTGCGAAGTTCAGCAAATGTGAATTCTAGTTACAACGAATATCTTTTATGGGCCACGTGATTACTCATAACAGTATCTCAGTAGATCCCACTAAGATTGAGGTGGCGATGTCTTGGAAAAGGCCAAAGAATGTTATGGAGGTTTGCAGCTTCCTTGGTTTGGTGGGTTATTACTGCAGGTTTGTGAATGACTTTTCTAAGATCGCAGGGCCACTTTCTAAGCTAACTCAGAAATGAACAAGCTTTATGTGGGATGAGAAGTGTGAGAGTGGGTTTCAAGAGTTGAAAAAGAGATTGATTACCACTCCGGTACTTGCATTGCCAGAGGGAATTGATAATATGGTCATCTACAGCGATTCATCCAAGGAGGGTCTGGGTTGCATACTTATGCAGAATGGTCGGGTTATTTCCAAAGCTTCTAGAAAGTTAAAACCGTATGAGGTGAACTATCCGACTCATGATCTAAAGTTGGCAGCTGTTGTATTTGCATTGAAAAAGTGGCGTCACTATCTATGGGGCAGTAAGTTTGAAATTTTCACTGATCATAAAAGTCTGAAGTACTTGTTCTTAAAGAAGGAGTTGAATATGCGACAACGGAGATGGATGGAGCTTCTAGAGATTATAATTGTTCTATCAATTATCTGCCTGGGAAGGCAAATGTTGTAGCAGATACTCTTACCCTTAAGGTAGGTATTGCTTGTTTGGCGATTAAAAAGTGGGAGGTGCTTGAGGAAGTTAGTTATTGGAAACTCGAGTTGACTCAGGTTGGGGTGATGTGTTCACATCTACAGATTCAACCTTTATTGCTGTCTTAGATTAGAGAAGCTCAACAACTTGATGCAAAACTTCAGAAGATCAAGGATCAGATTACAAATGATCAGTTTGACTTCAAATTACATGAGGATGATATTCTTCGATTTCGAAATAGGGTGTGTGTTCCCGATGAACCGGGTTTGAGGAGAGGTATTATGGAAGAGGCTCATAATTCTAAGTACACCATTCATCCCGGTGAAAACAAGATGTACCGGGATTTGAAACAATATTATTGGTGAAACAACATGATGAGGGAGATTGCTCCATTTATATTCAGATGTTTGACTTGTCAGTGAGTAAAAGTAGAACATCAACGACCCGCAGGGTTACTTCACCCGTTGGCAATACCAGAGTAGAAATGGGAACATGTTACGATGGACTTTGTCATTGATTTTCCTAGAACACCGAGAGGTTGTGATGCGGTTTGGGTTATTGTAGACCGTTTGACGAAGACAGCTCATTTTATTCCAATGAGGAAGGGAGATGAACTTGTGAAGTTGGTGGATCTCTATTTGGATCAGATTGTTAAACTTCATGGGATTCCAGTTATTATTGTCTCTGATTGAGATCCTCGGTTTATTTCTCGATTTTGGGAAAAACTTTAAGAAACTTTGGGTATTGAGTTGAGTTTTAGCATAATAATCCACAAACCGATGGTCAGTCGGAGAGAATTATTCAGATTCTGGAAGATATGATTAGGGCTTGTGTTTTGGACTTCGGGAAAAACTGGGAGAAACATCTACCGCTAACCGAGTTTGCCTATAATAATAGTTATCAACCGACTATTGGAATGGCACCTTATGCAGCTCTCTACGACTGTAAATACCGATCACATTTGTACTGGGATGAGGTGGGAGAGATGAAGGTTATTGATCCGACTATAATGCCAGAACTTTTAGAGAAGATTGAGAATGTCCAGTTAATCAGGCAGAGAATGCTGACAGCATAGAGCAGATATAAGAGTTATGTAGATAAACGTCATCGAGATTTAGAGTTTGTAGTCGGAGATCGAGTTTTCTTGAAATTGTCACCTCGTAAGGGTTTTGCTCGTCATGGTAAAGGTGATAAACTGAGTCCGAGGCTTGCATGGCCGTTTGAGATTACTGGCAGAGTTGGCAAGTTGGTGTATCGGTTAGCTTTGTCGCAGAACTTCTCTAATGTTCATAATGTCTTCAACGTATCTACTTTGAGAAAGTATTATCCAGATCCTTCTCATATTCTAGAACCAAAGCCGTTATAGTTTCGTGAGAATCTGACTTATGATGAGCGACCGATTCGTATTCTAGATCAGGTAGAACGGGAGTTGAGGTCGAAAAGATTCCGATGGTTAAAGTATTGTAGAAACATCACGGGATTGAAAAAGCTACTTGGGAAAGATGAGATCAGATTCCGCAGCAATACCCAGATTTGTTCCGAGCAGCAAGTAAGAATTTTGAGGGCAAAATTTCTTTAAGGGGATGAGAATATGAAACCCCAAAGTTCCCTTTATGTGAAATTATATGTTTTGACTTGTTTATATGTTATTTAAATTAAAATATGCTAATTATGTGATTATTACTTCTATTACATGATATGTGAGCATTCACGAAATTTTTATCAAAATCTGCATTGAAAATTTTATCGTTGAAATTTATGAATAGTGTTTGAAGACACATCCGCTAAAACTTTGAAACTAATCTTTTAAACATTTGAAAACCTAGTCCTCTGTTATAAATAGACCCATGTTTGATAAAAAAAACTTATTCTAAAATGAGTTAAGAATTTAAATGGATTTTTCATATTCTTTTGCAAAAATAAGCATTTTATTTTAATTGTATGTATATATATGCGTATATAAGCACATATGCCTACATATAATGTTGTCCTAAAAAAAAATAGTCTACTAAAAATAGTATTTAAGTTAGTTTATATATATATGTGCATAAAGACTTAAAACAACTAAAATAGCAAAAGTTGACAACTTTGACTTAGTTTTATTTTGTTGACTATGCATATATATACATTATATACACATTATACATACATAATACATTTAGGCAAAACACAAAACACCATAAACACACACACAAAAGGTCGAAACTCCAAGGAGAAAAGAGAAGGCATTTTTGCTAGGTTTTCAACTTAATTTTTTCATAGAATTTGCATTTCAAGGCCAAACAACTTTATTCAAAGCTGGAAATTGCGTGTTGGGCATCCATTCTACACATTTCTAACATTGCTTGGCATCAAAGGTGAGGAAAAAATATAGTTCATTATTTTAAAGTTGAGTTGAATTTTTGGTTGATGCATTTGTAGTTGCTATTTTATTAAATTGATGTTAGATTATTGGTTAGTAGATTATAAGGACCAATTATATGCATTTGTAGCCATTTTAAATGGTAGTGGCTTGTATTTTTATTTTTCGGGTATTTATATTGATTATTTGGCTTATATTTGATTAATTGTTGTTGTACAAGTTGAAATTGAGTTGTAGTTGCTTCTATAGGTTTGTTAATTATTGTGTAGTAATGTTGTAATGCTAAATTTTCAATTTGAATGCCATAGCAAAAGTCTAAAAAAATCAGCCATGAACACATTGCCATTTTTAGCTTGTTTGGTGGCTTTTGGTTGGTTTCCAAGTGAGTTAATATAGTTGCTTGTGTGATTAAGTGATAGGAAAAGGTTCGGGGGTTGTTTGATTGATAGATTGTAAGATATCAAGTTTAGAAGTTTGTATAGTCTTTCTTTAAAATGCTTAAGTGTTGTCTTTAATTGCCTAGTAGTGTTTATGTAGTTGTTACTTGGATTGTTGTTGAGTAGGCTCGGGATTGAATGCATGTTGGAATGTGTGAAAAGTTGGGTAACCTACTTTGTCATCTAACTTGGTTGTCTTAGTTGTTTATTTAATGTTTTGTTGGTTGAAGTGTTTTAAATTAATTGATGATTGTTGAAGTGCCGGGAGTTAAGCAACCTACTTTGTTGTTCTCTCAGAATATTAAATTTTAGGTGTTGTTTGATGAAAGCAGTGATAGTGTTGTGTCACCTCGGGTGGCATCGGGCTTGCCGGGTTGCCAACACAGCTATCATGTGTTACCTCTATCTCGTGTGGTCAGAGAGTGCCATGGAGTGTGGGGCTAGTTGAGGTACTTCCAAAATGTATCAGTGGGCATTATAAGAAGTTGGTTGAGATCATGATTGTGTATGGAGCTACACCAACTAGTGTATCCTTTTTAAAGTGAATGGTTATTTATGTTGTTTAAGTTGAATTGTTAATGATGATGATGTTCATTAAATGTTATTGTTCCTAGGGTGTTTTCCCAAGTGGTAAAGGAAAATGTTTCCAAAACATCTTTTAAACTCTCGCTGAGCTTTGTATTGTATAAGCTCACCCTCTTTGCTGACTTTCAGGTGTTACCGAGCCGAACTTAGGGTACGTTATTTAGGAGACTGAGTTCGAGCAATATGTGGACGAGTCTAATGTGCAAGAGTCTTGTCCTTGATATTTTGCTGCAATGCTCTTTTGTTGTCATGTATTTATAGAACAAGTTGTACTGTATTTACTTTAAAGTTTGTATTATATAAGATGTTATAAAAATAGTGAAAAGTATAATGCTAGTTTAGCTGTCTTACTTTTGAAATATGAACAGGTTGTTAGACTAGTTTTATATCTATTATGCATATGTTGGGTATAGCTTGTGGTATGTTGTTGAAATGGAGGCTTATAACTTATGGTTGGGAGGTTGTATGATTGTATAATTAATGGTTTTGGATGTGTTGTATGTTAATGAATGGATGTTGGGGTTGTTGTTGAAGTTGTAGTTGGTTGTGTGATGTTATAAAGGATTGGTTTAGAGTCCTGTTGTCTGTATTACAGACGTTATATTGCTGAAATTCCGTTGCGTCCTGACTTATCGTAAATGGGGTCGAGTTGGGGCGTGACACCAACACCCTGTGGAATGCTTCGTCCATGCGAGCGAGGGAACTGGATAATGGTGGTCGTGTTATCGCTTGGAAAGCCCAATGTTGCCCAGTGCAACATGACGCTACCATGCCTGGCTTAAACATTCGCATTAAATTGACGCATTCACATTCACATTTATATTCACATTTAAGCACATATTCACGCATTCACATCATTTCGAGAAGACAAGAAAGTAGGTTGTCCCTCACTACATTTAACAATCAATCTCACATTTGTTAGGTAACAAAGTAGGTTACCCAACCATTAGCAACACCTTTAAACATTTATACATTTCCAATCATATTTAGCCTTGCACACACACATTTCCATGATCTAACTTCAATAGCATTCAAAATACATAGCTTTACAACCTTTAATAACTAGCAACTAGCAATTAACCAACTTATAACCATCAACAACATTACTCCATAACATTAGGCATCTTGCATATAAATCATCAATTTACCAACTTATTAGGCCATACAAGTACACAATTTTTGCACCATTAATACATATGTCAACTATAATACATATTAAGTGCAAAACATGGGCAAAACCAAGCTTAAAACAAGTTTAATAAGCAAATTACAAGGGATGCACCATTGCTGGAATTTTGGAAAAAATCACTAAAACAACTTTAAATTCCACCAAAATTACACCTAAGCCATGAATTTATACTCTAGATATATATCTAGACATATACAAGCATTTATGGAGCAATTTAGGCATTAAAATCACAAAAAAGACAACTATTCACCTTTGCTGAAAAAAAATTCAGCAAACACTAATTTCACAAAAACTCAACCATTCTTGATTCTAAGCCTTTAAATCATGCAATAAACATATACATATACATATGAACTACATATCTAAGCTAGGAACAATAATTAACTTCATATCTATCCACAATTTCTACCTACAACACTTTAAAACTAACATATAACATTAAGCTCATATGCATATATGTTGTTCTCTAGCCACTACTAAGCAAGATTTACATGCTTAATCAACAAATACAACACAATAACATGAATTCACCATCCAAAATGCAACTTTAAAACTTTAGATTTGAAAAACCCCTCACCTATTTTTGAAGAATAAAGCAAGAACAAGCATGGTTGTGCAAGGGATAAGCTAAATCCACTTCTTCTTCAATTTCTCTCCAAAATCACAAACCCTAAGCTTTTTCTTCTTCTTCCCCTTTTTTTCCTTGGAGCCGAGCTTCCTCCTTTTTTTGTCTTTCTTCATCCGATTTTTTGCCCTCTTTTGCTTGCTTTTGTTTTGTTTTGTTAAGTCAAATGGTCAAAGGTCTATATTATAAGCCAGGTCAAACATTCACTTAAGGCAAAAGACCACTTATGAATGCTTATTGGTCATATTTATAAGCTTGCCATTCATTAACAATTTTAAAAATGACCACCTTGTCCTAGTTTGGTCAAACTAATGAAATGTAAACTAAATGCTAAGTAAATGAACTTTAAATGCACATTTAACTTCCAAATAACAAGTAAATCACTTAAATACACATATTATTTTCAAATAATATTTAAAATAAATAAATGCACATAAAATGTATGCTCGAGTCTTACAAAAATTAACCCCAATGTAACAGACCGGAAGCTTTAAACCCCAATAAGTCCTTAATAACATCTTTAACCATAGGACTGTTAGAAATTATGTGCCCTAAAGGCCACTAGCACTAAGAAATCTCAGTGTAATGGATATTAAGTGGTTTGGGTTAAATTTTTTAATTTTTAATTATTTTAAATTTATAGCCAAAAAGAATAAAATAGCCTTCATGTTAACGTTTTTGTTAACGCTATTTAATGTCAAGGGAAAATGTGAGTAAATCCAAAAAAAACAAGGGTACGTGGGATTTTTACATCAACTCAAATGGGTTTTTGGCATTAACCCTTATGTTTAGTGTTTGAAAGCGAGTTTACATAGAAATTGCAAAGTCCACATATAGAACGATAAGGGACCAAAAAACTATCTAAGGAGTAGCTTAGATATACAATAAATTAGAATAAGCAGACCAATTAACGACTATTGTCATTAACTTTTTTTTTGTTGGATCAGCAAGTAAAACCATTCATTCCACTATCTCAATACATAAGAACATCAATGTACAATTGTACGTCTCAACAAGCAAAAACAAAAACCTTGAAACGACTATAAGATAACACTAAGGTTTTATTATTCACATAACTCCCTATTCCTCCAAGTGTTAATAACTATATTCTCCAAAACTATCTTCCACCTGCTTTGGTTTTTGATCTTTTGAAAAACCTGCTCTTCATTCACGAATTCATTTATGAAAATACGAGTGTTATGCTCAGCCCATAAATGATAAATAAATGCAGAAAAAAGCTTTATCAGGTTAGCTTGAACTGATTCTCATTTTCCCAGTTTGCTACAACCGAGGAGAACGTGTTCCCACCGAATCCCCATAACAATACTTTTAGATGCCTTCATACACTCCTTCCAAACTAGGCCAGGGACTTGGATACCCCTACTAATCAATCGATTTTTTGTGGGAAGTCTATCTTTAATTGCTAACCAACTACAGAAACTGTACTTAGGAATAAGGGGCTTTCAAAGAAAATGGTACCAATCAACCTTTTGATGCTTCAATTTGATTTCCTCCCATGTATAAGCTGAATTAAAATTCCCATCAAGCCCAATATTTCACCAATAGGTGTCGTTCTCAGAAGAGGAAATTGTGATGTTGGATGAATTGATACCTGTATTCATAATGGCCCTAGTACCAAGCACCATCCCTGTAAACAGTACTGACTTTACTTTGCATACTAATTCTTGAGGCTGTGATTTGATTCATGCTAAGAATGTCCTTCAATCTGCCCATTGGGTGCCACCAGTCCCACCATAAAAACATATTAGTCCCATTTCCAATCTTGTGCCTGATATAGTTGCTTGCATCAATCCTAAGTTTTAGTAGCTTCTTCCAATCCCAAATCCATCATCAGGAGTATTAATACTCCAAATACATTTGTTGTTGAGTAACACCATTTTAGTCCACTTACTTCAAAGTGAATCCTTGTCGCAATACATGTGCCAAAACAGCTTAAGAATGGCCACTTTGTTTGTTTCTTCAAGAGGTTTGATCCCTAGGCCCCCTTCATCAAGGGGTTTACAAATATCGTCCTATACAACTTTAACACCTTTTTCACTTCCCAGAAAATTAGTAAGTTGTTTCATAACCTCACTACCTTTCAGCAGCATGAACATACCATTCCAAAAGTTAAACATACTAAGAAGCACCTATTTGATTAATTGAAGACGCCCTGCACAGGATAAGCACTTATTAGTCCAATGGTGAATTCTAGCAGCGATTTTGTTAGAGATTTCATTTTTTATTGTGGAATTCATCCTCTCTGCCACCAACTAAATTCCTAAGTATTTCATTTGTAAAGTTCCCATTTTCACATTCAGAGCTTGGCTGATTTGATCTTTAAGGCCCTATGAGCAATTGCCAAAGTAGATTGTACTCTTTTCATGACTAAGATAGAGCCTCGAAAGCTGAGAGAATGGATGCAAGCCTTCACCAATAGCAAGTGCTAATCTTTTATTTCCTCTGGAGAAAATAAATAAGTCATCTACAAAACACCTCTATACCAATCACAAACAAATATGGGGATAAATGATCCCCCTGCGACAGTCCATTAGTACCTTTGAAATATCACTCGAGATGTCCATTAATGGTAATGGAAAATCTTGGAGAGGAAATATGCATATTCATCCACTTAATGAACTTTGTTGGATATCCAAGGGCCACTATGGTTCTAGGGATAAAATTCTAGTTAATTGAGTCATACGCCTTTTAGATATCCATTTTTAGTGTACACCGCTGAGCCATTTCCTTTCTGTTGTAACTCTGAAGAATATCTTAGGCTACTAGAATGTTGTCAATCATTCTATTCCCTTCAACAAAAGCATTTGGTACTGAGAGATCACATTCATCAAGGCCCTTCGTAGTCTATCAGAAAGGATTTTGGAAAGACACTTGTTAATCGTTTTACCACACGAGATAGATCTAAAATCATTAACTATGGCTGGGTACTCGAATTTGGGAATAAGAGTCACAATAGTTGAATTAATTTCACCAAGAAGCTTGTCAGATATATTCCCTAATGCTATAGCTAGATGACCTATAGGGATATTTTGATGAGTATGTGTGCTCTACATAATGGCTTTTAGGGATGTTCATATTCTCCATCATTCCCATTATATGAACATGTCTTTAATATTTTTTTGGAGAAGAAATATATTCTAAAAGCATTTAGAATACACCGACATATTTATTCGATACGATAAATGATACAACTATAAATGCAGCACTCAAACCACTGTATTTTTTCTACATTTGCATATTAACTTGAGAAATAAATACAACACTTATATAATTTTGTTGCAATATAGGATGATCTCGAAAAGTGAACAAACCCAACTCGGAACAATTCGAATTGCAAGTCAAGAAGTTGAAAAACGGGGAAGACTCGAGAATCGGTGGTTGCATAGAGCCCGTAGAGAAGGAATTTGGACAAAACTAGCACGAAATTCCTACACGCAGCATGCATTCATGCATCTATTTAAATGAGTTATAAGTATGAATGTGCGCTTGTATTATCTTACTTACCTTCACGGACTTCTTTGTCCATTCACCTAGTTTTACGTGCATTAAGTGTTAGATAAAGTAGACATTAGTTAAATATCTTTTAGTGTCCTCTATATATATCTTAAATGTTTACTAGGTGCAATAAAAATAAGTTAGAAACTAAGTTAGAGTTATAGGAGTTAAGTAGAGTAACTTCGAGGTAACGTTGTAAATATTAAAAAACTTTGGGGCCAAAGTACAATTAACTAAACTTTGACTTAGACACTAATTAAACTACATAGGACTAGGATTAGCTTATAAACTACACTTGAAACACCCGGCTATAGGAAGAAAAGTAAAAAGGGAAGAATTACAAAGCTAGAAAATACTTGGGGTCAAATAGCAAAACTTATAATTTTTTAGGGTCAACTTGCAATTATGAAAAGTTATACTTGGACACCAATTAATCGCTTTAAATCAAGAATTAACTCTCCAAAATTCCATTAGAACCCTAAGACTATAAGAAATTAGAAAAGAAAGTCAAGATCAAGAGCTCTTTAAGAATTAGGGGCAAAAGTGGAGACTTTAGAACTTTCGGGGTCAAAATTGCAATTATGAGAACTAATAATTGGAGACCAAGTTTGGCATTTTAAACTGAATATCACATACACTAAATTGTACAAGGAACATCCCGGTCGAATTAGAGAGGAAACAGAGAAACTTTTACATTTTAGAAAACACGAGGAGTTGATTAGCAAAACTTACAAACTTTAGGCGTAAAACCCGACACAAGACCACATGTGTATATAGATCATAACATACATAATTAAATCATTTTATGTGCTTTTATGTCAATTTTTGTGCAATTATCTCGATTTACGTGTATTCTATCATTTAACGTGCATTTGAGTAATTTATATCGCGTGGCTAGTAATTGAAACCAAGTAAGTTCAATAGCTAACTAGAATAATTGAATTATAACCAAAGCAATTAGAAATAAAGCTAGAATGACATACTAGTAAATAACCTTCTAGTTAGGAGCGCAACTTAGACAATTAAATGTTAGATATTACATCATCCTCATACACTATTCTATCCTAGGCAAAAACACACACAACACACACACACACACGATGGATCTTGGGTGAGAAGAAAGAAGAAAGAAGGAAGAGGAGAAAGGACAAGCTATTTTCAGCTATTTCCTTGCTTCTACTCTTGCTTGCTAGTATTCTACTTGCTCTATTTGCTTTTAGGCTTCAACACCAAGGTGAGGTACTTTAAAAATGATTATTTATGAGATATAAATGCATATTGATGGATTTATGAGGCTTGTATGGAGTTATAATTGCAAATCCATGGTTGAAATGTTGTTGGAGCTTGTTGTTGATGATTTGAATCAAGATGATGTTGCTGGAATTTTTTGAGTGTTCTTGATGATAGAGCTTGTATCTAGCTATGCAAATGTGGATGGTTGTTGCTTATTTGGGTTGTTAGGGGTTGCTTGGTTATATAGTAGTTGATATTGATGATTAGAAGTTAGAACATGCAATGAAATCTCGGATTGACTTTATTGGACAGATTTGTCCAACCGAAACTTTTAGCCTGTTTTTATGAATAGATGATTTTATAAAAATTTGGAAAATGAATAAAATGAAGAAAACTCATAGAGGAACATTTCTTCAGTTGACCATGTCATGAGGAAAAATCATTTTCATGCTTGAAAACACACAAGACAGCAGGTATTAGAAATTTCGCTGCCACTGGACAGATTTGTACAAACTCAAAATTTTAGCCCGTTTTCATGGTTGGATGATGTTATAAAAATCTGGAAAATTCTAAAACTGTAGAAAATCATAGAGGAACATTTCTTCAGTTGTCCATATCATGAGGAAAAATTGTTTTCATGCTCAAACACACACTAGGAAGTAAGTTACGAAATTTTTGCTAAATCTGGACAGCTCACTGTCTTCGACTTCTTTTACATTTTAAAAATAGCAAACGATCTCAGAATTGAATAAAACTTTCACAGTAGCTATAATAGGCAGTGAGGAACGAACTTCGTATTTTCCTGGTCATCAAATTCTATCGTTATAATCCTCTGAATTTTTCATTCCCAAAATGACGCTAGAACAACTTGCAATCTGGATAGAAAAATGTAGTTATACGAAATAGGTTATAACTCAATCATTTTAGATCAAAATTGAGTTCTGCTTGATTCTAGGATTATCTACACTCGAAGAGATTTAATTTTATACCTAATTCAAATAATTTGGAGATCAGGAAGATAGGTCACTGATTAGCTAAATCTAGACTAATGCAGTGATATAAACATTGTTTTAAGTCAATAAGTTTAACTCTAATGTAAATTGCTATTAATTGAATGACTAAGTACTTGGGTTATTAATGTGTATTGTTATTATATGATCTCTATATGTGTTAGAATATTTGTGGAGACATTAATTTGAATTATATTATTTGATTACTTGTTGAATTACCCGATATGCTATAATTGATCGTATTACTTGAACTTGAATTTGAATTGGTGTCAAAAGGTGTTACAACCACCTAGTCTTGGCATGGTAGTGTGCATACTACGTCGGATATCCTCGGGGTGTCGGTAATCTTATGTCTACCATGGTCCCATTACTCTCCCACTTTGGAACATTGATTTCCTTGGAGAATCGGGTCGTAGGTTGGAGTATTGTTCGGAATACTCTATTGGGTAGATAAGGAAGGAGATGTTGAACATCTCAATTAATAGTGAGGTAGACCACCTCTACTACCTGATATATGATATATAATCACCATCTCGCTTGGGGGCATTGACTTCCTCGGATATGTTGGAAACAGTAAGTTATTTCTTACTTAGTATGTGATATATGACTTGAATATGTATACTTGAACTGTTTCTTGACTGCAGATCTTGCGTGCATTGCATCCACGGATTTACAAAAAGGTTTATGAACAGGAAAAATGTATTTGAAAACTCTTCCCAGATTCCCCCCTGGCTGAGCTTTGGTGCCGGATAAGCTCACCCTCATTTTTTTCCCCTTTCAGGCATAAGTGAGCAAGAGTATGATACTTGATGATTGTGTGCTAAGGGAAAATATATTTTCTGTTTTCTGTCATGTTAACAAGAAAAGGATTAACATGTATAAACCGATTGGTTTATTGGGATGTTAGCCCAACTCTACATGTAAATCTTCGTGTTCTCGTGAAATGACTAAAGTTACTTTTTATTTGAAAAGTGTAAATGACGTTAGATTGTTAACATTGAAACATTGTGTCATATGTAAATCATTTAGGGAAATGACTTACAATGGTTATTTTACTTCATAGTTTTACTATTGAATGGTCAATAGTATAGTTATGAATGCTTAATGAAGTATGAATCTAAAAACTTTGAAAAGTTCAAAGAATTTAAGGCTTAAGTAGAAAAACCAATTATTGAAGGATGTAGTTTCTATTTTCCTAATGATCAAAGGTTTTTTTTTATCAAACCATGATGCTATCTTCCTTGAATTGAAGTTGTTCAAGAAATAGGCATTGAGAGGGAAATTAGAATAGAGGAAGCATCCTCCAAATCCACAAAGTGACCCAAACCTCATCTTGAGACCGAACAACAAAACCAAAACAAAGTCATCACACAGTGTGACGCCTGAACCCTAGAGCATGCATAATTCATATACATGCATACATTTATGTGTTTAAATAAAGTGTTGTTATATGATTATGTGTTTACTCAATAGCTTGTATTCATTTAGTAGACTATTTTTACATTATTTTTGAAAGATAAGTAAACAAAGCTTATTTAATTTATATATATATATATATATATATATATATATATATATATATATATAACCTATTATTTTGCTATTTAAATTATGTGGAATTGTTTCCTACATCTTGTAGACTTATTTTCATTAGTTAAAAATGAACTCTGAGCCCGAGGTAAAAATTAAAGTATTTTATTTTCTGAAACTCATATTTTTCCCTTAATGTATACTTGATTTTGGGAATACATTCACAAAAATTATAAGCATAGCATATTGGGTGTGTGAGCTATAAAAATATTTTGGACTCGCATGAATAGTGACATTCAAGAAACAATTTTTAGCCAAAATAACCAACTAAACCCATTTTCCTAAACCAAACCCACGCCCAAACCCAACAACCCAACCCATATATGCTTATATACACATATATACTTACATAAAACAAAAGAAAAACCACAAAAAGCCTAGGCCATTTTTGGCCATAAGAAGAAAAATAAAGAAAAAAAAACAACTTCAATCCTTCAAGTTTGATCCTTGAGCTTGCTTTGAGGAGTGCTAGAGCCATCTTTGAGCTTCTATCAACCTTATTTTGCCTTTGTGGTGAGGGATTTTTTTGTAAAAATTGCATAATTATTTATATTAGGTTCATGTCAAAATTTGAAATTTGGTTATATAATGCTTGTTTTGAGTTATAATTGCTTAAATTATTCTTTATGATGTATGTAGAGAAACGTTTATGGTTAGATAGCATTTTTAATGGTTGAATATGGTGGATGGACATTTTAGGAAGATGATGAATAGTATATAAATAGTAACTTCTTCATAAATTAGGGTTTTGACTTCTTTGAGTGTTTTATTGCTTTGGTTATGTACCATAAATGCTTAGGAGGCTGAATGTGTCATTTGAATGGATATAACATAGCTAGAATTGAAAATTGTTGTTTGGGAATAAAATGGGTCATTTGGGCGAAGTGTTGATCATGCACATTTGGGTGTGCTCTATGGTCTTAGATAGGCTAGGTAATGTTTATGGCGTTGAATTGATGATTGGATTTGGTAGCTATAGTACAAATGGGCAAAGGGTGTGAGGCCCGATACGAGACCTCACGTGTATTTAGTCCATATGACATATAAATAAATCATTTTATGTGCTATTATATCGATTTATGTGCATTTGTCTCGAGATATGTACACATGCATCGTTTAACATGCCTTTGAGTGTTTTAGGTAACGTAGATAAAAATCAAATTCTATTGAATAATATTGGCTAACTAAACTAGTTATAACTAACAAAATGGCAAATTAGTAGAAGTGCATTTAGTTGGAGGGCACTTTAGGCAAAAGGCATCCTAGGATATTTTCTACCTAACATTTTCCACTAACTAAAATAAAACACATATATACACTATATTATACACACACACACGATCTACTCACACATACACACACACTACACGATCAAGCTAAGGAAAAGAATAAGAAGAAGAGGAAGACGACCAAGGCATTTCAACCATTGACAAACTAGTTTCTTGCATTTTTAAGCCATTTCTTGCATTCTTAACATCACTCTTTGCATTCAACCTCAAGGATTCTTTCAAAAGCTTTTCTCAAAGCTCATACAAGGTTATACAGTGTATATATATATGTTGTTTCTTGCATAGGTTGCATAAAATAAGAGCTTATTGTGTGAGTTGTTGTATCTTGGATTGTTGAGCTAGGGCTTCATCTTGTTTGTGCACATAATGATCTTGATGAGTTGGGAGGTGGTAGCATAGTTTAGATGATGATATTCCTTGTGTTGGAGTATGTATAAGTGGTATGCAAGAGTGAAAATAAAAGTTAAACATATTAGAGCTTGATTGGTATTTTTGGGTGTTCTTGAGTTAATGTGGGTTCTTGGATGTTTTAGATGTTAGTTGATGTTTCAAGGACATTATGGCATGATTCTTGAACTTGTATTTGTTGGTTGACAACCCCTTTTGAGGATATTAGTTGCTTGGATAAGTGTTGAAGAAAGAAATCAGGTTAGGAGCAAAATGGCCAACTTCGCATTTTGGCGTCGCAGGGGAGAGGTCGTGTACCTAGTCATATTGAACAAGACCAGGTATACTCTCGTATTTTTGACATGTATTATGACGGTCGTGTACCCGGTCGTGTTGAACAGGACCGGGTACGCTCCCGTATTTCTGGCATGCATTCTGACGATCGTGTACAAGGTCATGATCAACAAGACTGGGTACACGACTGGACTTCTCAATTAGGATTATTCCATTGTTTTCAGTTACGGTGTACTACGTGCATGCGTGTTAAGTCTTAGGTTGTCCAATATTATAGGTTATAGGCCATATAAATGTGTTGAGAAATGTCATACATATGGTTATTCGAGCATACTCATGATGTTACTTATGGTACTTCAATTGGTATACATGCTAATTACTTTCATGCTCATCTGTTATGTTATTGACAATTGCTCTTGTGATGGAGGCAACCTACTTTGTTTCCTCCTTCTTGTTATCTACTTGAAAAAATGTGCAAATATGATTGGATTGTGTGTGTGCAACAAGGTTGCAACCGCTCTATGGGCGTGGTAGCGCTCGTTTCCACTAGGCGACATCGGGCTTGCCAATAGGTTTCAACTACCATGGACCTCAATCCCACTCTTACTTGGATTTTAATCCTTGGAGAGCTGGGTCGTAGGAACTTGGGTTTATCCAGATTACCCTATGGTATGGAGTAAGGGGTTGTTAATGATGATTGATTCAAGGCCGACCGACTTCAGCAACTACAAGACAACTGTATCCTTTTAATCTTATGTTACCACTCTTGCTTAGGCCCTAGCCCCTTGGAGAGTCAGGTTATATGTTGTTGTATCTTGTTATATGTTACTGTTATCTTATTAATTTATCCTGTATGCATGACATGGCTTCCTAAATGATTTTGAAAGGATAAAACACTTGTGAAAATCCCCTTCCTGTTATCCCTCGCTAAGCTAAGTGGAGTAGCTCACCTTCTTTCTATCAATTTCAGGTGAGGCCGAGCCCGAGCCGATTATACAGGCCGAGGGCAAAGCTGAGTTGTGTGATGAGGCATATTTCTGATTGTTGTGATTCGAGTTTGTATTTGAAGATGTCCATGTTGTACTAAGACTTATTTTATGAATTTGTATAACTTCATGTACTGTAATTATTCTTTTGGACAAATGAGCATGTAATTAACTTAGTACCTTATTCTTTTGAGACCTATAGGTCGTGGTTAAGGTTGTACTATATAATGCTTCCAGGAACTAGGTCTTGTGTTATTATTGAACAGGTTAATGTAGTCATGAAGTGCCCCGGGAGTTGGGCCATCTTTTGAAGTTTCTTGTGGTATATAAATGAATTTTAGGCTATTAATTCATGATCTTACAAGTATTAAGGTTACCGACATGTTACGTTCCAGCCTTAACCTCCGCGGGTTTGGGATCAGGGCGTGACACTTTTAGGTGGTATCAGAGCTAGCCTTTTAGTGTAGATCTAGCTAGTGTTAGCATAGTTTGGGTTTTGGACTAGGGTCTGTAGGTTGATGCCCTAGTTGGAAGTATTCCCATTGATTAAGTATGTTTATGAGAGTTATGTGCTTATGTGTGAACTATATGTGCTTATATGTTATGATTATTTTTGCTTATGTGAACGTATGTGCTAGATATGACCATATTACATGCATGATAGGAGCACCAGTAGTGCATGAACTTATTTCTCATTTAAGTCTTGCATGCCATATAACGGTGGGTGGTATATGTATATATCTATTGATGGCAGGACCAAATACCTGCAGGAACACAAAGGCTCAAGAAGCAGACAATGCTAATCAAGCTAATTCGGGTGTAGCAATGTTTAACATGATGGCAACTGCTACCGACCGCATGAGTAGAGTGATGGAGCAGCAGGCCACGAGTAGTATTAGTAATAATAATAACAATGGATTGGGCAGTAACACCGGTGGCAATAGGGGAGACAGGGATGGAACTTTGTAGGACTTCTTGAGCTATGACCTTCTTAGATTCCAAGGTGAACCAAATGATGAAAAAGCGGAGTCGTGGCTTGTGGAAGTTGAGAAAATATATGATGCCCTCAATTACACGGAGGAAAAGAAGGTGATGTTTGCGGTGTTCTTATTAAAGGGAGATGCCGAACAATGGTGACCCACAGAGAAGCTTCGATGGGAGCAACAACATACGCCAACAACTTGGGCTAACTTTGTAAGGTCCTTCAAAGGAAACTACATCTCGGAGGTGGCTCGAGAAAGAAAAGAAGACGAATTCCTTACATTGAGATAGGGTGGCATAACAGTGATAAAGTATGAAGCCCGTTTCAATAGGCTCTCTCATTATATCCCTGAGTTGGTCCAGACAGAAAGCAAAAGGATCAAGCAATTTATCTAAGGGTTGAGGCCAGAGATTCAAGACTTTCTAGCTATACATCGTTTCACCATATATGCCGACATGATTGATGCAGTGACAAGGGTTGAGAAAAGGAGATTAGATACTTGTGGTGGACTGAGACAAATTATCAAGAGGCCATCAGTTTCACAAGCACCACAAATGTTGTATCTTACTCAAAGTCAAGGTCAGAGCCAAGCAAGACCAGCTGTCAGCAAACCACAGCCTAGTGCTTTAGCAGCCTAGTCGACTACCGATTCATCAGGTAGTGCAGCTGCTTCTCAGGGTGTGGTTTGTAATTATTGTAATAGGAAGGGATATACCAAGGCCTAGTGTTGGAAGAAAATGGGTAAGTGCTTGAGTTGTGGAAGTGATCAATATTTGGCTAAGAAGTGCCCGAAACGGCGCAATAGAGGTGTGCAAACACAAACCACTAGCAATGTCCCAGCGCAATGGGTTCATGCCCGGGTTAATGCTGTTGATCAAGAAGAGCTCCCGGAGGCTATTGCTGTTGTTGAAGGTACCTTCTGATTCTAAATCAATTGGTTAAGGTACTTACAGATTCTGGAGCCACGCATTCATTTATTTCTCCCCAATGTGTGCGTCATATTAAGTTGTAAGCTGTGCCCTTGCCATGTCATGTAGAAGTTAGCACACCTATGGGTATTAAGTATGTTTCCAAGTTTGGTTGTAAGGCTTGCAAGATTCAAATAAAGGACCGAGAATTTGTAGTTGACCTTGTGGTATTACCTTTCCAAGACTATGATGTCATTTTAGGGATGAATTGGTTGGCTAAACATTATGCTCAGTTGGATTGTCGTACGAAGGTTGTGAAGTTCCGAGTACCAAGACAACAGGTGATTAGGGTGAAGGGAATATGTGACTTACCGGAAAAGGCGGTTGTATCCTTAATCGAAGCGATGAAGATGATAAGGAAAGGTTGTAGTGGTTATTTGGCTTATTTAATCAACAAGCCAACAGATCAAACCAAGCTAGTCGAGGCACCAATGGTTAAGGAGTATGCTGATATATTCCCAGAGGAGTTGCCGGGATTGCCACCCGAAAGGGAGATTGAGTTTCTGATTGAAGTGTTACCCGGTACGCAGCCAATCTCAAAAGCTCTATATCGCATGGCCTCAACTAAGTTGCAAGAGTTAAAGATTCAACTACAAGTCTTGTTCGAGAAGGGATTCATACAACTTAGTTCATCTCCTTGGGGTGCACCGATTTTATTTGTAAAGAAGAATGATGGAACATTGAGCATGTGCATTGACTACAGGGGTTTGAATTAGGTAACTATTAAGAACAAGTATCTGTTACCTTTGATTGATGAGTTGTTTAACCAACTACAAGGAGCCAAAGTCTATTTTAAGTTTGACTTGATGCAAGAGTACTACCAACTCCGCATTAAACAGTAAAATGTGCCTAAGTTAGCCTTCAGGACGAGCTACGGACATTATGAGTTCATTGTGATGTCGTTTGGGTTGACAAATGCTCATGCCGACTTGATGTACAGGGTATTTCAGCCTTATTTGGACCAGTTCATGGTCATCTTTATAGACAATATCTTGGTGTACTGAAAGACTGAGGAGGAGCATGAGAGGCATTTACACTTGGTGTTGCAGAAATTGAGAGTGCATCAACTATATGCTAAGTTCAGTAAATATGAGTTCTGGCTCAAGCAGGTGGCATTCTTGGGGCACGTAATTTCTCAAGAGGGATTGCAATAGATCCCTTGAAAATTGATGTTGTACAATCATGGAAGAAGCCAGAGAATGTCACAGAGGTGCGTAGTTTTCTCGGCTTGGCAGGATATTACATGAGATTTGTGAAAGACTTCTCAAGGATTGCTGGGCCACTTACAATGCTCACACAAAAAAGGCCAGTTTCGTATGGGATGACAAGTGTGAAAACAATTTTCAGGAATTGAAGAAGAGATTGACAACCAAGGGTTTGTTATCTATAGTGATGCCTCAAAGGAAATGTTAGGATGTGTTTTGATGCAAAACAACCAAGTCATTGCATATGCATCAAGAAAGTTGAAGCCTTATGAGGTGAATTATCCTACACATAACTTAGATCTTGCAGTCATTGTGTTTGCATTGAAGAAGTAGAGGCATTACTTGTAGGGAAGCCAGTTTGAGATATTCACTGATCACAAGAGCTTGAGATAGTTGTTTTCTTAAAAGGAGTTGAATATGCGACAAAGAAAATGGATGGAGCTCCAGGATAACTACATTTACACGATCAATTATATGCCAGGGAAGTCAAATGTTGCAGTAGATACTTTAAGCCGAAAGGCAAGCTTGGCGAGGTTAGAGGTAAAGGAATGGGAGATGCTCGAGGAAGCAAGCCAATGGAGGCCTAAGTTGATGAAGAATGGGGTGTCTTTTACTAATCTAATAGTACAACCTATATTGTTATCTCAAATTCGAGAAGGTCAACAGTAAGATCCCCAATTCCAGAAGATTAAAGAAGGCAAACCAGATTTCAGACTACATGAAGATGGATTGTAGAGGTTCAGGAACCGAATTTGCATATCAAATGACCCGGAGTTGAAACATAAGGTACTTGAAAAAGCCCATCATTCGAGGTATACAATTCACTCAAGAAGTACAAAGATGTATCGAGATCTAAAGCAATATTATTGGTGAAACAATATGAAACGGGAGATCGCAGAGTTTGTATCTTAATGCTTAACATGTCAACAGGTGAAGGCTGAACATCAAAGACTTGCACAGCTTCTACAATATTATTGTGTCAGATCGAGATCTTTGATTCACATCTCGGTTCTAGGAGAAGTTGCAAAGAGCTTTGGGCACGAAGTTGAGTTTTAGCACGGCGTATCACCCTCAAACCGACGGCGGACCATCCAGATCTTGGAAGACATGTTGAGGTCATGTGTATTGGACTTCAGGAATAGTTGGGAGAAACACTTGCCGTTAGCGGAGTTTTTCTACAATAACGACTGTCAGGAAACAATTGGCATAGCATCATACGAGGCATTATATGGACGAAAATGTAGATCCCCTTTTATATTGGGATGAGGTATTTGAGATGAAAGTAGTAGATCCTACATTGATACTGGAGTTGATAGAGAAGATTGAGAATATACAGCTAATCTGGAAGAGAATGCTCATGGCCCAAAGTAGACAGAAAAGCTATGCGGATAAGCAGATGCGAGACTTAGAATTTGAAGTTAGTGATAAAGTATTCTTGAGGTTGTCACCCCGGAAGGGACTGATTCGTCATGGCAAAGGTGAGAAATTGAGTCTGAGGTATGTGGGTTCGTTTGAAATTGTGGGCAGCGTTGGCAAGTTAGCCTATCGGTTGGATCTACCTCCAAACATCTCCAACACTCATCATGTGTTTCATGTTTCAATGCTGAGAAAGTATCACCCTGATCCATCTCATATAATAGAGCTGGAACCGCTAGAACTTCGGGAGAATTTGTCCTATGAGGAAAGACCCGTGCGGATCTTAGATGAGCAAGATCCAGAATTACGCAACAAGAGCATTCCAATGGTGAAGGAACATTGTAATAATCATGGGGTTGAAGAAGCGATATGGGAAATATGCAACCAAATGGAACAACAGTACCTAAGGTTGTTTGCAAGGTAAGAAGAAAATTGTGAAGGTGCAATTCTTTTGATCGGGGTAAGATGTGAGGCCCGGTACGAGACTTGATGTGTATTTAGTCCATATGACATAAATAAATTATTTTATGTACTATTACATCGATTTATGTGCATTTGTCTTGAGATACGTGCACTTGTATCGTTTAACGTACATTTGAGTAGTTTAAGCAACGTAGATAATAATCAAATTCTATTGAATAATATTATCTAATTAAACTAGTTATAACTAACAAAATGGCAAACTAGTAGAAGTCCATTAAGTTGGAGAACACTTTAGTCAAAAGGCATCCTAGGATATTTTTTACCTAACATTTTCCTCTAACTAAAACAAAACATATATGTATACTATGCTACACACACACATACGATCTGCTTTCTTTCACACACACACACACACTACACGATCAAGCTAAGGAAAAGAAGAAGAAGAAGAAGAAGAAGAAGACCAAGGCATTTCAACCATTGTCAAACTAGCTTCTTGTATTTTCGAGCCATTTTTTGCATTCTTAACATCACCCTTTGTATTCAACCTCAAGATTAAGGTGAGGGATTCTTTCAAAAGATTTTCTCAAAGCTCATACAAGGTTATATGGTGTATATATATGTTGTTTCTCTCTTAGGGTGCATAAACTAAGAGCTTATTGTGTGAGTTGTTATATCTTGGATTGTTGAGCTAGGGCTTCATCTTGTTTGTGCATATAATGATCTTGATGAGTTGGGAGGTGGTAGCATAGTTTAGATGATGATATTCCTCGTGTTAGAGTGTGTATAATTGGTATGCAAGAGTAAAAATAAAAGTTAAACATATTAGAGCTTGATTAGTGTTTTTGGGTGTTTTTGAGTTAATGTGGGTTCTTGATTGTTTTAGATATCTGTTGAGGTTTCAAGGACGTTATGGCATGATTCTTGAACTTGTATTTGTTGGTTGACAGCCCCTTTTGAGGATATTAGTTTATTGGATAAGTGTTGGAAGCAAGAAATCAGGTTAGGAACAAAATGGCCAACTTCACATTTGGGCATCGTAGGGGAGAGGTCATGTAACCGATCGTGTTGAACAAGACCGGGTACACTCTCGTATTTCTGGCATGCATTCTGACGGTCGTGTACACGGTCATGATCAACAAGACCAGGTATGTGACCGAACTTTTCAATTAGGATCATTCTATTATTTTCGGTTACGGTGTGCTACGTGCATGCGTATTAAGTCTTAGGTTGTCCAATATTATAGGTTATAAGCCATAGAAGTATGTTGAGAAGTGTCATACATGTGGTTATTCGAGCATACTCGTGATGTTACTTATGGTACTTCAATTGGTATACATGCTAATTGATTTCATGCTCATCTGTTATGTTATTGACAATTGCTCTTGTGACAAAGGCAACCTACTTTGTTGTCTCCTTCTTGTTATCTACTTGAAAAAATGTGCAAATATGATTGGTTTGTGTGCACGCGACAAGGTTGCAACTACTCTATGGGCATGGCAGGGTTCGTATCCACTGGGCGGCATCGAGCTTACCAGTTTGTATCGATTACCATGGACCTCAATCCTACTCTTACTTGGATTTCAATCCTCGAAGAGGTGGGTCGTAGGAACTTGGGTTTATTCGGATTACCCTATGGTATAGAGTAAGGGGTTGTTAATGATGATTGATTCAAGGCCGGCCGATTTCAGCAACTGCAAGATAACTGTATCCTTTTAATCTTATGTTACTACTCTTGCTTGGGCCCTAGCCGCTTGGAGAGTCGGGTTATATGTTGTTGTATCTTGTTATATGTTATTGTTATGTTATTTATTGATCCTGTATGCATGGCATGGCTTCCTAAATGATTTTGAAAGGATAAAACACTTGCGATAATCCCCGTCTCGTTATCCCTTGCTGAGCTAAGTGGAGTAGCTCACCCTCTTTCTATAAATTTCAGGTGAGGACGAGCACAAGCCAACTGTATAGGCCGAGGGCGAAGCTGAGTTGTGTGATGAGGCAGATTTCTGCTTGTTGTGATTCGAGTTTGTATTTCCTGTGGTACTAAGAATTATTTTTTGAATTTGTATAACTTCATGTACTGTAATTATTCTTTTGGACAAATGGGAATATAATTAACTTAGTACCTTATTCTTTTGAGACCTATAGGTCGTGGTTAAGGTTGTACTATATAATACTTGCAGGAACTAGGTCTTGTGTTATTATTGAACAAGCTATTGAAGTCATGAAGTGCCCTGGGAATTGGGCCATCTTTTGAAGTTTCTTGTGCTATATAAATGAATTTTAGGCTATTAATTCATGATCTTGCATGTGTTAAGATTACCGACACATCACGTTCCGGCCTTAACCTCCGCGGGTTCGGGATCGGGGTGTGACAAAGGGACATTTCAGGGTTAAGTGGAAATCGTGGGTTGAAGTGAGGTTTTGCATGGTTGAGGGGTATCATAAAGTGGCTAGAAATGATTGACATAGTGGTTTGATAATTGTATAGCTTAAGTGTTAGAATACAAGTCTTAAAGTGAGTGTCAAGTAAGTTAGGAATGTTTTTTGTGCTTTTAAAGTAGTTTGTTGTTAAAGGGGTATAATTGTATTGTAATTATAGTAATAGTATGCCTAGTATGCTCTTGGATTGTTAAGTGGTTGCTTGTATTGATTGTATTTACTTCATATCTATAGTTTGAATAATTGGTTAGATAGATAGTTGGGTAGAAATAGAGTGTTTAAGTGTTAAGTAGAATAGTTGAATAGTTTTATTGCTTGTTTACCTAGTTGCAAGTTAATTGAAAGCATGCCTTGTTATATTGGTTGTTTACTTGAGTAATGTACTTAATTGGTTAAATAAGTAGTTGTCCATTTAGTACTGCTTGGTGTATAGGGGAAGATGTTCGCGATGGTGTATAGGGTTCAGCATCAATAGAACAAGAGTATCTTTTTGAAAATGTGTTTACTTTATTAATCCATATTATTATGAATGTTACTTCTATTGCATTGTTACCTTATTGCTTATTTATTGCCTTTACGTGCATAGCATGTTTTGAAAAGATAAAAATGGTTTTCAAAATCCCCTGCATCTACCTCCCTCACTGAGCTATTTGTCAGAGTAGCTCACCCCTCTTTTTAAACTTTCAAGTGATCCAAACATAGCCTACGTGGAATACGTGCCAGATGTCAATGTGGATAAGCCTGCTGCATGATTTCTTGTTGTTGATGTGATTGTATATATGTTAATGGTTTAATTTAGTGTTTTGAGGAATTTTAATGTAATTATGCTAAATAGTCATTTTGAAGTTTAGAGGATTGTATAGTTTTACCTCCTTTATGTTATGTATTTTGGACCCTTAGATTGTAAAATGATGTAAAGTGTAGTGAGACGGACGGCAGGGTACTAAGAATGGTTGAGAATGGTTTATATATGTATGATTGTGGATTATACATTGTTACGGCAAGTTTTTGTGTGCGCAGATTTATATACAATCTAGTGTCTAGATATAGACGGTACCATGCCGAATTTTTCCGTCACGTCTTGACTTGGATCCTAAGAGGGGTCGAGTTGGGGCATTACATTTAGTGATATCAGAGCTTAGATAGTTTGTAGGTCAGGATAAGGTCATCGGACTGTCGGGTAGAGCTTTAATGAGAATGTGATTTGAAAGAGTATTTGCGTGTCTTATGTGCTAAGTGAACTAGATGTGGTTAATGTGCTTAATGTCCTTATATGTTCAATGTGTTTATGTAATTAATGTGAGTTATGTGAACAACGTGCCTGTGTGATTATCATGACTTGTGTGCTATATGAATAAGAAATGAATAACGTGCTTTATGTGAATGATATGTTTTATGAACTTATGTGCTTAAATATATTCTAGTTGCTTATTTGCTTAGTTGTTACTTATGTGACTTTACTTGTTTATAACATTTTTAAGTGGACATTGTTCCTTATGTGGATATCTGTGAGCTATTTGTCTACCTATCATAACATGTCTGCATTCTAGTTATCACCCATAGGCCCTCGTCGTCAGACTAGAGGGTAGAGTTCAGGTTCAAGGGCAGCAGAACCAGATTAGCAGGCTATTAATGAACAGATAGCAACTGCAATCAACCGGATAACTCAAGTCTTAGTAGAGCAGGGGCAAAAGATGAATATTCTGGCTGCCAATCCTGAAAATACAGGTAATAGGGCTGAGGGTAGTGGCAACAGTAACAGTAGTTAACTTGAGAAGTTTCTACAGCACGGGCCGACTAGATTTCTTGGAGGGCCAGCTGATATGCAGGCAGAGTTATGGTTGAGTCGGATTGAGAAGATTTTTACTATTTTAGAGTATGCTAATAAGAGGATAATTGCATTTGTTGTGTTCCTGCTCGATGGTGATGCCAAGCAATAGTGGCGGATAGTGAGTCGGAGATAGGGTTGCGAGAATGTGCAACATACATTGGCCGATTTCGTAAGGTAGTTTCAAGACAAGTATATTTCGAAGGTGACCTGAGAAAAGAGAGAAAAATAGTTTGTGATGTTAAAGTAGGGTGACATGACAATCGCCCAGTAAAAGGCTACATTTGACAGGTTGTCCCACTATATGCCTGAGTTGGCACGACCCGAGAGGTAGAAGATTCAGCGGTTTATTCGGGGTCTGAGATAAAACATCAATCTGAACTTGTCTACTCATTCATTTACCACTTATACAGATGCAGTGCAGGCAGCCTCGAGGTTTGAAAAACGTTAATGTAATACCCGAGTTCGACCATGCATTTATAAATATTTATTTCTTCCATATTCTCAAAAAACGTGCCTTTGTGACTTTTTGCTTGTATTTAAGCTATAAGTAGTTGTTTCAATAGACCTACTAGGTGTTCTTAAAGCTCTCATAACTTGAACTAAGTGAAACTCAGGAGATATATAGCATATTAAACTAAACATTTGCTTCAATTAAAAGAAAAAAGATTAACTTGATAGAACAATGGGTAGGTTGAGTTAGAAATATTAAATGTAGCACTTTACATTTAGATTAAATCATTTGTATTTGAGCATGATTTAGTTGTTTTGCTGGTTAAGTAACTTATTTAAAATATAAGAAATGGTATCAAGTTTAAACCTAAATGCTTTTGAAGTGAAGTAGTCGGGAAAAAATGATATAGTCTATAATGACAATTAGTATGTTTAAGTGATTTAGCCTGATAATATTCGGTACATTATTATACTTAGAATTATTATGTTTTCCAATGAAATTGATAGGAAGTATTAACTCTTAATAAGTTAATATAAGTTCTTCCTTAAAATAAAGGATTGGCATAGCACTCCAAAAATAATTCATTGATTGTAGATAGGATTCATTAGTTGGAAATATTAGTGGGTAGTTTAAACCTAAGGAGTGCGATAGGTTATTTGAGGATACTCAGATTTATGATTAGGTAATTTCATAAGAATATTGGTATTTAATGAAAATACAAAGGTAGGTAGGGTTGTTACGTGCTTAGTAATATAATTAATTAGAAGTATTAAACTAAGACTCCCATAAATATACTAGGTATATGAAAATACGTAAACATGCTAAGCGATTAGTACTTAGGATTACGATTAACAAACAAGTTACTTAGAAATGCTAATTTGTTAAAATAAGACTTGCTGGGGAACTGAAGAACTGATATATAATAACTATTTAAATGTACACATAATATTATATAGCAATTTTAAAATGAAAAGGGGTAGAAGTTAGTGTAACAATTAGGTAATTTAGTAAGAATATTAATATTTGGGTTAGTTACTGGATAGTTTTAGAGAATGATAATAAGAATTAAGTTTTCAAATTGAGAAAAGATTAGGCTTAATAATTCGAAGCTTTTAACGTGATCCTTACAATTGATATTTCCTAAATTATTTTTATCTTAAACCATCTACCTAGTCTGTCACCATTCCACGTTCCAACTTAAGTTAGAAAATTAGCATGTGTCTATTATTGTTTTAATAAGCTGCCTGCTTCACCTGACTGTTTCACGAATGCCAAATTCAGCCAAGTTTGCTAGCTACTAGATTATAATAGTTAACTAGCCTACATTAGTCATTTGCCTAGAGCATGTTCGCTGCAGCCACCACGTTACAAGAGCAATGAATCAGCAAAGCTAAACTTCTTGCTAAGCACTGCTATCACCTATCGCCATTATATACTACAGCCACGCATCTTCCTATCTACCAAGCTTGTTACCATTTCAAAACACAGCTGTCATGATTCGTTATTGCAAGGCATAACGTGGAAATTCTTCGCGCCACCTTACCGCCACGCACTGTTAACACCAAGCAAGGCTATAATCCAAACCATCATTCTTCTACTAGTAGCTCATCATAGCTCGTCCTCCTTAGCTTCGAAATATTTCCACTGTTATATTCGCCCAACCAACTCTATATAAAGCCCTACCATCTATCGACAGAAGGATAACACACACAACACATGTTCATACACAATATTTTACATAGAATGTTTTCATTCTGTCTTGTACGACATAATAGGTACATGGGTGGCGGGAGATGTGACTGTAGATCTTGTTAAGGAAAAACAAAATATAAAAAGAAAGCAAGGTGGCTTTGGAGTTGGCAAAACCCGAAGCAAGGAACAATCAACGAAATGGGAAGAAAGGTAGAATCGGTGGTGGTAGTCTTCAACTATTAATTTTCCATTAGTTACATAAGATATAGACCAAAGCACTTAAAGCAAAAGGAGAAAGAAATTAGTGGGAGCAAGGTAAAACAGAAGCAGCAAAGCAAGAAAAAGAAAAGGGATTTCGGTGGAGCTTTGGGTTTGATAGTCTTTAGTTGAGTTTGTAGTACCTTAGCTTTGTAAGAGCACTAGCATTAACTGAAGCAAAGAGAAAAACAGCACACGTAAACAATAAAACACTTCCATTAGCTTTTAATAGTTTTCTTAAGCTTATCCGAGTACCAGCTTGCGATTTTCACGAATTAAGGTGAGGAGATCTTCAAAAACTCATTTATTTATTGAGTTAATTATATATGTTAGTTATTAACTTTGTTGTGCTAGCTATTAACTTACGAACTATACACATGATTAACTATAAGTAGGAGGGAAGATTAAATAATTTTAGCATGGTGTATTTGTATGGTCCGTAAGAGTGACGGTCGAGCGAGCTAAAGCTTGTGTATGCAAGTTACAGTTGAAGTCTATCTTTCATCTTGCAAATTCAGCTTGAAACCTATTGGCATTTAGATGGCTGACTTTGCTGGATAGAATGGTTGTTGTTTGCAAAGATTAGTTCTTGGAAGATAGAACCTGACTATAGATTGATATTGAGCATGCAACGTTAGGTGATTAAAACGTAGGGACATCCTCGGCTTTGCAATGCCATGTGAATAGAGCTACTGCTTAGCTACTAGTTTGTGTAACGTGTTAAGTTTCTTCGAGTTACCGAAATAGTTACCTAGTGGTTAAATAAAGCCAGCTTGGTTCGACTTTGGAAATAATTGTTTAGATAGACTAGCAAGAGTCATTGCGCTAAATGGACTTGAGCTTACATTAATCTAGTGTGTGAGACTTGTGTAGTAACGTAGCTAACACTATCCTGGTTCGTTTAGGTCGAGTAAACTTAACAGTTGCTAGCGAATGAGTTTAGTTAACACCTAACCTGATTGGAAGATGAAGGGTAAATGCTTAAATAGTTAATCTCTGGCTATGAGTATTAGTGGATAATTAATGGGAAATATTCAATTGGAGTTGACTTGGGACTGGAAATAGTACTTGGTGATGTAATCAAATAATTGAGGAAATTTCTATAAACTCACGTTTATTTATAATGACATATGAAACTAGTGCATGCAGGGAGATTTCATGCTTATTCATATGAGTTGATAGATATTAGCTCATAACTCGTGCATGTGAGGGAAGACTATATGTAAAATATGTTAATTATTAATTAACAATTTTAATTCTTGAATTGGAGTGCAAGAACTTGATAAATCTGACTAGTGGTTTGTTTAGCTAATTTCTTTTGAGTTCTGAACATATGTTGGACTTGGAAGAACTGGTTTTATAGTAACTAATGGAATAGGACTAGGGAACATTTTAACTAATAAAGACTATTGAATTCCAGGAAATATAATTAGACTTTCTTGTATTGTAACATGTGTTCATGATCAACTGTTAAGAAATAGAAATACTTTTATATATCAACTAATATTGTTAAGTGACAGAAATGGATTAAATTATGATATCTACTTTTTCAAAATGCGACTAGCTGTGCTATTTGGAAATAAATATGTGTAATTGTTAAACCTCTTACGTTGTTTCCGTCTATGTGTTATCGAGTTAAGTGATCGCAAATGGTAGAAGTGTTATCAATCATGTGTTACATGATTACTTGTGCATGCTTGGGTGTTATTGGGGGTTGTAACCTCAAGCCCGATAGCTTGTACGAACGTCGGGCGGCATAGGGTTTATTGGTGCTCTCATGTCTATCGTGGTTCTTTTCCATCTTCCCGCTTGGTACCCCTACTGCCTTTGGAGAGTTTCTCTCACTTGGGACCAAGTCTGCCCTCGAAGATGCTGGGTCATAGATTTTAGATACAATCCGGAATATCCTTTTGGGAGAGATAAGAATATGTGAACTTGATTCAGGGCTGGCCACCTCTGGTGATATCAAAACGTATTCTTTTACTATGTGTTTAAGTACTCTCGCTTGGGACCACTACCACCCTTGGAGAACTTGCTCTCGCTTGGGACAAGTACCACCCTCGGAGAGGAAAAACTATTTATCTTTATGACACTACTATTATTGATACATGATTCAAATGAGATAGAAATCTCTACTGGTTATCACATGTTAATGTATTTTAGCATTTACCATATGGGACTAATTTGTTACTATTTCCGTACATGAAATGCATCATGGTTTGCAAAAGAGACTGACCAAAAATGTTTTCAGAACTCTTCTATTCTATTCTCACTGAGCTTCCCTAGAGCTCACCCTCTTTTCTCCCCCCTTGCAGGTACAACTTAGGTTGATATGGGTTGGAATTATGTACTAAATAATTACGTGCTCGAGGCTCCTTGTCTATCATGTTTCGATCCAAGTTGTAAAAGTTAGAGTTTGATTATATCACTCTCAGGTAGAAGGGTAGCTGTGTTGAAACCCGAGTTTGTATGATAGCCGGATAGTTATCTGATCTCAGATGTTGTAGCACCCTTTTGTACTTGAATTATTACATAAAGGCTTGTTATTGAATAAATCTTTATTTGTTATTCCTTTTTGAGTTGTAGAAAGTTATATCCACAAAACCGCAACGAAATAAAAGAGGACTTTGACCTAGTTTTAAGAAGGGCCGGGTTGGGGTCGTTACAGTAAAGCTGAGTTGATAGCCGAGTCCAATCAACCTAACAAGAAGCCTAATATGTTGCGAAGCCAGAGCCAGCCGAGTCGGATTCAGACATTGAGCAAGGGTCAACAAAGGCAACAGTCCCAAGGTTATACAAATTCCTTCCAAACTCAAGAGCAGCCGAGACCGAGTCAGAGTCATCAAAGGGTTGACCAACAGTAGTTCGCTCAGCCTTTAATGCAGTTAGAAAATCTTCTTAGCCCGTTGGTGTGACAACCGATTGTTGTGAGGGTTCAATCAGAGCTAGCCTCCATTCAAGCCCAGAGTAGACCAGCAATCATGAGAGCTTCACAAACTAGTTTAATTGCTCCTTCAATATAGGGTTCTTCAGCTAGTAGAGTTGTTTTTCCGGTTCCAGTGTGTAAATTCTGTGGTAGAAAGGGTCATAGTGAGGCCAAATGTTGGAAGAGAACGGGGAAATGCACAGGGTGCGGTAGTGATCAGCACAGGGCGAGGGATTGCCCAAGATTCAAGATTGATCAGGGTCATACAGCAACCGGAGATAATCGGGGTAGATTGGCAGATGTTTCACCTCTACAGCAACTTGTTCAGCCTAGAGTCTTCGCCATTGATCTTCAGAGTCAATAGCATGCTCGGAGTAAGAATTGCGAGGATGCAATTTGTTTAAGGGGGGAAGGACGCCTGATCCCTATAGCATGCATAATTCATATACTTGCATATATTTATGTGTTTAAATAAAGTGTTGTTATATGGTTAGGTGTTTACTCAATAGCTTGCATTCATTTAGTAGACTACTTTTACATTCTTTTTTAAAAATAAGTAAACTAAGCTTATTTAATTTACATACATATAAATAACTTATTATTTTCCTATTTAAATTATTTGGAATCGTTTCCTACATCTTATAGACTTATTTTCATTATTTAAAAATGAACCCTGAGCCCGGGAAGAAAATTAAAGTATTTTATTTTTTGAAACTCGTATTTTTCCCTTAATGTACACTTGATTTTGGGTATACGTTCACATAAATTATGAGCATAGCATATTAGGTGTAAGTTATAAAAATATTTTGGACTCGCATGAATAGTGGCATTCAAGAAACAATTTTTAGCCAAAATAACCAACTAAACCCATTTTCCCAAACCAAACCCACGCCCAAACCCAACAACCCAACCCATATATGCTCTTATATACATATATACATACATAAAACAAAAGAAAAATTACAAAAAGCATAGGCCATTTCCGGCCATAAGAAGAAAAATAAAGAAAAAAAAAACTTCAATTCTTCAAGTTTGATCCTTGAGCTTGCTTTGAGGAGTGCTAGAGCCATCTTTGAGCTTCTATCAACCTTCTTGTGCCTTGTGTGGTTAGGGATTTTTGTAAAAATTGCATAATTGTTTATATTATGTTTATGTCAAAATTTGAATTTTGTTATATAATGCTTATTTTGAGTTATAATTGCTCAAATTACTCTTTATTATGTATGTAGAGCAAACTTTTTGTGGTTAAATAGCACTTTTAATGATTGAATATGGTGGATGGACATTTTAGGAAGATGATAAATAGTAACTTCTTCATAAATTGGGGTTTTGACTTGTTTGAGTGTTTTATCGCTTTGGTTAGGTGTCATAAATGCTTAGGAGGCTAAATGTATTATTTAAATGGATATAACATAGCTAGAATTGAAAAATGTTGATTCGGAATAAAAGGGGTCGTTTGAGCGAAGTGTTGACCAGGCGCGTTTGGTTGTGTTGTATGGTCTTAGATAGACTAGGTAATGTTCATGATGTGTTTATGGCATTGAATTGATGATTGGATTTGGTAGCTATAGTACAAACGGACAAAGAGACATTTCGGGGTTAAGTGGAAATTGTGGGTTAAAGTGTGGTTTCACATGGTTGAGGGGTGTTATAAAGTGGCTAGAAATTATCGGCATAGTTGGTTTGTGAGTTGTATAGCCTAAGTGTTAGAATGCAAGCCTTAAAGTGAGTGTCAAGTAGGTTAGGAATAATTTTTGTGCTTTTAAAGTAGTTTGTTGTTAAAGGGGTATAATTGTATTATAATTATAGTAATAGTATGCCTAGTATGCTCTTTGATTGTTAAGTGGTTGCTTGTATTGATTGCATTTGTTTCATGTCTATAGTTTGAATAATTGGTTACATAGATAGTTGGGTAGAATTGGAGTGTTTAAGTGTTAAGTAGAATAGTTGAATAGTTTTATTGCTTGTTTACCTAGTTGCAAGTTAATTGAAAGCATGCCTTGTTATATTGGTTGTTTACCTGAGTAATGCACTTAATTGGTTAAATAAGTAGTTGTCCATTTAGTTGCTAGTTGAATGATGTGTTATGTTTAATAGATTGATTACCTTGAGCCTTTAATTGTTTTGTTATATGCATGCTCATAGTATATGTTACTTGGGAATCAACCTACTTTGTTGATTCCCCATATTTGTTTTATTTACTTTTATTTGAATGCGTTAATGCGAATGTGTTTATGTGTTACTTGTTATATGTGTTAATGTGATGCGAATGCGTGGTTGCAACCAAACAGCTGCGGTTGATTCGTGTCACCCTAGGCGGCATCGGGCTTACCAGGCGATGACCCAACCACCGATGTATTATTTCATATCCCGAATGGAATGGGCTGAGTGCATCCATGAGGGACTGGGTCGTAGGTTGAGTCAGCGTACCCAATGGTACTACTTGGTGTATAGAGGAAGATGTTCGCGATGGTGTATAAGGTTTGGCATCAACAGAACGAGAGTATCATTTTTAAAATGTGTTTACTTTATTAATGTGTATTTTATGAATGTTACTTCTATTGCATTGTTACCTTATTGCTTATTTATTGTCTTTACGTGCATAGCATGTTTCGAAAAGATAAAAATGGTTTTCAAAACTCCCTGCATCTACCTCCCTTACTGAGCTATTTGTCAGAGTAGCTCACCCCTCTTTCTAATCTTTTAGGTGATCCAGACATAGCCTACATGGAATACGTGCCAGATGTCAATATAGATAAGCCCGCTGCATGATTTCTTGTTGTTGATGTGATTATATATATGTTAATGGTTTAATTTAGTGTTTTGAGTACTTTTAATGTAATTATGCTAAATAGTGATTATATATATGTTAATGGTTTAATTTAGTGTTTTGAGGACTTTTAATGTAATTATGCTAAATAGTTATTTTGAAGTTTAGAGGATTGTATAGTTTTACCCCTTTTATGTTATGTATTTTAATGTTGGATTGTAAAGTTTATATTTTGAACCCTTAGATTGTAAAATGATGTAAAGTGTAGTGAGACGGACGACAGGGTACTCGGAATGCTTGAGAATAGTTTATATATGTATGATTGTGGATTATACATTGTTGTGGCAAGTTTCTGTGTGTAGGTTTATATACGGGCTAGTGTCTAGATATAGACGGTACTATGCCGAATTTTTCCGTCGCGTCTTGACTTAGATCCTAGGATGGGTCGAGTTGGGGCATTACACACAGGTTCCTCATATTTTAAGTAGAATATCCCCTTCTCCAGAAAGATAAGTGTATCTTCTATAAGAAGTACAAAAGATGTTTGTAAGAGGATAATAATCATATCGATGATTTTGCTACTTATAGGGAAGCGATACACGATATCGATGCCGAGAAATAGAAGCAGGCAATGCAAGTAAATATGGACTTCATATGTTCCAAAGGTGTTTTGGAAAGGATGGAAATGTTGAGACATATAAAGCAAGACAAGCAGTAAAAGGGCCGTCGTCAAAACAGGAGTTGGTTATGACAAAACCTTTTATTGCTAGTTGTTTTACTCCATAAAGGATCGAACTTGCTTTTGTCACATACTACGATTGTTACATCTGGCAAATGGATATTAAAACCCCGTTCGCGGATAGTTATCTTAGTGAATATGTCTACATGGAATGATTGCGGGTTTTAAGTCCAAATATGATCGAGTATGTAAGCTTCACAATCTTGGAACATCTTATATGATGATAAAATGATAGAGATTGTTTTCATCAAGATATGAAGATAAATCTTGTGCTTACAAAAAGGTTAGTAGGAGCTTGACCGCTTACCAAATCTTGAATATTGATGACATTTCAATCAATGGAAAAGAGAAAAGTGACTTTTGACGTCGACTTGAGTTTAGTTAAAACAATAAATATTCCATAAAAAATCTTGGGACAAGCATTTTAGATCTCAAGATTCGTGTCTATGGAAATAGAATGAAAAGATAAAGTTTAGGCTTATCTCACAGTTTGTACATTAAGCGAATCTTGAAGAAATTCAAGATGGAGAATTCTAAGAAATGTTTGGTCTCCAATTTTTGAGGCGGGGTATCCACCTTTTCTTTTAGAATGTCTCAAAAAATCAATAAAGAAAGACAACGAATGGGTTGTGTTTCTTATGCTTCAACCATAGATTGTCACGCCCCGACCCAACCCCACGCTAAAGGTTAAGTCCGAACCCGACAAACGGACAGAGTCTCCTCTGTACCGTGGACATTCTGAAACCTTGCAAAAATTCAATAAAACCACAAACACAAACTAGAACTTCAATTCCAACTAAAACCCAGCTTCAAGGCCATCCAAGCCATAAGCAATACAAAACAATTTAAATACATACAAGCATGCATTCAACAATTCTAGAATCTTTACATATGCCTGCTTATCATACCACTTTGTGTTATCATTTAAACATACTTAAGAATTAAAGCCAACCTTTCAACCCTTGCATTCACATCAAAGCATGCAACAAAAGCTAAAAGCAAGAATATTAGTTATTACATACCATAGTTACATATCTCATACTACATTCAAACTTACAACTGAACAAATATATACATGAGCCCATAGGCTCCAAAATAGGACATAAGACAATTCTAACAAAGTCTTCATATAAACAGCAAGAAACGCATCCACCTTAAGCAAATATCACACAACAACTAAGGCAACTGCTCTGCCTGCACTTCCTCTTCGTCTCCCTCAACCACAACTAGTTGGGGATCAACCTCAACTCCTCCTGAAACATGTTAGCGAGGTATGAGCAACCACAATTGCCCAGTGAGGGATATTGTCTACCGGGGCGTGCAATGCAACAGTTAATACAATTAAGCATTAAAAGCAACTAAAGGAAAATTAAAATAACTAGTAACCACACATTAAAAAGGATACATTACACTTTAACCCTAACACTCTAGACTTCACTTGATCTTCCATCACGAACCACGATCCACGAACCTCGATCAATGTGTCAACATAACCCCAATCACTCCAGTGGGTGTACTCCGGATGTACCCTGAGAATCCTATGACCCAACACCCTCTGGAAATCTCCGGACTAGGCAAGTGAGGGACTAGAGCACGGAGATCGAATATCCACTGGCAAGCCCGCTACCGCCCAGCCGATACCCAATACATCCACCGCTGACACTATGGTTGCACAACCACTATGCAATGCATTTTAACAATTGATAATACAGTAACATTGAAAGGCAATAACACTTAGGAGGGACAACAAAGTAGGTTGCCCTCGATAACAGTTAAAATATAGGCATTAACATGTAATCAACTAAATGAACACAAAGGGGTTATTAGCAATCTTTTCATAAAACTTTATCGAAAGCTTATAAACAATCTAAAAGCACATTTAAACAACTAATAAGCATTCACAAGGTCATAGATGCGCAAAATAACCGATTTTTCACTTTTCCCTTTTGTATCCTAATACATTTGATTCCAAATCACAAGGAAATGTTCCAATTCCACGAGGGAGTTATATCATACTTCTAAATATCCCTTATGGCACCCCTAGGACCCTCGAAGTTACTCAATTACCCACGTTTAGCACAAAGCCCCAATTGCCCCTTTATGAGTTTGTACTACACGTACCCTAACCGGAATTCAATCGAGGTTTAACAAAGTATATCTAACACCTATGTAGCCTAATAATACTAAATGTGAAGGCCAAATCAACCTGGATTCGCATTACACCTGAAAACCCTTTCTAAAAGTCGCCAATTTCACATTTTAACTAGATTCCGGGCAATTAAACTACACGAGGCCATTAATATATCCTCATTAGCATCTAAAGCATCTATTTGAAGCATAGAATCAAGCTATAAGGCACAATTTCACAAACCCAAAAAATGTGCACTATTTATTGTCTTCCTCACATCACCATATGCATAACAACCATAACCAAAACATCAAGCACCACAAAACAAGTCTCTAGCACATGTATACTACTATTTGTAAAAGTATTAAGCATAATATTGAAATATACATGCAAATCTTGAAATTCAACCATTAAACAAAAACAATAGAAAATGCAAAAATAGGTGAAAATCCCTCACAAATGAAATCGTAGATGCTTGGTGATAGCTTGAATGCACTTGTAGAAGACTAGGATTAGCTCCAAGTAAAGATTTTGCAAGCTAAATGGAATGTTTTTCTACTTCTTTTGCTGCTGCTGATTCTCGGGTTTGGGGGGCAGATTGGGTATTATTTTTTTTGTTTTTATGAGCTATTATAATATGTATGTGTATTGCTAAGTATATATATTATATATATTATGTTTGTGTGTTTGTGTTGACTACTAAAAGGAGTCAAACTAACTTTAAAAAAATAAGTCTAATGGTGCAATTAAATATTAGTTAGCTCAAGACAATGATAGACTACGTAACACTATTTAACGAACCTCTAAAATATTTTCTAAACAACTGTTCCTAACGCATTTTGCTCAAACGCACATTTTTTTCATTCGTAAAATAATCAATATAGTCTAGAAAAAATAGTAATTCAAAGAAAATATGCAGTTGAAAAATGTAATGAATAGTAACCAAAGAAAGCAACAAGTAATGCACAATTAAAATACACAACAGTGAATGCAACAGTAAATAAAAGTACAGCAAAGTTCTCGGGCATCGCATAGGCAGTCTCCTATATGACATGGTATGTACACAGCCTGATATAGATCCTGTTGTAAAGTATTACGAGCAGATATCAGTCAAATCCAAGTGAAGAACTAAGGATCTTATGGAAATAGTGAACTTCGAGGGGACGGATTCACTGATTCTATTTTACAAACATGAATAAAGATGATAGAGAGTAAATATTTGGATTTGTTTTGTATGTAATGAAGGGACAGTAAGTTGGAAAAGGTTACGAACTACTAGTAACTGTTGACTCCATTACTGAAGCCGAATACATCACGGCACTTGATACTGCAATGGAAGCAGTTTGGATAATGAAGTTGTTCATAGAACTTAAAATGGTTACAATCATTGAATCGATGATTATGATAACAATGAGGTTGTTGCACCAACTAAAGGAACCCATATCTCATCAGAGATCTAAACACTTGAAAAAGGGTTTTCATATTATTCAAGAATTCGTTGCTTGAAAGAAAATTAGTTTACAGAAGTTCCTACATTAAAAAATATAGTTGACCCACTGATCCTGTGAGTCAGTCATAGTTGATAATCATCTTAGAGAAGATGAATATATGATACTAGTGTTTGATGCATTTATCCTATGAGAGATTGCATTAGTGCAAGTGGGAGATTGTTAGAGATATGCCCTAATACTATAGCTAGATGACCTATAGGGATATTTTGATGAGTGTGTTCTACATAATGGCTTTTAGGGATATTCATATTCTCTGTCATTCCCATTATATGAACTTGTCCTTAATATTTTTTCGGAGAATAAATATATTCTAGAAGCATTTAGAATACACCGGCATATTTCTTCGACATAATAAACATTAGAACTAATTCGTAGCCCTTAGATTATTTAATCAGGACTAGAATAATCGAGTACGGGCTATCATATGTAGTTACCTTTGATTAACATAGGGATGTTAATGATAAAGGATGGCGAGCCTTGTCCATAACAGTATGGGGATGCGATTAACTTACATATAAGTGATCATTAGTAGAATGATTCATTTAATGTGACATAGATAATAAACTACATGACTTCGAATTGATAGTTTATTATCTGTTGCGAATTGTACAAATTAATCCTTTGACTTGAGAAATTACAGTTGTCGGATATATCAGGGGCTAATTATAGCGGTTGGACAAAACCTACCTTCTTAAAGGTGGGATACGGCCTCTTGCACTTTAGTCTTGTGATATACAGACTGACAGGTAATTGTCACGATAGGATCCGTTAACCTCAGATGTGAGGTAATGTACTATGCAATCTTATTATAGTCGATGAACGAGGAAGTCCTTGGCCAAGGCGTGAGTGAATGATGGAAAGGGGTTTTTCTATAGTGTCATCTCACGTTTCACCGTTTAGATCTAAGCATAGAATCGGTTTAGTGGACTTAATCGTGTTATGGTCCCCACAACGATCAGGACATTTTAATAGAAGGATCGGACTGCATGCTAATTTGTAACTATAAATAGATTCGTATAAGTCGAACTTCATTACTGTATAAATTATCTTGACACGTATGTAGCTAGGTGTCACTCTGAACGTGAGGGTATTATGGAGAATGACAGAGACATTCTCAGGAATAGATTAAAAGCGTTTAATAGTCTCTCATTGCTATACGGTTATGAATCTAGAAAGTCACACACATAAGAATATCACGAATAGGATAATTGACAAGCTTGTATGTAATTGAGAAAGAACGTTAAAGAGTTCATGTCATTCCTTTTGGTCATTAAGAGTTAATGGGCCAATTGTGCAATTATTGAAAGTGTTGGTCCGTTTGGATAATTAGCAGAAGTGTTTGGGCCAATTGAAGTGATTGTTGAAAGTGTTGAGCGTTTGAGAGATTACCAAAAAGTGTTAAGGCCATTGTGTAATAATTAAAAGTTGTTTCCAATTAATTATTCTAATAGAGATTAGAATTAATTAATTAATTAATTACACATAGATATATATATATATATATATGTGTGTGTGTGTGTGTGTGTCTGTGTGTGTCTGTGTGGCATATATATATATATAGGATTTGACAAGTCATCAATCCTAGTCATGTTGTGATGATGTCACATCCCACTAATTCAAAATGGATGGCCAAGATCTAATCTTGAAAAGTAGAGCCTTTGCATGGCCTTCTTTTGTAATGATTAGAAATGCAAGTGGATGAGGAGAGAGAAAACTTTTTGGTTACTCTAACACTTAAACAATCACAAGATCAAGATAAAATCAAGGAAAAAGATTATCTTAATCTTCTATTTCCTCTTTCTTTTACACAGCTAAATACACATAAAACAAGACAAGAATTTCATCTTCACTCTCTCTTACACATGCTCACGGCTCTAGCAAGAGAAAGACACAAGAGTTAGAAAAATTTTGTTATCTCTTTTTCTCTTTGTGTTCTCGGCTCTAGCTAGGAAAAGAAGAAAGATTTTTTCTTTTAATCATCTAACACACACACAAGCTCATATCACTTAAGACAGGATAGTACATTTAGTCTATGCGTGTAAATTGTACTTGGATGTTCGGCATTTCTGCCTAGATCCTTCACATAAGAGGAAAAGCTAGTCCTCATCATCAAGTCATCTACCACTACTTTGGCTATCATCAAGAAGGTATACTTCTTACTATGCTTCTTGTTTATAATATATAGTTGATATATTAGATTTGCATGTTTGATTCATGGACTTTCTCTAGAGTATATGTATGATTACAAAGGATTATGGAAGAACAATTTTAAATGTTCATGCTTCCATTTTCGGCCATAATGTGTTGTGTTTCACATGATTTCTCTAACAATCCTTATAATGTTCTTTCAAAGCTTATATGGCTTAAGGGATGATTTAATGACTTCGCAAACGTCACTGCCCATCAATTTTCATGCGGATTTGTAAAAGTGGGATGAGAATCCATCCGGTCCTGGACTTTTATCGCTATGAATCGAAAACATTGTTTCATGAATTTCATCATCTTGAATAGGACCAATGAGAGCATCGCAGTCATCAACTAAAATGGTTTTGTTAACAATAGCTTTCATGTGCACAATTGAGGCAGCTTCACAATTGTTTCCACCTGTCCCCAGCAAATCAGTATAAAAGTTGATAATCTCTTGAGTAATTTTTGCTTCTGATTCCAGTCTAATACCACCATGCGAGATCAAGCTTCTAATGGAGTTTTGTGATTTGCGCCCTTTGATCACTTTGTGGAAATAGGCTGAGTTACAGTCCCCATCCTTGAGCCATCTGATTTTAGCTCTCTATCTAAGACAATTCTCTTCAATTTTCAAAGCTTTCTCCAATTCGTCTCTGAGCTCTTTCTCCCTTTCATTGTTTGTTGCTTGAAACTAGTCATTAAGGATTCGAGTTTGAAGCTGGCTCAAATCCCCTTTAGTTCTTGAAATGTCATTTGGCAGGTTAAAATTAAGACCTTCAAGGCTTCTTTAACCCGTTTTTGTTTTTGAACAAGCCTAAACATGGGTGATCTAGATACACTACAATCCCAAGCACTTTGTATAGTTTTATCATAATCTTCATGGCTCGACCAAGTGTTGAAGTATTTGAATGATTTGGCTTTACTATTCTTATTCAGATCCATTTTAATGATAAATAGGAGTAGTCAGATGTACTCGGTGGATCAATATCAACAATTGACTGGTTGTACTCTATCATCTACTATTCATTCCCAAATGTTCTATCAATTTTACTTGCCTTTAAACCTTGACTGCTGCTTTTGTTATTCCAAGTAAAATATGGCCCAATACAAGGAAGCTCAATTAACCTTGCTCCATTCAAGTAATCTGAATTCCCTCAATCACTAAATCATATGGTCACTGTTAAGGCAATCCTCAGTATTTTGGATCTCGTCAAAGTTTCTCATGATGCACCATGGTTAGCCAGAATATCTATTTGCCCAGTTCATAATATCATTCTACAACTTCCTCCTGTCAGATGACTAATCACTCCTATTGTGAGACCCGGACATGGATTTACATGCATTTACTTGTTTTAAATTATTATTTGACATAATATGTGCAATTTATTCGTTTATTTAATTTTAGTGCATAATATGTGCAATTATATGATTTACTAAGTGTTATTATGTGAAATTTGCATTTAAAGATCATTTAACTTGCATTAGTTGATTTTTTATCTTCTTTGACCACAGTAAGGTAAACTTGTAAATATTAGTTAAAAATATGCCTAAACTAGTATTTTATCATTTTAAATATTTGCTAGAAGGTTTAGAAGCAAAATAGAAGGTTAACTTAGTCTTTTGGCATTATATCTTGCATTGACCCTTGCATTGACCTTTGACTTAGCTTATATATGCAATATATCATAACATTAAAAGAAAAAATGCACAAAAACTCCCCTCCGTCAGCCGACAGCAAGAAAGAAAGGGTGAATAGTACTTTCTAGGTTTTTTTTCTAGGTTTTTTAAGCAAAATTGAAGAGAAAGAAGTAGATCCAAAGCCATTGCACACCAATTGAAGCTAGTTTTTGTTTAATCTAAGTGCATACATCCTATTTCTAGTTTTTGTTTCCATAAAAGGTGACGGGTTCTTTCAAATCTAGATTTTAAAGTTTGTTCCATTCCATGGAAACTTATATTTAAGCCATGTATTTGCTATTTTGCTTATGGATCTGGCTATAGTAGTGTTTGAAGACCAACATACTTGAATATTACCTAAATTGAACCATGAATTGTAGTAGTTGATTATATGTGTTGTAGAATGAATTGTTTAGCTAATTATGAGTTAAACCTTTGGTTTAAAGCTTGTATATGAAGTGTATATCTTAAATATATGTTGTATCATGCTAGAATCATTTAAATTTAGCAAGGGAGGTGAAAAACTTGAGGTGGTGTTATGGCTGGAATTTCCAACGTTGGACAGTGGACCGTCCAACGTTGGGCAGCCCCTTTGCAAGCTTTTAATTGCTTGTATCGCATGGTATTTTGCTTTCTTTGATGCTTAACTATTAGGTGTACATGTATGCTAGGGTATGGCTTTGATTGGTTGAGAAAAGAATGGCAATTGCTTGAGTTTTTGTGTTGTTAAATAGTTAGAATACTGATTTAAATTCCTTAGTGTTGAATGTGTTACTAAGGCTTGAATTGGTGTCAATGTAGTTGCATTGGAATTAGTTGAGGCATGAAAGTATTTGCTATCGGTTAGGTGACCTACTTCATTGTCTAACCTATGTGTTGTTAAATGAAATAAATTGTTGAATAAATGCTAAACGTGCCTATATGTTAAATGTGATTGAAGGGACAACCTACTTTGCTGTCTTCTCAAATATCGTGAATGCATGATATGTGTTAAATGCAAATGCGATGCGAATGTGAATGCGAAGCGTAAGGTTGTAACCTTTAAACTAGATGCGGTAATTTGTGTTGCACTGGGCGGTGTTAGGCTTGCCACGCGATGACACGACTACCGATGTTCTAATCTCTATCCCGCATGGCCGGAGCATTCTATGGGGTATGGGTTGTAGGTTTGGTGTACATCCGGAGTACATCTAGTGTATGGGGAAGAGTTCATGATATGGTGTAAGGGGACGGCATCAACAGAACGAGTGTATCCTTATTGAGTGCTTACCTACCTTGCATTACTCAAACTGTTTGTACTTGTTGCATATTATTGTTCTATACATGTTTTCGAAAGGAGTTTTCAAATTAAAAGGGTTTTCCAAAACCTTCCCTTACTCCCCCTCTCACTGAGTTTGTAAAACTCACCCCTGTTTGTTAACATTTCAGGAGAGCCCAAGGTGGAATATGTATAGTACGTGCCACAAGAACATGTTGATGAGCCTGAGATTTAGTTTGCTTGTTTGGTTGATGTCTATGTCACCTTGGAACTTGTAGATGTGTTGTATATATAATGGAGACTTATTGGCTATATGTAATATATGTTAAGCTTAAGAAGTTTACTTGAAAGTTTGCAGACTTGTAATGTAATTCATAAGTCCATTGCTTTATGTCTAAGTGGCTAGGCTTATGAAGTTTATTTTGTGACATGTACCTTTATAACTATGTTAAAGTAGTTGTGACGAATGGCTTACACTTTTGTTGTATGTTGGAAGGTCCATGATTGTAAGTTTGGCTTATTTGTGGATTATATGAGATGTTGTGCAGGATTCATTTGTTTATGGGGCCATGTTTCCAATGTTCTAATGCAAAATTCCGTCGCGTCCTGACTTGGTTTTAGATGGGGTCAACTTGAGGCGTGACTGTAAGACCTGTGCCAGAGGCGAGTTAGAATAAATTGATAATTTTTAAGAAATGACCATTAATGTTTAAAAAGGTAATTAGTGGTCTGGAATGTGTCAAAATGATGTCGAGACATTTCAGTTGATGTCGAATTGAATTAAATAAGTCATACTCGGAAGTTACAAGTCAATTTTGGGCCAACTTCGAAATAAAACTGCACCAATTGGGGAAGAGTTAGGTGGCAAATTATATATGGTTGAAAAGCTGTACGAGTTTAGTTTCTAACGCTTCAAACGGATCATGAATTGGAGTTTTTTAGAAGAAGTTATGGTCATTTTCGTAAAATATTGGAGACTTGATTCTTTTACACGGGAATTGACCAACTTATTTTGCATTCACTCATGAACTCCAAACGAAAGGTGAAATTGAGGTTCGTCAGATTCTTTCAAATGAGAACTTTGTGATTTGTTTACAAAATCATTGCCTAGTACCACATTCAAGAAATTAGTATGGAATTGGCATACGGAGACTCCATGATTATTTTTTATATGCCCACAAGAAGGGAAGACATAAGCACTGCACTATGTTTTCCTTTGCACAAGTTTTGTCCCGCTGGGTTTTCCTAACAAAGTTTTTAATGAGACAGTACAAAAAGTGTATACAAAGAATATTGTTCTCTTTTTCATTCATTAGGATTTTTGTCCCATTGATTTTTTTCTAGTAAGGTTTTAATGAGGCATATTCTTTCGGTAAATATACAAGGGGAAGTGTTATGAACTATTAGATAAAGGATATTCACCACTTAAGTAAAAGATAGATACTCATACACAAACAATTATAGATAAATAGTAACCCACGTTAATAGTACTATATGAGTGGTGTCACCGACAGTTACTGTGTCAATAGTATTAATTTTTGGATATTATTTAAAATAGTGATGTGTGAATAATAACTGCATAGTAACCATATTTTTTCTATAAATAAGATTTCATTTTAATTCAAAACTCATAGTGAAATTAATAAAATTCTCTTTAAGTTCTCTCAATTCTCTTATATTATTGTATTTTTAGCAATTATTTTATATCAGTTTCTGTATCCTTGGGTTCTTCACTTCAATAAAGTCCCAAAGTCAATGTGGGGCCCCATCGTGGTAAAGCCGAAGGTTATTGTTACCAAATATAAAGCCTAAGCATCAGACAACAAGATAATGTCTTACAGCTAAGACTTCAATTAAAGCCCAATTATATGCCTTACACGACTAGGGCCGAGGACGACGGTGCGGTTTCACAATCCGTATTGACGCCCAATATATGGCGAGAAAATGGTCACCGGCGGCAGCCTTTTCACTAGTCATGGAGGATTTGGTGGGCCCACCCTACTGGTTGGTACCATTTACTTTGCTTGACGCATGCTCACCAGAAGGGTAGGTGGGCAACTGGAGGTTGCAGGTACAAGGAATGGTGCTTTGTTTGCCACCCATAAAAAGGCTATGGACTGGCCCATTCATTATATTCCAAGCCATTGTCCCCGTTCTGATTAAAGATCCTAAATTAAAATTATATGTTTCTATTAAAAATATTTTTTTGTTTTTGATTAATTAGAAAGATGTGTTAAAGAATGACACTATATCACGGGATTTGAAATTTCGAGATAAATCTAATATGATCGGCCTAAAATGAGTGTTATTAAACTAAATTTGAAATTTCCACTTTCAATTGGCTTTTCAGATGTCCAAGTTCAATTGCTATTAGGTTACAAGGGCCCGCGCATATTGTATATATATGCCTTTTTTTTTTTGTCGGAGTATATATATATATATAATTATATTAGAAATTGCATTTTGTCCTTTGCTTTTGGTAAATAGTATTACAGGTCACTAAATTTGCATGAACTTTAAAAAATTACTCACTTATTCTTTTTGACTTCACACTCCCACAAAGTAAAGTTTCGGTTTCATTTTCTCCACTTCATAATTTTTTTCAGTTACTTTTAATATATTTCATTTTTAACTGACCGAATTATCATTTGTTGCACCATTTCCATAATAAAAAAATAAATTAAGTTACTCCACAGGATGATAAACTTATAAAATACTAAACTAAGTGTGAACATCTTTAATTAATAAATTAAAGTGTGAACATCTTTAATATATGAATTTATTTATTTGATTAAATTATTGCTATTTGAAGTGTAAACATTCTGAAAGCAAATGATATGCCATTCAGAGGAAAGATCAAGAAAGCTCTGTCATGATGCAGCTAGAGCATGAATTGGCAAAATCTGGTATGTTTAACTTAAATGTTAACTTTCTTTTTTATGTTAAATTTCATAGACCTTTTCTATCGTAAAATTAAAATGGATTAGAGCAATTATTGCTATACGTGCACATACAATCGTAGATATTTGAAGAGAGTTAATGTTTGCAATATGGACATCATTAACATAAGATTATAAGATAAGGATTGATTTATTGAAACCTCAAGAGTTTTTAATAAGATATGCTTTAAGTTGTTGGATGTGCTTTTGGTCAGTATAAAGTAGGTCCAATAATTATCCGAAATAATGTATGCAAACGTAACAAAATAATAATAATCCTAAAGCTATCTGTTAGCCAAGGCATAGCGTGCGCAAGTGCCCTAAAATCCTTTGGTGACTAGTTAGATAGTCAATTTGTTGAGATCAAATGTCTTAATTCAAATCTCATTACAAAATATTATTTAATTTTTAATTGACTTGAAACATATATTTAGGATGCAATGTTACGTTACAAAAATTTATAGCCTTATGATGAACTCAATGTAATCTTAACTAGTGTGAAAAAAACAAAAAAAGGCACGGCGAATTTGGACAAGGAGCATGATTTGTGTTTTGTGTGGAGATTGAAAACACACTTTAACACTCCTATATAGATAACTTTTTTCAATAATGATTAAGTTAATTTTTTAACTTAAAAATATCTTAAAATACAAATATTTACAAAATATATAATTCTAATTTATTTCTTAATAATTTTGCCCTAAAAATTCATAAATAGTATTCACCTATTTTTGGACCACAAGTGGGAGTGACTTATTCATCGAAGTCGGAGAACTAAAACAAGATATGCTCTTCTTGTCACATTACAAGCGGATCAACTTGTACGAGCGAATCTATATTTGGTCCACCACTTGAAATCTTCGGTACGAATCGTTTTAAAAATTATAAAATACATCTTCTAAGTATAGGGTTGTAATCTCTATGCAAAAACTCACTTGAAACTTTTATTTTTGCTTTTTATAATTTCGAGATGTCCTATGTTCCAGCCAAATAAATTGGGAAAAAGATAATTATGATGCTTTATCCAATTCATTCAAATCAGTATTTTTAACAAAAATGTGTTTCATCACGACAAATGAATAGAGACTATTTTATCGGTGAATCAAGTAAGATTAAGTGAATTTGTTGACAAAATTAAAAAGAATTAAGTGAAAATATATTAAAAATATCAAAATTTTTAAAAAAATTTAAATAATTTTGTGAAATCATTGAATACTTGTAACGGGGTAACACCCTACGATTTGTACTATAAATTTGCCCCAATTCGTAAATGGAGCAAAAGAATGTAGAAATTGCCCCCACCAAAAAAATGGAGAATTTCATATTTTATATGAAGTAGGTTAACAATTGACACTGAGCAACTTAACTACAAAATTCTGACCTCATGTAGTAGACTCTTTCTGCATTGCAAAGAAGGATCAAAATTTTCATGGACTTGAAGGTAATGTGAAAGCTAGCTTTGATGATGTCATGGTGTCATGATGTCATATGCGCCTCACGAAATTGACCATAAGCAGTTGATAAGATAAAAATGTAACTCTACTTTGCTCCAACTAAGGGCGAAGCTATGATTTTTTAGTTAGAGTTATCTCGTACAATTTAATGATTATATAAATAATATATTTTTTTAATACAACTATTAATTTTTTATGTTAAAAATGCACATAAATACACATTATTTTAAAAAAGAAATTGAAAAGAGTGAAAACTGTAATCATTCTTGATCCTATACTGAATCTGTCACCCACTCAACGCTAATAAATGCTCGTTTGAGTGTTTCCAAGCTATTGCAATGATTTGATGTACTGGGTAGTGGGAAATTTTTTAAAAAATTTAGACTGACCGATCAATTAAATTTTTATTCACAAAATATAAAGAGCCACACACATGTGAAAATTATTTTATATAAGTAAAATTGTTGACTGATCAATCAGTCTAAATTTTTTGAAAAATTTTCCCTTAGTACTTCCATTGAGAAAGTTACTTCTGAGTAGTCAACATTTGTGAAACTTAGGATAGTTTTTTTTTTTTTTTTTTTTGGTTGATGAAAATTAGGAAGTTTATCAGCACATATTTTGGTTACAATACAGAATATGGATATGTTCTTAATATTTTAATATTATAAGTGAAATCTAATAATTATAAATTATTAATATAATTATAATAAAATAATATAAACAGTTTATAATAAAATTATGATATTACAAGACAATTCTTATTCAATCTCGTAAGCATTATCGTACTTGGTGGACATTAATTATAGCCCAAATTTACTGTGTTCGTCACTTAGAGTAATTATCATAGCAAATATGCATATTTAAGTTATCGAATATACAATTAATCATTGACATGTCACCATCATGTGATCTCTAACGCGTATGCATTTTTTTTTTTTCTTCTTATAGTCGCACTAATAAATAGGGACAAACCTAATCTTTTTATTTCTTCTGGAAACACAATCAAGCTGGTTAACAACTCAGCTTGTTGCATTAAAAAGAACAAAGTATAGTATTAAATTATAGGGACTATTATAAATTTTGGCATTGCATATTTTCTCATCTCACTACCATAGTCTTCCATTACACGCCAAAATTTTATAACAAAAGTGCCTATAATGTCGATTATCTTAGTATTATATTATTTTTTAGATGGTTTGAGATATATCTAATGGTAGCAATGATGCAAGGTGATTGAGAACAATGAGTAGAACTTGTCTCAGTTTAATTAATTTAATACCTTAAGCATTGATGAATTTGGTACAACATAGCCAAGAGACTGGTGGACTACAAAAAGGATAGGTTAGTCTTTTACACTTCAAAATAAATATTTTATAAGTCTAAATGCTTCCTATTATTTTTCCTATGCATATAGGATATATTTTAACCCTTAAAATCCGAACCTGATATTAAATAGAGACCTTTTTTTTTTCTCATTTAGGATAACTTTTGATCTCATGAAAACAAGTGTGTTTCCTTCTATTAGTAATGCTAAACAATATAAACAATTTTGATCAATTAGAACTAATTACTTTATTTTATGTTTGTCCTTTCAACATCTAATGTTAGTTTAACAGTATCCACGACTACAGAGGGATTATTGGTGTTATTATACCTAAATTATATATGGATCAATTAGTCATTTATGCATTTCTCGTTAAATTTAACCAAGTTTTTAACACTTGAATTTAAATTGACTAACTTTTTCTTAGAAAAGATGATTAAATTGTTCAGTTTTAAATAATAGAGGTTAAGTCAAAAAATAATTATAATAATAATAATATTAGAGATTGTTGCATAATTAACCTAACTAAAGATATTAGGGACTTCTACATTACTTGACAAAAAAAAAAGGGACTTCTATATTCCGCAACTTCAACATCAAATGGGAAGCGTAAGGAGGTGGGGGCACGAAATGCTAATAATGCTTGTCCTACGGTGCATACGCGGCCTATATGATATCCAAAGGTGTCGTCAAATCTAAAGTGATCAATGTCATGTAAATATTATTGAGTGCAGATTACAATTAGATAAGATAGAGTTTCATACCACTTAAAATACAGAATATATACCAATATGTTTCTCGCTGTAAGTGTAAGAAATTGTGAGATTAATTTTTATGGGTGTTTAATATATTACTCAGATTTTATTTATTGAATGATACCACTGAATAAAATTCCTATTTGAGAAAAATGCTAACTTAACCAAAACACCTTTATTTACTTGTGTGAGAAAGAATTTTGATTGTGAGTTTTCGATAATTCCCAACTCAGTCCCCAACTTTGAAAAATATCCTCAGAGGTTCTTGTGGCTAACATTTTTTTTTAATGGCCAAAGGGCAATTTAGATGTTTTGCATCAATTAAAATAAAAAGAAAGAAAAATATATGAAAAGAATCAAATCAGACCATCCACAATAGATGCACACACAACACACTCACTTAACATGGGCATTCATCCCATATAAGGGTAGCATTTGGGCTGGATCGACACAGGTCTAGCCTAGCCTAACATGCAAAAATTTTGACCCAGCTCAACTCGGTTGAAAGTGAGCGCATTCCACCACATATAGGTAGGTCGAGTTAGGTCATGTAATTTTTTATCCAACCTATTTGAGCCCGGATCCATTTCGAGACAAGACAAACCCATCCCAGCCTAGCACAAGCTTAACTCAGGCCTATATCGAGTCCAAATAAGGCCCATCTTGAGCCTAACTTAGGTCCAACACAAATTAAGCACAATTTGAGCCCATTTATTAAAAAAAATTAAAATATTATGCACTATGCAATATAAGTCGTAGTACCTAGTAACTATTTTTTTAAACAAACTAGCAAGTCGTAGTAACTATTTTTCTAAATAAACTAATAATGACAAGTAGAAATTTATTTTTTAAGTTGATATTAAATGACTTGTCATCAAATTTTTTCCATGATATTGCAAAATACAACTTTCAACTTTAATTTCAAAAAAAAAAAGATACTGCACTTTTCTTCACTTCTTAGCGACTTAGTCGTTGCCAAGTTAAAGAGCCACTAATGTGTGTGGTCCTATGAGTATACCAGCTTGTGGAGGTTATGAGTACTTCATCACCTTTACAGATGATTACTCAAGATATGGATATATATTCCTAATGCGATACAAATCAAAATTCTTTGATAAGTTCAAAGAATTTAAGGTTGAAGCGGAACAACAATTAGGAAAATATATCAAAGCCATACGATCTGATTGTGGTGGTGAATACCTCTCGGGTGAGTTCCGACAGTACCTCACATAACATGGGATAGTGACTCAGCTAACCGCTGGGACACCCCAGCAGAATGGTGTAGCTGAGAGAAGAAATCGAACACTCTTAGGTATGGTAATATCCATGATGAGTCATGTCATGTTGCCTATATCATTCATTAGAAACAACAACATATATTCTGAACTTAGTACCTTCCAAATCAGTATCTAGAACACCATTGGAGATGTGGACAGGCCGCAAACCTAGTTGGAGGCACCTCTATGTTTGGGGTTGTTTAACTTATGTACTTAGTAGCAACGCTATGAAATTGGAACCAATATCAGAAAAATGTTATTTCATAAGCTATCCTAAAGGGACCAGATATAGGATCTTTTATCACTCTAATGAGCAGAAAGTGTTAATTAGCACCCATGCTAGACACTTAAAATGATATATCGATCCAGACAGCACCAGATTCTTAGATTGCTCTAGAGGAGATTCATCCAAGATCTCCAAATGCACTTACAACAAGTAAGGAAATGAATGGACAACAGACCATAACCAGTACCCCGAAGCCTCGTCGTAGTAGGAGAATTGTCAGGCAACCTGATAGATACTATGGAGAGTCATTTCAGACAAACTCCATAGATCAGAATTTTGGCCCCACTAGTTATGACGAAGCAGTAACGGGCATGGATGCAGACCAATGGCATAAAGCAATGCAATTAGAATTAGAGTCGATCTACTCTAATAAAGTTTGGGAACATATAGTTGCACCTGAATGAGTAAAACCCATAGGGTGCAAATGGGTCTACAAGAGAAAGTGAAATATAGAAGGGAAAGTAAAAACTTTCAAAGCAAGGTTAGTTGCAAAATGATATACTCAGAAAGAAGGGATCGATTATGAGGAAACCTTTCTACCAATAGCCATGCTCAAGTCTATAAGAATTCTCTTAGCCATAACGTGTTATTATGACTATGAGATTTGGTAAATGGATGTCAAGACAATATTCTTTAACAGAAATCTTAGCGAAAACATCTATATGATGCAGCTAGACGGTTTTGTAGCTAAAGGCCAAAAAATATGGTTTATAAGCTTAAGGAGTATATTTGTGGATTTCAGCAAGCATCACATGCATGGAACATCAAGTTTTACCAAGCAGTCAAATCTTTTGGCTTTGATCAAAACATTGATGAGCCATGCATGTACAAGAAAGGTAATGGTAATGTTATCGCATTCTTAATCCTTTACATGGATGACATCCTATTATTTGGGAATGATATAGGAATGTTGTCATGTATAAAGGTTTGGTTGTCTACTCAATTTCAGATGAAGGACTTAGGAGAAGCTAGTTATATTCTTGGGATCAAGATTCTGTGTGATCGTAGAGATATTAGTCTTATCCCAGTCTTCATACATTGAGAAAAATCTTGTCAAGTTTAGCATGCAAAACTCTAAGAAGGGTTTGTCACCTTCTAGGCATGGAGTATCTCTATCCAAGGATTAGTGTCTGAAGACACCTGAAGAGATAGATAGCATGAAGAAGGTTCTATATGCTTCAGCTGTTGGTAGTCTCATATATGTGATGCTATGCACAAGACCAAACATCTATTTTGTTGTAGGCATAGTCAACAGATATCGGTCAAAACCCAGGATCAGCTCATTGGGTCATGGTTAAGCACATATTCAAGTATCTCCAAAGAACGAGAAACTATGTGTTAGAGAACCGCGCAGACGCTCTGACGCCGTTAGATTATACAAACTCAAATTTCTAGTCTGACAGAGATTTCAGAAAGTCCACTTCTAGATACATTTTTTCTTTGTCAGGTGGAGTTACTCATGGAGAAATGTCAAATAGAATCGTATTGCTAATTCAACCATGAAAGCAGAGTATGTACCAGTGTCTGAAGCTGCAAAAGAAGCAGTATGGCTCAAAAAGTTCCTTAAAAAATTAGAAGTAGTGCCAACAGTTACTAGACCTATTGTCATGTATTGCGATAATAGTGGTGTTGTAGCACAATGTAAAGAACCAAATAATCAAAGAAAAGACAAACATATAGAGAGAAAGTACAATTTAATCCAAGAGTTTATTCAACGAGAGGATATAGTGGTAGAACAAATTACCTCAACTAGTAACCTAGCAGATCCATTTACCAAGATGCTCATAGATAAAGTTTTCTCAGCTCATGTGGAGTCTATGGGTCTTAGGATAGGTAGTAGTAGTGATCTTTAGTGCAAGTGGGACTCCGTTGGGATTAGTATGCCTTAAAGACCAGTAGCACATGACATTTCAGTATTAATGAATACATATTATGATTGTTTATGATTAATAGATACATTCATACATATTCTCTCTACCTTATTTATGTGTATTTGCGTTATATAGAGGCCCTTGATCCATAGTGTATGACTTAGGTGTACGGTGTCCGAGCATAGAAGGTCTAAGTCATAGACACATGGTTCTAAAATCAGTTCATAACCAATTGATAGAGTTGGGCGCTTCATCAAGGTCTAGGTTAAGTGAGTTAGTCTCCTGTGAAGGGTGACCTGCCTTGGTTCTTGGTAGGTTTTTAGACTAAGCCTCACTAATGTGTGTGTCACACATTGAATGGACCACTTAGGTATGATCTTTCTAAGAGGTATTATCAAAGATAGAGATCAATATATATCTTATGCTACTAAGTGATCAGTACTCTTAATCTTGAGCATATGTGGATGAACTAACGAAATCAAGTTCATGTGTTTTGATGCATTATGGGTGATACCTTAGTTGTAGGTTAACAACTCTGTGTGTTGGGCATATGGGTTTGACTAGTTAAGATATGCATATGCAATAAAGAATTCATGTCGTCGCGTGACAGAATAATCGTTCCCTTGTGATTATCCAATAGATCGTCCTAATATGAGATTAGTGATGTACTCTAGGAGTATGTCAGATGTTTGGCTTGAGGGTTACTCCCTAGATCAAGTGTTCTATATCCAGGGGATGTTTACTTAAAGGATTTAGATGTCTCAAGGAGAAAATGCAATCAAGAAAGAGATAGTACATGGAAAGTCTTTCTTGTTTGTGAGTATTACATGTAGGAATATTTTGGTCATTCTACTTAGTAGGTCATAGACAAAGGTCATACTTAGTGTGACAAGCTTCTACATACAACAGTAAATATCTTGGGGTGCGACCATGACTTTTTAGTGGAATAAGTCAGGTTGAAAAGTCTAAATGTACTATGGGGTTAACAACGGCATTTTAGTATTTTAAGTTGCCAAGTTGTTTATGTATTTTGGTCCCTCTTCTAGCCTATTTCCTTTTAGATGTTTGTTAAAGTTTTCTAGTTGCTTATTGTATTTAGAGTTGCTAAATTAAAGTATCCAATTGCAACTAAGAGTTATATTTAGGAGAATTTCCTATTTGGATTAGTTGTGGATAATTTGAAAACTAACAATTAATTAATTTAGCAAAATAATACATGGAGTAAGCCACTTGGGCCAAGTTGGCACTTAGCCCACCAAGGCCATGGTCCACATGTGTAAATAATAGAAGTTGGAATAATTAGTAGTTTAATTTAATACGCTATTGGACTAGCTAAGTACAAAGGTGCATAGGATTAGTTTATGGGCTTGGAATCCAAATCCTATTTCGTCTAGTATTAATTACTAAAGCTATTTCATATCTATAAATAGAGTTCATCTTCCACCTTCATAATTCATACCTCTCTCACGAGAAAAAAGAAGATAGAAAAGCCCTCTCTCTCTAGTAGGATTACACGAGTTAGGCTAGGAATTTACAAGAGGAAAAATCCCACAATTCTTCATCATTTAAGAGAAGGAAGATGGTCATAAAGGAGAATATCAAAAGCTCTTCAAGGCTCCTACACGTGTGGATCTTCAAGGAACAAGTAGAAGATCAAGTTTTGTATTTTTCATTAAGTTTTTTACCCTAACGAGTCAAGGTAACAAAACTATCTCTTGCTGAATTTTATTTTTTATGAATTGTTTATACACATGTTCTTGGAGTTCTTTCAATAATTCATCTTAGAACTTGTGATTTAATCCTAGATTAGCATGCTATTAAGTTTCTGCTGCATTTATATGCTTTAAATTTTTTAATTACCATAGTATATCTAGGTAGCATGCACCTTCATTCAGCCCTTACCAAACCAAGCCCATATAAATATTGTCGAGCCGATAGGGCCCTCAAGGAGGGAAGAGCTCATTAGAGCCCCTCCAAAGCATATGGAAGATGATAAAGGGTCCTCTAGACTGGTGAATAGCTAGAGATAGCCCGGGGCAAGAGGCCAATCGCTGGACTCGGGAGGCATGAGGGGTAGAAGATTTCCTTTGGTGCGTGAACGTTAGCAGGACTAAAGGGTAGCATATTTATCCTTGGGATATTAGCAGAATCAGTTCCCCATGGGTACAAATTATCCATACTGCCTTCTTACAATGGGGTCGGTGACCCCGAGGATCACATACTTACCTTTGACCATAACATTGCATTTTATGACGTTTCTGAAGTGGTGAAATGTAAGGCCTTCTCGGCCACATTGACAGGGTCAACTCAAACATAGTTCTCTGCTCTTCTTGAAAATTCTAGAAAGAGTTTTCATCTGCTAACCGAGGCGTTCCTAGATAGATTTGCCAATAGTAAGAAACTAATCAAGCACACTGCTCCTCTATTAATAGTCAGGCAGTTAAAAGAAGAATCCTTCTTGGAATACTATTCCCGTTTCAATCAATCAGTGTTAGAGATTCCTGACCTTGAGGAGTCGATGGCCTTGGTGGCATATGAATGGACTCCGAGATCAGAACTTCCAGTCCACATTGGCTAGAAAGCCCCTTAAAACTTTGAATGACCTCATGGCTTGGGTAGAGTGGTACATCCATACTGAGGAGGTGATACAGGCACAGAAGGAAGAGAAAGAGAAAAAAGGGCAAGGCAAATAGTAAAGATAACAACAAACCCTAAGAGTCTCTATAAGCACATTCGCATATGCATTACATTATTCTCACATTTATATACACATAATCACACAATTTTTGTATGTATACATACATACACACACACACACACACACACACACACATATATATATATATATATATATATATATATATGTATGTATGTATATATGAGTTACATTGTTGTCTCGACATATAGATATATGTATGTATATGCATCTTTGCATCTAAGGTGAGAATAAAGTTATTCAATTTTGCATCTTGTATATATATATATATATATATATATATATATATGTATATATAATATCTATGTGTGTATGTATTTCTAATTTTAATTTTTTATTTGATTTTCTTTTCTGTGTGGATCGGTCATTTTCAATTTTAGAGAGAGAGAGAGAATTTTTTTAATGTGTGTGCGTGGGTGTATAAGTGGTGATGATTGTGGCCGGAGGTGGAGATGGTGGCGGTGACAGTGGTGGTAGTAGCGGTAATGGTGGTATCAATGAAGTGAAGGGAAAGGGAATATGGATTTTTTTTTTTTGGGTCAAAACATGAAATGGGTAGGATGGATTATTTTTACCATTTTAATCCTAGATTACTGTTCATTCATGTTAATATTAATAGTTAACACTAATTTTGAGGTCAGAGACTAATTTGAGACTTTTTAAAAAATGCTGAGAATTGATATGGGTGAGTTAAAATAATGAAGACTGATTTGAGAAAATGGAAAACAATAAAACTATATGAACCATTTTCCCATTAATTCCCACAAAATCTTACAATAAGATCATAATTTTTATCTTTCTTCAAACACTGGTAGTATGATAATATTATAGTGCGGTACGATTTTCTTTTATTTTGCCTGCTTAACCTTAATGGAGGTCCCCCATGGCGTCGGCCTCCAGCTTGCCAACACATGTGTAGGACGAGTAAATTTCTTGAATAGTAGATTCTTGAACCAAACATAGAGAATTGATGATACCTAAGCGCCGTCCATCAGAACATGGTAAGCAGAAGATGGTGGTATATGTACTTTCACTTGTAACCGTGTGTACGAATTTTGCTAATATTGCCCTCAAGATTAATTAGAGTAATTGGTTAGGGACTCGTTATAATTATAAGTTATTTTGAGTCTGTATTATATTTTTTTATTATAAATATTACTTGATTTTTTATTCATTTAAAATGTGCACTGATGTGTTACTACTGGACAAATTTATACAATTAGACTAGAAGGAAGTACTCCTTTTAGTGCGTAAGCAGTGGCGGATCTACCTTTCAAGTAGTGTATGCACAGGTTTACACTCAGCAAAAATTGATATGGTTTAGTGGTTACTTTTAAAATTGAGGTGTGCTACACCTCCCAGGTTTGAATCTTGCTGGAGTGGTTTATGGGCTTTTTTCTTTTGCCAATTTGTTAAGTAGCTTATAGAGAAAAAAAGAAAGATTGTGTGCCTAAAGAAGAATCGAACCTGCATGGTCAGTGTCATTATTTCAAGTGCTAAACCAGCAACTCTACCTTGGATGTTGTGTATTTCTATCATTACTAATGATTTAAAACATTCAACTAGGTTTGATTGAAAACATGAATGTTTCATCTTGTTTTTGCTTATTTCAGTGGAATATTTTTAAAATAATGGAGATTTTTATATGTATTAGGAAAATTTTAAATATATTCATATGCTAAGCCTAAAGAAGAATCGAACCTGCATGGTCAGTTTCATTATTTGAAGTGCTAAACCAACAACTCTACCTTGGATGTTGTGTATTTCTATCATTACTAATGATTTAAAACATTTAACTGGGTTTGATTGAAAACATGAATGTTTCATATTATTTTTGCTTATTTTAGCAGAATATTTTCAAAATAATGGAAATTTTTATATGTATTAGGGAAAATTTGAATATATTCATATGCTAATATGTGATTTTTTTTCAACTGTGGAGGTAGTGAAAATCCTTCAAGTTAAAAACAATAATTATATGTAGTCTTTTTATAGCTTACTTAATTGGTTATTATTACTGATTATAGCTTAGAATGTAAAAAATTGAATAATTATACTCCTTCAAATAATGTTTTACTTCATATAGATACATATTTTGTGTGTATATCTATGGATGCAGTTGAATATAGCTATTGGAATTTTTATGGCCTTTAATAATATATAACGTCAATATTATTACTGATTATAGCTTAGAAAGTAAAAAATTGAATAATTATGCTCCTTCAAAGAATGTTTTACTTCATATAGATACATATTTTGTGTGTATATCTATGGATGCAGTTGAATAGAGCTATTGCAATTTTTGTGGCCTTTAATAATATATAACTTCAACTGAATAATTACTTTATTAGTCGCGTTTCGCTGAGATTTTGTATATAGCATGGTACATAGTTTCTTTCCCTCTAAGCTTAATGCTTACACTATGGTTGTAACTTAGTGTACAATATCATATAATATATTCTAATTTATTGGAAAAGTGCAGCAGATTTGTGTTAGAGAGGGGACTACTATTAATATTTAGTGTAATAAATTACGCAAACTGTAAATATTTATTGAAAATTTTATTATATCACTGTAATACATGCTTTGACCCTCAATACATGAATCTGCTACTGTGCATAAGTCTCATACGTTAATAAGACCAACATTTCCAGAGAGAGACGTTAATATTTGAAGGCTTTCTCGGTATTAAAACTGAAGAAATTTGCATCGCTATTAGTGGTACTGTATTATCCAGCCAAAATGCGAAGTAATCAATAACTAGCACTAAATTAAAAAGTTTTTTACAGTTGACCTGGGCACGAAAATCAAAAATGTTTAAGCTGTCGATCTTGATATGATATGTTGATCCTGCAGCTAAAATAATGCAGCAAGCCCACCACTCCTGTGCTAACAGTGATGCAACGCATGAGAATATTACAGTTGTTACCACAGTGTTTATCAGATTCCCTAATCTGCAAGCCAGTGGACCTGTGACCTCACCATGTCCAAGTGATTCTTGTCGTAATGACCTTGCTCCCTTCGAATCTTTCACCATCACCCACAGAGTAAAAAAGCTTCAAAGGCAACACTTTAAATAAAAAGTTCCTTCGCACTATTATCTCTTCAAGGCTCTTTCTAGTTTTCAAATTTCGAAATATATATACTTGTTCTTTTTTTTTTTGGTCAAAATATATATACTTGTTCGATAGATATATAAAGGTTAACAAGACACAAAGCCTATTGATTAGTCCCTTTAAAAAAATCTATTAATTACTTTGAATTTAAGTAGTAAATAAATATTTTTAACATTGCCACTAAACTAAACCGTTTATTTATGTTCTCAAAGATTTTAACCATGAAAATCTATGCATACATTACTACACTATTCATCTTGACATATATAATGCACACAACTTGCAAGCACTAAGCTGCTATAAAATAACTTGTTGAGGGAAAATATTTTATTAAAAAATAGAATATTAAAAAATATTTTATGGTGTTTGAATGTACAGTAAGTTCCGTAAAATGCTTTCTTCTCCTAAAGGATATGAAAATATTTTATAAAATTTTGTATTAGCAGCAATTGTTAACTATAAAATATTTTACAGTTGACTAATTTTTCAGTGTTACCAAACACCGTAAAATTAAGCAAAAACAGCAGCAATCGTTGACTGAAAAATATTTTATATTTGACCAAATTTTATATCTTACCAAATACCGAAAAATGTGTAAAATATTTTTCTCAAAATATTTTACGGTAAACAGACAGACCTTAAGGCTCCATTTGTTTGTCGTAAAATATTTTAACTTTTCGGTGTTTGGTAATACAGGAAAATTAATCAACTGAAAAATATTTTTCAATAAAAAATAGTAGCTATTTTTTTTTATTTCTATTTTTAGGTGTTTAGTAATACTGAAAAATTGGTCAACTGTAAGATATTTTCCATTTAAATATTACGGTTAGTACAAATTTTGAGAAAAAATTTTCATGTCCTTTGAGAGAAAAAAATATTTTTTGAAACTCAACCACTCCTACCTCCTACCCTAGCCCCACCCACCCCCGCTCCTTCCCTCCCACCCTCCACCCTCCACCCTCCACCCTCCACCCTCACGATTAAGATATATGTTATGTGTATATTTTTTTATAAAATTTTATGTCGAAAAATATTTTTACTGTATATCCAAATTTCAAAAAAATATTTTTTTCTAACAAATTATTTTATAACAAACAAACGGAGTTTAAAAAAATATTTTTTTCTAAAAATATTTTCTATAAATAAATTATTTTACTACAAACAAACGGAGCCCAAGACTTAAATTTTTTTATGATCGTAACGTTAATGAAGTAAAAGATTCGATTTAGCGTAGAGTAACTAACCCGAAAGAAAGCAACACTAGTGATTGGCTCGCCTTTGGTAAAACTCGCAACGTTTTGAACTTTTCCCAAGCAAAAGTGACTTCCTATAGAGCTACAGGCTACACCCGATGGTACACTCCAACTTGAGAACCTTTTGTATAAAATCATGACATGCTCTTCGCAAATAATATTATGACCATATTCATTTTTCAAACAAATATCATTAATGCGAGTTAAAAAATGCAGCTAAAATAAATACTTGAGTCCGAAATAGTTGAATAGTTTGAATTCCATAATATAATAAGTCTCATGTGAGGTTCGAATGATCCCGAAAATAATAAATTTTACACTCAGTCTCCATTGTTTGTTATTTTTTTTAAATTAATCCTTAATATTTTAAAAAGTTTATAGAAGTTTCTAATGTTTACAAAATAATTTAAAATGGTCATTATTATTTAAAACTAATCAATTTAGTCTTTATTATTTCCTATAAAATTTCATTTAGTACCTAAATAGGAATAACGTGTATGGATTGAATTAAATTTTTTTTAAAAAATAATAGGGATTAAATTAAAATTTTAAAAAAATAATAGAGACCAAATTAACTAAATTTGAATAATAAAAACTATTTAAAATAATTTTTATAAATATTAAAGGCCTCTATAAATTTTTTAAAATATTAAAAATTATATTAAAAAAATATTTAAATAATAAGGAATAAGTGTTAAATTTATCCATCCCGAAACTATCCTTTGAGCTATTAACAATCGGCATAGCATGTGACTCTAGCACGCACACAAAAACCAAAGACCACCATACCAAAACACCAGTTGGCTCCACTCTTGTTCATAACCATTTCCTCTATAAATATAATCCACCATTCTTCTCAATTCCTCGAGCTCTCTCCCTCTCTCTCTCTCTTTCTCTCTCTCAATTCTCCAAAGACGCACTGCACATTCTCTACGTCAGGCCATCAACACAAAAAAATGAAAACATCCTGAACCAAAACTTGAAACTCTCCTTGTTTTTCAAATTTAAGCTAGTGTCTATATTTGGAAATAGTACACCATGGTTTCTATCGAGGATGCACATTCTCGTTCTCACACACACTCCAACCTTAGTACCACAAGTTCTCGCTGGCCCCACACGCGGCCTTACTACTACTACTCGCCGTCCCAAAGCTCCTCCAAAATCCAGCGCTCTACGGGCCGGTCCATGCGCACCATCCGGTCCAACATTTACCAAACCGACCGCTCCGACTTGGACAGCTCGCACAACTTTTCCGAGAACTTGACCGATTCGGCAATCGACATACGACTCTGCGAGTTCGCCAATAAATCGGCGGATAGTAACAGAAACTCGCTTTCTAATGAAGCCGAACTTTTGGAGATTTCTCAAGCCTTCAGCGACTTCTCCTCGGCGTGTTCCAGTGATATTTCGGGTGAATTAGAGCTCTTGGCAAGCGTACCCGACCCCAGCCGGGACCAAAGCCCGAATAACGAGGCTGGGCCCGAACCTGAACCTTGCTTTGGCTTCCTTCAGAGAGAGAATTTCTCGACGGAGATTATCGAGAGCATTTCACCCGAAGATCTTCAGCCGACGGTGAAGCTCTGCATCGACGGGCTGAATTCTTCATCAGTCGCCGTGAAAAGATCGGCCGCAGCTAAACTAAGGCTCCTAGCCAAAAATCGTGCTGATAATCGAGCCTTGATCGGTGAATCGGGCGCGATACCGGCGTTGATACCGCTTCTTCGCTGCTCTGCCGATCCGTGGACGCAAGAGCACGCTGTGACGGCTCTGCTTAACTTATCTCTCCACGAGTCCAACAAAGTGCTAATCGCAAACGCCGGCGCCATAAAATCGTTAATTTATGTTCTCAAAACTGGGACGGAGACTTCAAAGCAAAATGCCGCGTGTGCTTTATTGAGCTTAGCGTTAATAGATGACAATAAGCTCTCAATCGGAGCTTGCGGCGCGATACCGCCGTTAGTGGCGTTGCTTATAAATGGAACAAATAGGGGAAAGAAAGATGCGTTAACGACGTTATATAAGTTGTGTTCCGTTAGGTTGAATAAGGAGAGAGCAGTGAGCGCTGGTGCCGTCAGGCCGTTGGTGGCGATGGTAACCGAGCAAGGGACGGGGATGGCGGAGAAGGCAATGGTGGTGCTGAGTAGTTTGGCGACGATAGAGGTGGGACGAAAGGCGATTGTGGAGGAAGGAGGGATAGCGGCACTGGTGGAAGCGATAGAGGACGGTTCCAATAAGGGCAAGGAGTTTGCGGTGTTGACATTGTTGCACTTGTGTTCTGATAATATCACGAACCGCGGTTTACTTGTTCGAGAGGGTGCGATACCACCCTTGGTGGCACTGTCGCAGACTGCCACGGCCACAGCCAAGGCCAAGCACAAGGTCCGTTTAATTGCTTCCATTATTCTTTCATTGTTGTTATGAAAATATTTAATTATGTTAATTTTCAATGTTTTTGAATGTTGGATTGGCTAAATTATGGATAATTGTTTAAATATGGCATATGAAAAATAAGATAATTTACTTGGCTGTGTTGATTTGTGATACTAGTTTGTGGACTGGCTGCGACCTTTACAGCTTGTTTGGATTGCCTTTTTAAAAGTAAAGTAAAGGAAGGAAAAGGATTAGGGGTACCTCCTTGTTTGGATTGTATTTTGAGATTTAATAAAGGATTTGGAATAATTTTAAATTTTTTTTTATTTTTTTTAAAGAGAAGAATTTTACAATTCTTTTAATTTGAGATAAAATGAATGAAAATGAAAGTAAAATGTATAAAATAATTAATTTATTTTTAATCCTTTTTATGATTGTCTTATAAAAAAGATAATAAGGTAATTTTATATTTAAAATTATCATTTCCTTTCATTTACTTCTCCAATACAAATAGAGTTGTAAATTTCTTTCTTTTCTTTTCTATTATTATTTTTTTACAATCCAAATAATAAATTTCTTTTCTTTTCCTTTCCTTTCCTTTATTTTTGTTCCTCTACCTTACTTTTCTTTTCTTTCCCATGTGCAATCCAAACAAACATAGGGTTGAGGCCTACTTGATTTAGGAGCGTTATACTAATCTCGCAATGTTACTGTAAAGAGTTCAATAGTTATTAGATAAAAGTGTTGTCTCAAAGCTCTGACTATACGTATACACAGGGTTTAAGAGTAGGTCGAGCTTACTTTGGGGTTTATGGAACGTGAAACAATCTTACTTTAGAGTCTAATTAATAGATGTTGGAAAAAAAATGTATTGTTTAAGATTACTGATTACTTAAGTTAGCTTATAATTAGTAGTGGTTGAACCAGAATCTCTAGTTAGGTGAATGGTTCTTGTTTAAGTTGTTTTCATGAGTAAAATGGAACTATATATATGTATTTTAACATAATGTTTTTGGTTGAAATGTGAGTGATGGAAAGTTATAGCTGTCTTGTTTTGATTTGATATGCATAAATAGGAATATGATACATGGTTTTGGTAGTCCATGCCCCATTGGGTTGAATATGACATAATAGTGCATCATATATAGGAATGACTACTGTTTTTCAATTGTTGTAATGTATTGTCAGGGTGCGTTTATGGGGGATGGGTTTATTTATATTTTATGAGTAAGATTTAACGGTTATAAATTGTTGATATAATTATAATGAAATGACATGAACAGTTCACAACTGTTGAATTTCGTTTATAAAGTTATGATATTATGAAAGAATCCATTGTCAACACTTTATTATAGAAATATTTGTTTTCTGATGGGTGGTTTGGTCCATTTTTGGCAGGCTGAGACACTTCTGGGGTACTTGAGAGAACCAAGACAAGAAGCTTCTTCTTCAACTCCATAGAGAGGTATCTTTTTTTGAAAATCAGATGGGCATTATATTTATACTTAAGTGGATTGGTATTGGTTGTGTATGTACAGAAGTGTTTTCATGTGGCTTCTACTTTGTAGTTTGTACAGTGTGGTTGAATATTGGGAGTTTATGATAATAATATAACTAGGATTTTGTGAGGGTAGTATAAAAGAAGCTAACCTTTTAGTTGTATTTAAATGCATTTGACTAGGATGTTGTGAGGATTTTTTTTTGTTTACCTCTTTGATGTCTTTGTGGAGAAGAGCTTGGTTGCCTAGCTTTTTATTTTGGGTTTGCTGAAGAATTTATTTGTTTGGAGGTCAAAAATTTTGCTGAAGGGTTTTCTTAATCATCTAGTGATTTTAGAAGATTAGAAAAGTAGGATGTTTGTATCTTTATTTTTTCTTGTTTCGATTACATAAAGCTGATTATCCTGTGTCAGAACATTTATTTTCATTAACTAAAGTTTCTTTTGAAACTAATTAAGGAGACTACTCTCAACAATAATGAATTGTACATCAAATCCTTATAACCTATCTCTCAGCTATGCTAACGAGATAAGACTTAGTTCAGTTTTGGTTAGCGGGATTCCCTTTCGGAAAACCTTTTTTTTTTGTGTTTTCTTATTTGTTGTTACAGTATGATATATGCGCACTCTGTTTGTGAACACTTGCATGGCTCCGCCACCTAATATATGTCGAAAATCCATCGGGAAAAAGTCAAATAAGTTACTGAACTTTGTGTAAAAGGCCATTTTAGTCCCTTACATATGAAAAATACCTATTTTAGTCCCTTCCTTTAACTACCATTAGGCTTCTTTTAATGGTCAAAGATTTGACCTTGCTAAAAGACATAAATGCCCTTATAGTTGTTAAGCATGAAAGAAAAAAAAATAGAATTAAAGAGCTATTGGGTTTAACCATTGGGATATTTATGATATTAATTGATTGCGCCAATTCACTAGGCAAATAAATATGATACCTGTCAATAAATTAATGAATACTTTTGACAAATTTTATCACTTTTTTTAATTACGAAATAACATTACCCAAATAAAAATTGAGGATTGATTATTATAAATAAAAAATATAACTTAACCTAAATAGAGCTATAAAAATAAAATATAATTCAATATAGATCTTTCCTTTTAAAGAAATAAAAAGTCAATTATTTTCAATTAGGTCAAATTATATTTTTTTTTATCAATGAGAAGTGAAAAAGAGAAAGAGTAACAATAAAATATTTTTTAATAAGGGCATTTATATCTTTTAGCATGATTAAATCTTTGATTGTTAAAAGAAACCTAATGATAGTCAAAGAGAGACTAAAATGAGTATTTTCCAAAGATGAGGGATTAAAATAACTTTTTGTGCAAAGTTTAGGGACCAATTTGACTTTTTCCCAAAATCCATCTCCGTCTTAGCTGGCATGTCATGGTCAGTAACATTGCTAGTTGCTTTTAGTCCATTCTTTTTGGTTGACATAATAATTTGGGTTGAAGGATATTCGTTCGTTTTGGGGTAAGGTCAGCAGGCTGTTTGGTGATTTGACCACTTTGAAACCTCTTCCAAAGTAAGTAACAACCTCAAAACCAACTAGCACTATACTTCACTTGGCCCACTACTATATGAAGTATCAACAATTTGGTTAGCATTTAGCTTGTGTTACTCCAATTCTAAGCTAAAATGATGTTTAATTTGTCTATTTGGTGAAATCAGACCCCATTTGGTAGGTGTTGTGCACTTACGTAATTAAAACTCTAACCTTCATTTATTGGCTATAAAATTTTCTTTTTTTCAAGTAATCCATAAAGAATTCATAAATTAGATATTTGCTTGAGGAGGTTGAGCAATGGTGGAATGCAAACCAATCTTTGCACATGTTGTGTAACCGTCAAAAATCGAAATGCTTTTCCCCGTGGATTCTAGTTATTTCATTACCCGAATTTGTGAACATATTTATAGATTTCAAGCGTGTGAAAAGGCTAGGTTAATTGCCTCCAAAGAGTGAAGAACAATCGACAAAAGTATTAGTTTGTAGATCAAAATTTTTTCTCTCTTAATTGGATAGTCGAGTTTTTAATAAAGTGAATTTAATATTATCGACGAGTTACTATTATAATTTCTTTTAGTATTTTTTTGTTGTGGAGAGTGGAGATAGTCAGCTGGTCCATTGAGGTGTACGTATTGATAAATCCTATCAGCCAGCTGCCAAGCCCCACAAGAGATTGCGTAATATTAAAAATATGTAATGTTTCTTTTGATTTCCATCGTCGTTATTATTATGCAATAGCTGGCACAGCAGGTATGTTTTTGTCCTCCTGCTGGCATGGATCATGTTTGTCTCTCTACTTGTTTTTTCACTTTTGCTTCCAACCAGGTGTCGGTGAGGCTTACCATCATTTTTTTTTATTTTTTATTTCTTTCTAATTTTCGGAGTGGTTCAATTCTTTTTTTTATATTTATGATGCTACTTTAATAGGTGATGTCACTTGGGAAAGCCAAAAATGTACGAGGAGTAGAAAAATTAAAAAGCATTCATCTATTATTTATAGAGAGTAGTTATAGTGAAAATTTTATCTTTTGGAGTCTTGCCATTTTATCTACTATAAATATATATCCAGCTCAAATTACTTGTCCTCGTCTCGTTGAAGATTACATCGAGAATGATAACATTGTTTGGCCCATTCTTATTTCACAAGGAATTTATTCTTTCTCTTAAAACATCACATTGTAAGATTTAACGATGATGAACTATTTATACAATTATGATAAAATAATTTAGATAGTTCATTACAATTAGATTTTCTCGTACAACGTTTGGAGTGATAGCAATTCCTTTCACAAGATATGAAATAGGAACACTGTTGATCTTGGATCTTGGACTTCCCACAATTGTATCTGCCTCGATCTATTATTACAATTGGATCTCACCAATAACGACATGATGGTACCAAATTCCTTTCACAAGATGTGAAATAGGCCAGGCTGTGGATGTTTGATCTTCAACGTCTCACATTTGGATCCCCCTCCATCATCTACGCCTGTAATGTTACAAGGGGTACCAAATTCCTTTCACAAGATGTAAAATAGGGCGGTTACTTTCAGGACCTCTATCACAAGTTCTCCTCCATATACTTTCAAGTGGCTTTCCCCCATCTCATCATACGGCTAGAAGTGAATGATTATCATGAAACAGCAGACATTTTAAGTTTTTGGATTGGTGGATTCAGATTTGAGAAAGCAGTTTAATTTTTATGTTGAATTTGCAATCCTTTTTTTTTTGTCGATTCAAATGGGGACGCTTTATTTGAAATCCATAGCTGTTTCAATATTAACAACTGGTTAAAAATGAGAATTGATTAGAAATGATTCAATATGATACCCGCCTTCTATGTCTCATAAATTTGGTCCAATTTAACTTTTCTTGAAGCAGTTTTTTAGTCAATGTTTTTGAAGCATTAATTGGCTATCAGCAAAAGTGAGAGATACAAATTATCTGAAATGAATTCTCAAAACCCAACCCTTAATTACACAATCTTTCTCAATCTCACCAACAATATTGATGTTAAAAGCGGAAGAGAACCTCTAAATGTAGATAATATTCATAGACTTGTTCTCGCATCCAAATTTCAAAAGGCTTCCGAGTCTTGTCGTTAAGGCTTGATCTTTATTCTAAGAAAGTCTATTACTTGGAAGATTTGGGAAAAAAGAAAAGGCCAAAATGAATATTGAGAAGTGTATATACACATGTTTAACGCAGCAAAAATAAGTGCCCGTGATTTTTTTTTTCTTTTTCCTTTTTGTTCTTTTGATTAGCTTGTATTTCTTAATTTTCATCAATAGTTCCCCCATCTTTTGGAAAATTTTTCCTATTTTATAAAATGTCTTTCCTCCTGATTTTCTGCCCCTTGTTCATTTTTTAAGTTTCTTTCACATTCTTAACAAATGAGCGGAGATAGTATACTTCCTGATTGGTAAAAACACGTAATATTTAAGAGAGGAATAAATCTAATTAGCCATACAATTTGTGACATAAGATGTTTGTTAGATGGAATAGGCAATGCGTACAAGCTTTGCGAAGATTAGTTTTGGATTATTGGCAAGCACATCGCAGCCCAATTGATGCAGCAGGAGGAGGTATTGCTTTGAGATGACCGGTGGGATTCGTGGTTTAAATTTGGGAAATCCACAAACCACTGTCTACTCATAGATGCTACAAGCCCACAATGACAAGAGTGTCCAACCAACTAGAAAAAAACAAAGACAAATGCGTGGCGTCTTAAATTTCAATCACATTCTTCCATTAGGAACCACACCAAAGGCCAAAATTTCCGACAGGTTTGTGGAAGAAACAAAGTCTCTATATCTATCATTTTCTTTTACAAAACAGAGCCTTTACATATGTGACTTTGAATTTGATAAACTTAATTTACAAGAACATTATGTAGTTTTAGTAAGAGAGGGAAGAGATAAGGATTTACCTGGTGTGAAATTTCACATTATTCGAGAAACCTTAAATGCTATTAGAGTAAATGATCTGTCAATAAGAGAGAGTTTAATTAACGAATAGATTTTTTATTTCCGGGAATTACATTCCTGGGAATAGAATGATATTTCTGGGAATGTGATTAAAAGTGTTTGGTTTGTTAAAAATATTCCTGAAAATATTTTGTCAAGTTCATAGGAATGTTATTTTATTGTGTTTGGTTTATCTCAATATTCCTATGAATGTTAAGCAATTTTTCAATAATGTCTCTAACTCAAAAAAACAAGAATATCAAACAAAGTGCACAAATAACGATACATTTTGTATTTCCTTAGCAAAAAAAAAATGATACATTTTGCATACTTTTGCTAATACGCGAGTAAAAAAATATTTAACGTATTAATACAACCAAAGTAAATTTATTTTTATAATTTATAAATTTTAACTTGATACTTCAAAATTAGAAACTTAAATTTATTATTTTGTGTAATTTTATTTTATTTTTTTCTTACTAATTTTATTTTATTTTAATTTTAATTTTATCTTATTTTATTTTATCTATTTTATTTTTCTTATTCTATTTTATCATTTACTTTTTTATTTTATTTTTTATTATAATTTTTTTATTATTTATTTTTTTAAAATTTTTTCTATTTTATTTTTATCTTATTTTTATCTTATTTAGTTATTTTATTTTAATTAATTTTTTATTTTTTATTTTTTTACATTATTTTATTTTATCTTTTTATTTTATTTTTTATTTATTATTTTATTTTTTAAATTATTTTATTGTATTTATTTTAATTTTGTATTTTTTAATATGTGTATTTGGGTCTTTTACTTTTTCAAAGTTATTACCAAGACTTGGGAATGTGATATTCCTACCCTCTCATATGAGAATAAAAATTGGCTAAATCATGAGAATATTGCATCCCCGGGAATGTGACATTCCTAGAAATATATTTTTATTCCATGAACCAAACATGATAATGTCATATTCCAAACTTCACATTCTCAGAAATCTTGTAACATTCCGCGAACCAAACGCCCCCTAAGGACGTTCTAGTGTGTCATAGATTCTTATTCAAGACTTGTATAATTTGATGTGCCATGTGAATCGCTAGAAACATGCTTCACAGATCACGATATGATATTGGTTGATTTAGGAAAGAAATCTCCACCCGAGGACAAGTAAATTAAAAGTATTGTTATATACCACTCTATTTTTAATATCAAAATATCACCTCCTAAAGCCTCAGTTAAAATACACAAGCGTTCAAATGTCTTATATATGGAGCATTACTAGCACTTGTAAAATATCATACTCGAGACTCAGTTAAAATACACAAGCGTTCAAATGCCTTTAAAGATTGACACACTAATTTCTTAGCATTCTGATTAGGTAGACATAAGAAAATCATAATACTAAAATGAGAAAATAATTTTCGTCCCAAAAACTTTCAAGAAAAGAGTAGCACCAAGAACAGCAAGAAATTTGCAAACCGAACAACTAGCAATGTGCTCACTGCTCATATTGATAGGAAGGCGGAAAGTCTGGTGCACATTGTCAAGTATCTCAGTAAAACAGGTGATCTTATTGATAATCTGGAAACTATCTACATAATTTTCAACCATTTCACCCAACTGAAGCCTTCAAAATAAGGTTAAGATTTGAACCATCCTTTCCAGCCTTCAAAATAAGTTAGATGATTATTGTTAAACAGAACCATCCTTTCCATCCTTGCCATATTCTCCACCGGAACATTGCCTTGGTTTGAAACCTTTTGCGAGCATCTTTTCAACCTCCTCAATATGCAATCCCTTGGTTTCAGGTACAACCAAAAATATAGCGACAAGTCCAATGAAGGAAAACCCGGCAAACAAGAGAAATGTGCCAGCAGAACCGAGAGCCTCCGTCAAAGTTAAGAATGTTTCACTTACAATTAGATTAGAAACCCAGTTAGATACTGCTGCGATTCCTCCACCAATGCCTCTGTATCTCAGAGGATATATTTCAGAGTTCACGATCCATGGCGCTGTCCCCATGCCAGGCGAGTAGGAAATGATGTATAATCCAAGAAGTAAAACTGCAAAGAAACCAAATTTGCTTGGACAACCCTGTGTATACCAGGTGCGGTGTTCTGCACGACATGCATCTTTTATAGCATCTGTTGCAGCCAAGCATGCTCCAGGATGATACTGATTGAAGAGCAGAGTGAACATTGATGACACAAGTTAGAAAGCAAGTCAGTGAATTGAAATGTGACTCAAGAACTATTTATGGTAACATGGAGCAACAAGAATGGAAAGTTTTGATCGAGTCAAAAGATCATGAATGAAATAGAAAAATGTTGAAATATATGGTAGCAGAGCATTAACTTCAAATGAAAAACAGGATAAGAGAGTAAAGGCAGCAAATATAGATGAAACTTACTTTGTTAGCACCATTTGAGCAAAATGCGCAATCTGAGGAAGCTTTCAAGCATGTCATACAATTCCAAGATGATGCATCTGGGGCATTTAGTAGACTTGGGCATGTAGAGTTGCTACCAAAGTGGATGGACTCAAAATTGCTGATGTGCGGAGCATGGACAGATGCTTGAAAAAATAAGATTGATAACACCACTAGGCAAAATATTATGCCAAACATTGAGATTATCATCAATCTCCTACGACCAAATCTGTCTACAAAAGCCATACTGACTAATGAACCAACAGCATTAAGACCAGAAGTAATGAGTGAGAGCGCTAAAGCTGTCTTGTTTGAGGCAAATCCCGCCAGCTGAACAATGGTGGGACTGTAATACATGACTGTGTTAATACCAACAAATTGTTGAGCCACTTGAACAGTGATACCAGCATAGAGGCCCCTACGCACTACCGTATTACCCCAAGCACTCCTTACTTTAGAAATGATACCATCCCCAACAAACTTCTCATCTGCTTTCTCTTCTTCGATTGAGGTTTGTAAAGCTTTCATTTCTTCTTCGACTTCATTGGCAGGATAAATCTTCTCTAAGATGGCTCTGGCTTCGTCTACCTTGTTCTGATCAAGGGTGTTAAGTCAAGGAACCACAAAGTTATTAAGCTTGCTTATATAAACTTTCCTATTTTTCACAAATTACAGTGAGACAAAGAAAGCGTATAATGACATTAGCTAGATTACCTGCCTATAAAGCCATCTGGGAGACTCCGGAAGAGAGAGCATCAAAATGAACTGAACAAGGGCTGGGATTCCTGCTACACCAAGCATCCAACGCCAGGTTCCAGGTGCCTAGAAATATTACTATAGTTATATCACCAAGTTTCTCATTCTAAAAGGAGGTATATAGCAATTTAAAGATGAAACATTGAAGAGACAGGCTTTCGATATGTTTACCTTGGTGAAGGCTAAGTTGATGAGGTACGACAGAAATTGTCCTCCTGTAATTAGCAAACCATTTGTGCTGACAAGTGCTCCTCTAATTCTAGCAGGAGAGGCTTCGGAAATGTAAAGTGGTGATGTCATGGATGCCATTCCAACTCCCAAACCCACAAATATTCTTCCCAGAATTATCATCCATGGAGCTGGAGCAGCAGCCATGATAATAGCACCAACAAAAAACAAGAGATCAGCTAAAAGAATTGATCTTTTTCGACCATACTTGTCATTTATCCAACCACCAAATGCAGCACCAATGATTGCTCCGGCAACAGCCATACTGACAATCGTTTCCTTCACGGTGCCAAAAGGAAATTGTCAATCATCTCATTAAAAAAAATAAAAGCTACAATATTTGCATGGTTAACAAAACAAAAGGTAGTATGAGCAACTTGCCTGCAGCCATGTATGCCTGTCAACAGATTTAAAATCATCTCGAATGTAAAGGAGGGCACCGGAAATTACACCTAATTATCAAACTTGATTCATTAGTTCAAGAAATAAACAGAAAAGAACATTAGACCATCAGTAGCATACCTCAAGATAACACTAAGTGTGTTCAATATTCATGTCTTCTATGTAATACTGGCATACCACTTACACAAAATCTACTCCTTCTAAGATTTTCATTATGTCATATGGAAATGCTTAACCAAAACATCCAAAAACAAAGTTTATTCTACCTGTGTCATAACCAAATAGTAGCCCCCCAATGCCAGCTGATAATGCAAGCCGCATAATGTAAGGTGTCTTCACACTTGTGCGCCAACATTCTGTGAATTCTGTCTTACCTGCTTTCTGAACACCCCCCTCCATTTGGTTCCAATAGCAAAGATATATTTGCTAAAAGATATTAATTCTGTTAATTCAGATTAATAATATCAATAGGACATTTATAATTATCTGATCAAACAATTTTCTCTTAATTGTGAGATAGGCAATTGATGTCATTCAAACACTTAATGTTACCGAGTTCCACAGCTGAGAACTTCTTCAAATTCTAGAGAAGCAGTACTGTTATATAGCGATCATTGTTGACGAAAAAGATCAAATTATAATCAAATGAGGAAATATTCGGGAGGAATTAGAATAGTAATAGCAATAGTTAACACTACAAGAGGAGAAAAGACAGTTAAAGTGGATCTAATTTATTCGAAAATGAGGAGTCACAGGACAGTAAATTCAGAAGCCTAAGACATGGAGAACGATAGGAGCAGCATGCTAGATACCAGATCATCTCCAGGGAAATCATATCGTTACTTATTTAAAGAGTTGTTTCTTGTTGCCCTGTTACAGATTCACTTCAAATTCCAACAAATCAACACTGGTCTTCAGCATAAATAAGCTGTTGCGACTGATTTATCATTAACCATTTGCAAAACACGAAGCAGAAATAATTATTTACAATTACATGTAATGGCATGATCACAACCAATGAATGACGTTTCACTCCTTGGAGTTTATATTGTTTAGACCGGAGCCTGATAAGGAAAAAATAGTCTCTAACTATAAGATGAATTTTGAAACGGAAAGGCACAACAGAATACGATGATATTACAAAATACCATATGAAGTCAAAAACGAAAGACTTGAGCAATGGTATTATGACATTTGATGCAATCGGAAATGGAGAAAAACAATTGCAGATCAACACAACATCAATACGAAACAAATACACATTGGACCTTTCTACAAAAATATAAATTATGACTTGATATGTACTAAACAAATTTACGTTTTCAAGATTGGTTTACGGCAAACACAATTGACTACGCATGACCACCATGGAGAAGAGGAACAATAGAAAAATACAACAGTAAGTATATGCCACGCGCCTAAAATCCGTCAAGGCCAACTTGGTACGAGCCTAAGAAGATTACGCCTGCTAAAAACAAGATGCTTGACGTCCAAATCCGCCAAGGCAAACTGAGTACTTTGTCAGTATTATACAGTCTCAGCACGTAACATTGAAGTGAAAGTATTGTCACAAAACCATAAAAGCAATTCTTGTCAAGTAATGCAAATCCAATGGCTCCCAGGAAAAACCATACCTCAGAAAGCTTTTCCAATAGTTTCTTCCAAACACGATCAGTGAGACCCTTTTATCCCCTTATCCTCTTTATGATAAATCTGCTTACAATAACTTGATAGAACTCTACAACCACGCTAAAACAATGATAAATATAGGGTGTTTAGTGGAAAAGCAACACTTAAATTGTGGTGTTAGTTTTGGACTCTTCACATTATTTTTTTGAATATTCCTATGAAAAGTCTGACAAATTAGAAGCTGTAATAAATACTAACATCAAAAGGGTGTTGGCAAATGATAAGATTAAAATTAGATATACATACGTGGGACCTTATAGATCCGTATCAAACCAACATGTTGAGTCAAAGGATAACTACTGTACAAATACTTGGTTGGACTTGGGAGTCTTACGTGGGGTATCATCTTGTAATTTTATAGGGGGTTAGTACCATATCAGAACAGAATCTATGAAATATTTTATCCATTCCATTACCATCAATTTGTTTCCTTTTAGAACTCTATTCATGAACGTTGCCATCATTAAACGTTATGAGACATAAGGGACTACCACTTTGTGTATACCTTTAACAATTTCTTTAGGATGATTTTTAAACGTTAGTCGATACCCTTTAATGAGGATCGTAGGATTAGCTTTAATGCTTGTTTGCTAGTCTAATTGGGAAAATTCCATTGCTTTAAGCTCATTTTTTCTGTGAGGAAAACAAAACAGGCATTTTCTCATCATTCTAATATTAAAGACGTAAGCTAACAAACAAAGAACAGGCCACGAAATTGTAAATGACAGATTCTAAGGCCACGTCTAAGCGCGTCTAGAAATCACGAATTGCATTCCTTTGTACTGTTATAATGTGAGCATTTAGAAATCACGATTTGTATTTTTTTGTAATGTTATACTGTTGCCAATAGTATTTAAGTTGTTCATGTACTTATGAGAAAATGATTGAAACAGTTCACCACAATGATTGGATATACTCTAAGTAATTCGCCACTACTAAATTTTCATAAAGTTATGAGGTGATTCAAATATATTTTTTTAAAGATTCTTGTGAGATACTCAGCTTTTTTTTTTGTTTGTTTTTTATTTAAAGAAGGCTTACAAGCTTATATTCATCCTAATTGTTTTTATTATTATTTATTTAAGTAATTTTCATTTTTTAGCTTTAACTTTGACTTAAAAATACTTTTAAAAATAAGTCAAATAAATTAGTTTAACTTTTAAACTCACACAAAGTGCTTTAAGTGTTTAAAATCTAAGCTAAACAGAACTTGAAACACGTGCTAGTTCTTAAAAAGCTGTGTAGACACATTTTATAGAAATTTTAATTAAGAGGTTTTATATCATCATTAAGAACAAAGGAAAAGAACTACTATTTTTTTCATCCACAAAACATGTATACCCTCTAGGTACTTCTCTCGAGAGTGCGTATAATGTTACAGTTTAATTGTTTAAATAGGAATATAGTCAGCTTTCAGATGACCCCATGTGGCAATTATTCAACGACTACCAAATATACGCCTTTGTCTTCTTGATCATCAATTGTTCATTCATCACATATCCCAATCACCTCATTGGCTGAAAGTGTGAAAGCAGCTTTAAATGAAGTCCATGGTCCATTGCAATTATCACACTAGACGCCCAGCCCCCTTCCGCAACCAGGCAGCAGAATACATTGGAAAAAATAAAGCAATAAGCGCATTACACTTTGGTGATCATATTATTAGATTTCTTCCTCGTTTAAAAGTTCAAGTAGTTAAAAAAAAAAATTATTATGTTATTTTTATCTCTCATACTTCCCTCAAGTTACAACGGAGTTGTTTTTTTATTGAGGTTTGCACATAGAGCATGAATATATATATCCAGATTTTCCTATGACTTTTATCATTATCACATTGTTTGGAACAAATGAATTTTATAAAATTTTATAGAATTTATTTATAAATTTAATTTTTTATATTTGAAAGCAGCACTTTAAAAAATTAGAAATCAAGGATTTGTAAATCTTGAATTTCCTCAAGTCTTACCCAAATTCTTGTCCAATAGGTAGAATTTACAAATTCACATTTTTTAAAATTAGTTCATATTTTTTGAAGATAAAATTACCCTCTGAATTTTTCTTTACATTTAAATTTAACTTTTGCTTAAATAAAAAAATAAAAAATTATTTCAAAACCTTTCCCTCACCCTTCTTCTTTCAGTAAAATACGAAGAAAATAATTGATCAACAAGTCAGGACATCAACAGTCCATACTAGTGCTTGTTGGATAGCCTAAAAAATTCTTATTTATCATTCCTAAATTTTACTAATTCCAATAAAATAAATGAAGGGTATTTAAGTAAAATATAATTTTTAATTCCAACTCCACATGTGTTGCAAATTAGAGTTTCAAACAAGAGAATTCATTTACAAATACAAATTCTCATGGAGTTCATTTTATAAATGAATTTTACAGTACAAGTGGTTCTAAACACTATGTATTATAAAATCTGTTAACTTGAAGGACATTTTGGTTATTTAATTTGTTTCTAACTAAGGGTAATTCCAACAGACTCTTTATTTTTTCTCCATAATAGAGAGTGAAATTGGTGACTCTCTATTTTTATAAATTTTTTATTTTAGTTTTACTCCAATAACATTCTCTATTCATGACTCTCTATTTTAATTTCACCTTAATAGTAGTCCTTATTTTTTCAATACATAGCAAATTCAAGGCATAAAATTATAATAATTCTTAAACTTATAATACATATATCGCCTACAAATTATAATTATGAACTTGAAACGTATAACGACTATATACATTTATTCTATACCTCTTTTTGATGCAGCCTCATCAATTAAATGAAAAAAAAGCATGGATCTTAAAGACTAGAAAAAAAAGACACATAAAAAGCAATCAAACAAAAATAAACAATGCAGATCAGACTACGAAAAAAAAAGGACACACAAGAAGAAATCAAACAAAAAAAGACAGAAGAAAAGACAAGAGATCAGCATAGCAAGCTTAATTTTGCTCGCTACTTCCAGCAAACCAAAGGCTACTAATGGCGAGCTCTCAAAATGTAGTGAGGAAGATGATGAGGCTGTTGGAGCCTTCTTTTTTAGTTTAACTCTCTACTTTGGCTAAAAAGCCAAAATAGAGAATATTGTTGAAGTTGTTATAGAAGATGAAAAACTGCCCCTGGCAACCCTCCTCCATCCCAAAAACACCCCATCCCAAATCCAAAGAAGGAACAGAGCACGATTATTTCATTGTGGAAAATGGAAGAGTGAACAGGGAAAATGAAATAGAGAGATACTGTGAGGCCCCGAACTACTTCTCGTACATTAACATGTTAATCGAGCATTAACTATTATTATGAGTGAATTTCAGTTAATAATGTCACTAGGTTTCTTCATTTCTCATGATTTGAATTAAATAAATCTTAGAGGATATATGAAATCTAGCATATCAAACTAAGCATTCGTTTCAATTAAAGAAAAAAGAATACTTTGATAGGTGTATTTAGATAGTTTGAATATTAGAGATTTGGGAATAAGAAATTTAGAACTTTACTTGTCATATGGGTGAAATAATTTGGGTAGCATTTAAGCATGATTTAGTTGTTTGTTCTATTAACTACTGATCTTTGGTAGTTAAAAGATAATAACCTTGAGAATATAATAACTAGGTAATAAGGTAATAACACTATATAGTGATCTTAAATAAAAATTAGGCTGTTAGCTGAGTGGTTTTCTATAAATTACGATAGGCAGTTTGAAGATACTTAGCTTTATAAATTAATTAGCAATACTACTTTTCTTTATTAGAATGATGAAGCAATCTTAAAAAGGATTAAAGTTCACATATTAGTTAGGGAATTTCACATTTAGGATTATGCTTAGGATGGTTACTGAATGACTTTAACTTAATTAGTTAAGAATGTTAACTCATATTAAGCATATTAGAGTTATAAGAAAATACTGTTCTTAATAAAAAGGTTATATATTAACTAAGGCCACTTAATCTAACAAGAATATTCATACTCAGGAATATACGCAAGAGTACTGACTGATAATGTCAACTCACATTGAAACTTAAATCAATATTATCCTTTCAAATATTAAGAGTAGTACCATAGTTAGTTGGCTTTTGGATAGGATTCAGTAGTTTTTGAGTAGGATAGATGTGATGACCGAGAACCTCATCACATTCATTTTAATTGTTGCATGCCTTACTTGAGCATTAAAATGTGCAATTATTTACTTTTTGGTAAAAATCACTATTCATAAAGAAAATTGACTATTTAATTTTTCTGAAACTGTATTTTTGCCCTGTCATATGGCTTGTAGGAGGAATGAGAAAAGTGTCATTTTGTGTGTATTACGTTTGGAGCGTGCATTTAGAAAATGTTTTCTGTATCGTATGAATAGTGAATTAGTAGTAACAATTAGCTATTAAACAAGTTAGTTTATTATGTGCATTTTAAGCTATTATTGACCAAAGACTTACAAATGCTGGACTAGTAAATCAGCCCATACATTGAATATATCACATATACACCATATTTAACTCATAAAAAAAAACTTAACAAAAATAGCAAACCCCCCCCCCCATTCCTTTGCTCAAACCCGACGGCACACACACACAAGGAAGAGAAGAAATCTTCAAACCATCTTGCAAATTTGATCTCTTAGCTTGATCTTGGAGTATTTTGAAGTGGCCTAGAGCTTCTATAACACTTCTATACTAGCATGGTGAGGGAGTTTTGCATTTTCATGATGTTTAAAGTTTATGTCATCTTTTTAAATTTTGTGATTTATTGGAATTAGCTATTGAAATGCTTAAATATGATGTTAAATATGACTTATATGTTGTTTGGACTATGCTTGAGTTACTTGTTGGTAGATTCTATGGTTGAAGTTTGAGATTACATGAAGAAGATAACGAATAGTGCCAAAATTTAGGGTTTTGATAAAACTAGCTAATTAGAACAAATTGAGGCTTCCTTTAGGTGCTTTAGACATTAATGAAACTAGTTAAAAGCTCACATGAGGTTGAATTGCCCGAAAATGAGTTAAAATGCAAAATTGACTAACTTTAAAAGTGGGATTTTTCACATAATGCAATCCGCGTACGTTTGGACTTTAGATTGGGTATCCTTGGGGCATGGAAGCACTTTTGGTGCTTTTGTTGCGTTAAATTGGGGTCCGGAGATGGTAGGTGTAGTTAAAACCCGCTCAGGGTCTACCCGAGCTTTTGCCTCCAAAGCAAGTTTACATGGCCTTGATAGGTGTCTTTTGACTTAATTAGGGATGTAGAATGATAGGATTGTGGTTTTGTAACTTCGAAATGCACATAGGAGAAGAATGACTTGGTTAAAGAAAGGGAAAAAGTAGTAGTTGACTACCTTGATGTTTATAAGTGCTTGTAGATGTGTTATTATGTATTTGTATGCTTGTCTAAAGTATAAATGAGCTATTTGAGGAGGTTGTGGAAGAAAATATGTTATTGTCACCTTTAAGTTCATATCGTGACTTTGTGCATATTGTGACTATTTGCGAGGGCGGCCTACTTTGTCATTCCTCTTATGTGATATTTGATATACTTGGCTCTCGTGATCTTGACCCGGGGTTGCGCAACCTTTTCGGACATGGCAGCGTCGAGAAACACGGGCGGCATCGGGCTTGTCGTGTTCCCTCGACTATTATGGTGCCTATTCCCTTTCTCTCGCTAAGTATACTCCACTATCCCAGAGGCATGGTTCACCTCGTAGGGGCATATGGACCTACCTTAGGAGAAAGGGTCATAGGATCGGGGTACATCCGGAGTACCCATTTTGGAGGAATAAGGGTTTTACCTGCACTTGCTTGAAGATCTTGGCTCGTGGCTCGTGATGGAAGATAAGTGGAACCGTATCCTTTTTATACGTGGTTAAATACTTGTCCATTTAGCTTTGTTAGTTGGTATTGAATATGTTGTTATCTTGTTGCATATCATGCAGCACTTTCCGATTTATTGCATCACCTCCCTCACTGAGTAACTTTGGTTACTCATTCATCGTTTTAACATGTTTCAGGAAAAGCTGTGGTTGGATGCTATGTACTGGTCTATATGCAGGAAATGCAAGTTGCTGGTTGTATGTGTTTTGTTTTGAGATTATGAAACCTTGTATATGTTTCTATTGTCTAAAAGGTTGTAATATAAAGTAAGCTTGTATTCTTGTATGAGTTAATAATTGTAGATGGGCTGTAATAACTTCAATAATTTACTTGATTGCCTAGTTAGTTTGCATGCTTGTGTGAATATGATTGTACCTTGGAGTTGGATTGTGGTTTTTTGAGGATAAGTTACTGCTTGCAGGTGAATTGATAGCCCTATAAACAGGGAAAACTCCGTTCGTTTCCCCTCATTTTTCGTGACTTGGGTATTGGGTTTGGGAACTCCGGTCTTGAGAGGGATCGGGGTGTTACAGAAGTGGTATAAGAGCTTAGATAGCTCTTAGCCGGGACAGGTTGCTCGGTCTGTTGGGTAGAGAACCCCGAGTGCACGCATGTGAAATGTGTTTTGGATAGGTTTGTGCTAGCTTGAGAAATTATGTTTGCTTGAATAAAATGTGCTCCTATATGCTATACTTGTGTAAACTATAAAGAATGTGCAGTATGTGTAGTTATATGAGTATATGTGCGTCTATGTGACTTGTTTGTGAAATAAGCAAAGAATGATTGATATGTACAATAATGTGGTTATGCGTGCATTTATGTGCTATAAATGTAAAATGTATGATAAGTATACGATATGTACATGTATATATGATCATTTATGCATCTAAGTAAACCTATGAGTAGTTGTTCACCTTAGTTTTTAGTAGAAAAGTATGTACTTGAATTCTTTGAGCTAAGTAATTATATGTACTAGGATAGTTTGTCAACTGAATTAGATGTTAATGACTTTTGATATGGTTAATAGTTGTATAATGGTTTGAGATACTAATTGTGCATACGTGATAGTTACCTGGTATGTGAGATTTACATTAAATATGTTATGTATGAGATAAGAAAAGTTTATTTCAAGTGATTTCAATTGCATGCATCTATTACCCTTTGAAATGGTAAGTAAACTCTCCCCTATAAAGAGATGGTCAGCAGTGGGTCTCTGAAGCCACAAATCAGCAGAAGAGGGAATAGTTAATCAAGATATCTATTGGAGATTTCATCATATACATTTGAAATTCACATTGGGTATTTTCTTGCAATTCTTCTTGGTATTTTCTCGGTGTTCTGTATTTGGATTTATTATTCAGGACCTTGTTTTTGGTATTTTCTGGGTGCTTCTATATGGCGATTCTTGGTGACATTCGTATGTGAAGATTGTTATCAGGCCTTACTCAGCTTTACCTCTGGCATTCGCATGCAAATGTTCCTATTGGTATTTTCTCGGCATTCTTACTCAGAATTCAAGAATGGATTTCCTATTCGATATTACTGCTGGGAGTCTTATATGATATTGGTAGTCCAAGGGGTTCTTGCTCAGATTTTCGGATAGCTTTCCAAATAGAAGCCTTTATTTGGCCTCCTTATTAAAGAATTCTCACAAGCTATGCTTCTGGTATCCTTTGGGCTTCCTTATTGCTATTCTTGCATAGATGATGTGGAGTTTTTGAGATTAAGAAATTGCGAGGACGCAATTTTTTTGTAAGGAGGGGAGAGTATGACGACCGAGAACCTAATCGCATTCTGTTTAATTGTTGCATGCCTTGAGCATTAAAATGTGCAATTATTTACTTTTTGGTAAAAATCACTATTCATAAGAAAAATTGACTGTTTAATTTTTCTGAAACTGCATTTTTTATCTGTCATATGACTTGTAGGAAGAATGAGAAAAGTGTCATTTTGTGTGTATTACGTTTGGAGCGTGCATTTAGAAAATGTTTTTTGTATCGTATGAATAGTGAATTAGTAGTAACACTTAGCTATTAAACAAGTTAGTTTATTATGTGCATTTTAAGCTATTATTGACCAAAGTCTTGCAAATGCTTGACTAGTAAATCAGCCCATACATTGAATATATCACCTATACACCATATTTAACTCATAAGAAAAAACTTAACAAAAATAGCAAAACCAGCCCCCATTCCCTTGCTCAAACTTGACGGCACATACATACAAGGAAGAGAAGAAATCTTCAAACCATCTTGCAAATTTGATCTCTTAGCTTGATCTTGGAGTGTTTTGAAGTGGCCTAGAGCTTCTACAACACTTCTATACTAACATGGTGAGGGAGTTTTGCATTTTCATGATGTTTAAAGTTTATGTCATCTTTTTAAATTTTGTAATTTGTTGGAATTAGCTATTGAAATGCTTAAATATGATGTTAAATATGAATTATATGTTGTTTGGACTATGCTTGAGTTCCTTGTTGGTAGATTCTATGGTTGAAGTTTGAGATTGCATGAAGAAGATAATGAATAGTGCCAAAATTTAGGGTTTTGATAAAACTTGCTAATTAGAACGAATTGAGGCTTCCTTTAGGTGCTTTAGACATTAATGAAACTAGTTAAAAGCTCACATGAGGTTGAATTGCTCGAAAATGAGTTAAAATGCAAAATTGGCTAACTTTAAAAATGGGTTTTTTCACATAATGCAATCCGGGCACGTTTGGACTTTAGATTGGGTATCCTTGGGGTATGGAAGCACTTTTGATGCTTTCGTTGCGTTAAATTGGGGTTCAGAGATGGTAGGTGTAGTTAAAACCTGTTCAGGGCCTACCCGAGCTTTTGCCTCCAAAGCGGGTTGACATGGCCTTGATAGGTGTCTTTTGACTTCATTAGGGATGTAGAATGATTGGATTGTGGTTTTGTAACTTCAAAATGCACATAGGAGAAGAATGACTTGGTTAAAGAAAGGGGAAAAGTAGTAGTTGACTACCTTGATGCTTATAAGTGCTTGTAGATGTGTTATTATGTATTTGTATGCTTGTCTAAATTATAAATGAGCTATTTGAGGAGGTTGTGGAAGAAAATATGTTATTGTCACCTTTATGTTCATATCGTGACTTTGTGAATATTGTGACTATTTGCGAGGGCGGCCTACTTTGTCATTCCTCTTATGTGATATTTGATATACTTGGCTCTCTTGATCTTGACCCGGGGTTGCTTAACCTTTTCAGACATGGTAGAGTCGAGAAACATGAGCGGCATCGAGCTTGCCGTGTTCCCTCGACTACCATGGTGCTTATTTCCTTTCTCTCGCTGAGTATACTCCACTACCCCAGAGGCATGGTTCACCTTGTAGGGGCATATGGACCTACCTTAGGAGAAAGGGTCATAGGATCGGGGTACATCCGAAGTACCCATTTTGGAGGAATAAAGGTTTTGCTGGCACTTGCTTGAAGATCTTGGCTCATGGCTCGTGATGGAAGACAAGTGGAACCGTATTCTTTTTTTACGTGGTTAAATACTTGTCCATTTAGCATTGTTAGTTGGTATTGAATATGTTGTTATCTTGTTGCATATCATGTAGCACTTTCCGGTTTATTGCATCACCTCCCTCATTGAGTAACTTTGGTTGCTTATTCATTGTTTTAACATGTTTCAGGAAAAGCTGTGGTTGGATGCTATGTACTGGTCTATGTGCAGGAAATGCAAGTTGCTGGTTGTATGTGTTTTGTTTTGAGATTATGAAACCTTGTATATGTTTCTATTGTCTAAAAGGTTGTAACATAAAGTAAGCTTGTATTCTTGTATGAGTTAATAACTGTAGATGGGCTGTAATAACTTCAATAATTTACTTGATTGCCTAGTTAGTTTGCATGCTTGTGTGAATATGATTGTACCTTGGAGTTGGATTGTGGTTTTTTGAGGATAAGTTACTGCTTGCAGGTGAATTGATAGCCCTATAAACAGGGGAGACTCCGTCCGTTTTCCCTCGTTTTTCGTGACTTGGGTATTGGGTTTGGGAACTCCGGTCTCGAGAGGGATCGGGGTGTTACAGAAGTGGTATAAGAGCTTAGATAGCTCTTAGTCGGGACAGGTTCCTCGGTCTGTTGGGTAGAGAACCCCGAGTGCACGCATGTGAAATGTGTTTTGGATAGGTTTGTGCTAGCTTGAGAAATTATGTTTGCTTGAATAAAATGTGCTCCTATATGTTATACTTGTGTAAACTATAAAGAATGTGCAGTATGTGTAGTTACATGACTATATGTGCGTCTATGTGACTTGTTTGTGCAATAAGCAAAGAATGATTGATATGTACAATAATGTGGTTATGCGTGCATTTATGTGCTATAAATGTAAAATGTATGATAAGTATACGATATGTACATGTATATATGATCATTTATGCATCTAAGTAAACCTATGAGTAGTTGTTCACCTTAGTTTTTAGTAGAAAAGTATGTACTTGAATTCTTTGAGCTAAGTAATTATATGTACTAGGATAGTTTGTCAACTGAATTAGATGTTAATGACTTTTGATATGTTTAATAGTTGTATAATGGTTTGAGATACTAATTGTGCATACGTGATAGTTACCTGGTATGTGCGAGTTACATTAAATATGTTATGTATGAGATAAAAAAAGTATATTTCAAGTGATTTCAATTGCATGCATCCATTACCCTTTGAAATAGTATGTAAACTCTTCCCTATAAAGAGATGGTTAGTAGTGGGTCTCTGAAGCCACGAACCAGCAGAAGAGGGAACAGTTAATCAAGATATCTATTGGAGATTTCATCATATACATTTGAAATTCACATTGGGTATTTTCTTGCAATTCTTCTTGGTATTTTTTCTCGGTGTTCTGTATTTGGATTTATTATTCGGGACTTTGCCTTTGATATTTTTTGGGTGCTTCTATATGGCGATTCTTGGTGACATTCGTATGTGAAGATTGTTATCAGGCCTTACTCAGCTTTACCTCTGGCATTTGCATGCAAATGTTCCTATTGGTATTTTCTCGGCATTCTTACTCAGAATTCAAGAATGGATTTCCTATTCGATATTACTGCTGGGAGTCTTATATGATATTGGTAGTCCAAGGGGTTCTTGCTCAGATTTTCGGATAGCTTTCCAAATAGAAGCCTTTATTTGGCCTCCTTATTAAAGAATTCTCACAAGCTATGCTTCTGGTATCCTTTGGGCTTCCTTATTGCTATTCTTGCGTAGATGATGTGGAGTTTTTGAGATTAAGAAATTGCGAGGACGCACTTTTTTTGTAAGGAGGGGAGAGTATGACGACCAAGAACCTCATCACATTCATTTTAATTGTTGCATGCCTTGAGCATTAAAATGTGTAATTATTTATTTTTTGGTAAAAATCACTATTCATAAGGAAAATTGACTGTTTAATTTTTCTGAAACTGCATTTTTTCCCTGTCATATGACTTGCAGGAGGAATGAGAAAAGTGTCATTTTGTGTGTATTACGTTTGGAGCGTCCATTTAGAAAATATTTTATGTATTGTATGAATAGTGAATTAGTAGTAACACTTGGCTATTAAACAAGTTAGTTTATTATGTGCATTTTAAGCTATTATAGACCAAAGTCTTGCAAATAGTTGACTAGTAAATCAGCCCATACATTGAATATATCACATATACACCATATTTAACTCATAAAAAAAACTTTACAAAATAGCAAAACCACTCCCCCATTCCCTTACTCAAACCCAACGGCACACACACACAAGGAGGAGAAGAAATCTTCAAACCATCTTGCAAATTTGATCTCTTAACTTGATCTTAGAGTGTTTTGAAGTGGCCTAGAGCTTCTACAACACTTCTATACTAGCATGGTGAGGGAGTTTTGCATTTTCATGATGTTTAAAGTTTATGTCATCTTTTTAAATTTTGTGATTTGTTGGAATTAGCTATTAAAATGTTTAAATATGATGTTAAATATGAATTATATGTTGTTTGGACTATGCTTGAGTTGCTTGTTGGTAGATTCCATCGTTGGAGTTTGAGATTGGATGAAGAAGACAAGGAATAGAGCCAAATTTAGGGTTTTGATAAACTTGCTAATTAGAACGAATTGAGGCTTCCTTTAGGTGCTTTAGACATTAATGAAACTAGTTAAAAGCTCACATGAAGTTGAATTGCCCGAAAATGAGTTAAAATGCAAATTTGGCTAACTTTAAAAAAGGGATTTTTCACATAACGCAATCCGGGCACATTTGGACTTTAGATTGTTTATCTTTGGGGTATGGAAGCACTTTTGGTGTTTTTGTTGCGTTAAATTGGGGTATGGAGATGGTAGGTGTAGTTAAAACCCGCTCGGAACCTACCCAAGCTTTTGCCTCCAAAGCGGCTTTACATGGCCTTGATAGGTGTCTTTTGACTTAATTAGGGATGTAAAATGATTGGATTGTGGTTTTGTAACTTCGAAATGCACATAGGAGAAGAATGACTTGGTTAAAGAAAGGGGAAAAATAGCAGTTGACTACCTTGATGCTTATAAGTGCTTGTAGATGTATTATTATGTATTTGTATGCTTGTCTAAAGTATAAATGAGCTATTTGAGCAGGTTGTAGAAGAAAATATTTTATTGTCACCTTTATGTTCATATCGTGACTTTGTGCATATTGTGACTATTTGCGAGGGCGGCCTACTTTGTCGTTCATCTTATGTGATATTTGATATACTTGGCTCTTGTGATCTTGACTCGGGGTTGCACAACCTTTTCGGATATGGTAGCGTCAAGAAACACGAGCGGCATCAGGCTTGCCGTGTTCCCTCGACTATCATGGTGCCTATTCCTTTTCTCTCACTGAGTATACTCCACTACCCTAGTGGTGTGGTTAACCTCGTTGGGGCATATGGACCTACCTCAAGAGAAAGGGTCGTTGGATCGGGGTACATCCGGAGTACCCCATTTTGGAGGAATAAGGGTTTTACCTGCACTTGCTTGAAGATCTTGGCTCGTGGCTCGTGATGGAAGACAAGTGGAACTGTGTCCTTTTTATACGTGGTTAAATACTTGTCCATTTAGCTTTGTTAGTTAGTATTGAATATGTTGTTATCTTGTTGCATATCATGTAGTACTTCCCGGTTTATTGTATCACCTCCCTCACTGAGTAACTTTGGTTACTCATTCATTGTTTTAACATGTTTCAGGAAAAGCTGTGGTTGGATGCCATGTACTGGTCTATGTGCAGGAAATGCAAGTTGCTGGTTGTATGTGTTTTGTTTTGAGATTATGAAACCTTGTATATGTTTTTATTGTCTAAAAGGTTGTAATATAAAGTAAGCTTGTATTATTGTATGAGTTAATAACTATAGATGGGCTGTAATAACTTCAATGATTTACTTGATTGCCTAGTTAATTTGCATGCTTGTGTGAATGAGATTGTACCTTAGAGTTAGATTGTGGTTTTTTGAGGATAAGTTACTGCTTGCAAGTGAATTGATAGCCCTATAAACAGGGGAGACTCCGTCCGTTTTTTTTCATTTTTCGTGACTTGGGTATTGGGTTTGGGAACTCCGGTCTCGAGAGGGATCGGGGTATTACAATAGACACTCCAGCATTTTCTTGACAAATTACTTCCTAAAAGCTAACTATCTTTTTATTAGCATCATCATTCTAAGCTAAGTCACTAACCAGCCATCATTAACTCGAGTTAAAAGTTTTTCCCTTCTGATGAGCAGCTTGCTAGAAAATGGCAAAGTCCACCAACCCAACCTAGTTGAATTAAATGATAGCAACTGTTAACGTGCTAAGCTTAACGCTTGTCTTCCAAACTCCATAGTTTCAATCGTTATTATTGCCACCTTATGCTGAAGTCATCAGCAGCCTACACATCTTAGTCCTTCACCATTCACCTAGGAAAATATCATAAGCAATCAATGTCCAATTAGCTTAGTCATTCGGCATCACCTTTAGAGACAACCACCTGGTTTGTTCTTAGCATAATCATTACAAGCATAACAATGAATAACTTGTATTGCTGTCACCTTATATGTCTACTTAGGAATTATAGAAACTCTTAGCATTTGTCACCTCCTTCATCACATAATAAAAATACCATGCTGCATTGCCTATATCTTTCTAACAAACGGATCACGTAGCATTGCATAGGTACATGACACAACCATCTAATTTTATCTTGTCTTTAGCTTAGCACTATCATCACCAAACAAGTATGGCCACCCGCCAATTAAACACATTAGTTACTACCTATAGATAGTTAGCACCTCAGCTTGCTCATTGCTGTCACCTTACGAAAGTGCCAAAGAATCATAAGAATTCACTACAGCTATACAACCATCCAAGCTAAGTCATCATAAGATGTCCAAAATTCTTCTATAGCTAAACATTTCGCCTATCATCAAGTTGCTCAAAAATTCTTCAGCAAACTGCCAAAATTTATCATACATTCACTCTATAAATAGAATACTCAATTCGACGTAGTACACAAGCTAAAAATGTCTTGCGGAAACTCTAACCCTAGTAGGCAGTAAGATGATGAGATTTTGATTAAACAACATCTTTAGTATGTATATGTTTATATGAGTATTATAATATGATTCATTATACCTTGAATTTTAATGTTTTAGCTTAGGATATATTACATGTTGATATATGAGTTAGATGTTGAACTTTGACTATATTAGTTATTAATTTATGAATTATACACATGGTAGATTATCAATGTGAGGAGATTTTTATACAAAAGCATTCTTGTACTCTTGTATCTGTTATATAGTAAGCTAGCATATATAGAATTATTATAACGTAATATACCTGGAAATATATTACACATGAAAATTATAATGTTATACATCTAAATATATATTACTCTTCTAGCAGTCTTATTTTGGACATATAAGACTGCCAGAAGAGTAATATATATTTGCATCGCATCATGATTTCGAAAGGGCCTACCCAAAAATGTTTTCAAAACTTATCCTATTCTATCCTCACTGAGCTTCCAAAGAGCTCACGTTTGTTTCCCCCTACAGGTGCAGCTTAGCTTGAAATAGAAATTGACTTTATGTGCTAAAGTTGAATGATTACGTGCTCAAAGCTCCTGGTTTGTCGTGTTTCAAACCAAGTTGTAAAAGTTAAAGTTTGTTTGTATTACTCTGGGGTAGAAGGGTAGTTGTTGCTGAAACCCTGGTTTGTAAAATAGTTAGGTAGCTTTCATGCCTCGGGTGGTGTAATACCCCTTTGTACCAGAGTTATTGTTTAATAGCTAGTTATTATAAAAAATCTTTATACTTATTTCTTTTTAATATTGTAAAAAGTTATGTACATAAGACCGCAATGACAACGAACGTAGATTCTGACCTAATCTTGAGAAGGATTGGGTTGGAGTCGTTACAGATACAAAAAAAAAAAAAGAAGAAAGAAAAAAAGGAAAAAAGGGGAAACATAAAAACACCCCGATTGTATGACCAAAATGTTCTTCAAGTTAATAGATTTTAAAACAAAGTTAAAAGCTATGGGAGAATTTGGGTAAATTAAAAAGCTCATGGAATGTTTGGAATTTATTAGTAAACTCATGGAGTTTTTTGGCATTCTCCTTTATTTTAAATGAATGGTGATGAGAATTAACTCCTAACTAGTTTTGTGTTATTTATTGACTTTCACATAGATGACTCTCGAAGCAGGAAAGAATAAGAAATAGTCAAAAAGTAAAAGAAAGTAGAGTTGAAGAAAAGAAAAAACACAAAGAGAGAAAGAGAAGCATGATAAGAATGTCCCTTGCAAAAGTCAAGTCAGTCGAGTGCTTTGTTTAATATGGCAGTTCTTCTTGAACAATTTCCATGCACAAACGAACCTCAACGGTGTGGGTTCTCAAAGTCTTTTCATTTTTGTGCGATTCCAATGGATAATTAACAAGTGATCCTTTGTATAAAAAATAGATTTTACTAGAATCTGCATTGAGCAACGAGATTTATTTGCATTAAACTACTAGTATTTTACGGCGAAATACTAGGTATGATTTTTATTATCTTTATGTTTTTTTTTTCTTTCGGTGACACCAAAATAGAGATATGGTTGCGCATTGAGATTTGAAACCTTACCAACTATGTTCAAATCTCTTTAAATTAATATTCGATAAATTAATAATCATTTTTAAATAATAAAATTATTTGGTTCTAACTTGAGATCAATGTAAAAAATAAATAATTTCGATAAAATTATAAAAAAAAAAATTTAAAATATTTTTTTTTTATTTTATAAATTAATAATTACCTAAAAAGTACATAGCAAATTGATTATAAGGTTTTTTTTTCAAAATATGAATATTTATTGAACTTTAAATCTAGTTGAATCTCATCTCTAATTGTGTGGAGTGCACCTAAAAGTCTTAGAGTTGCTTTCTCGTAGTTTTGAAATGTCATTGATACTTTAAGTACTTCATTTCTTGGCACTGGTTCCAAATGTTATGTATCATTATCAACTTTTATTTCATCTTGAGTACACTCTGTTATGTTGTCAATAATTTCATCTACACTGAAAACCTGTCTATTGGTGTCATTTTTACCAAAGAAATTCAAGAACTGGTTGACATCTATTTTTTTATGGTACCCTCAATTCATTACACTACAAGAAAAATTGATGCGATTGACGAATCTTAGCAAAAAAACTTTTTTCCGTCAGTTATTTAGCGACGGAAAGGCAACGAAAAATATTTGGTCACTAATTAGCTACAGATTAGCGATGGAACCGCGATGTAAAAATTTATTACTAAATTCTGTCAGTATTCCATCATTAATCTGTTGCTAACTAGCTGCAGATTAGTGACAACCAATAGTTTGTGACAAAATAGTGATGGTCATAAAAATTTCAATCGCCCTTTTAGTGACGGACTTTGAGGTTCTATCACTAAATCATCTTCCGTAGCTAATCTATCACTAAATAGCGATGGATTTGTGATGACATTTAGTAAAAATTTCAAAAATAAGTATTAAAAATAAGCATTGCATATTGTTCTCTTTTACTAAACCAAGTTAAAACAATAAACAATAATTTTGAATATAATTATAGGTCCAAAACATGAAATATAAAGGCTTTGACGTAATGATATATCATTCTCTATAATGCAAACTATAAATAGTTATACCTCAGTTTATCCGTTATTGTCGATTTTCCTACTAAAAGTGGTTTGGACCTCAAATTATGTTGCAAATACTTGTTTATATTGTCAATGGACTTTAAGATGCATTTAATAAGAAATTATGATTTGTAATGCTTATTTTCTAAAATTAATTACTAAATTCCATAGTTAAATAGTGACGGATTAGCCACAAAACATGTTTTAGCAACATATTAGCGACGAAATTTCATAATTTCGTCACTAATCCGTCTTATTTAGCGATGGACAATTGTGACCGTCTCTAAATTAGCGACAAACAACTCTGTCCGTCGCTAAATTAACGATGAACCACTTGGTCTGTCTCTAATCTAGAGACGAATGCAATGGTTAGTCGCTAACTTAGAGACAGACCATTAAGTCCATCGCTAATTAGTTTTGGTTAAAAAAATAATGGTAAATAAAAAAAATTATTTTGGTTGAAAAACATAGGAAAATAATAAATATGATTCATTTAAACCCAAAGAAAAAAGTTAAATGAGAGAATTAGAGAAGGACCACAAGTTTCCGTGTGCAACTTGAATGTGAATTTAAGGGCATTTACTTGCTTTAAATATTATTTGAAAATAATATGTGCATTTAAGAGATTTACTTAATTGGAGTTAAATGTGCATTTAGAGTTCATGTGATTCGAATTTAATTTGTATTTCATTTAATTTGCCAAACTAGGACAAAGTGGTCATTTTTGAAATTGTTAATGAATGACAAACTTGCAAATATGATTAAAATGCTTGCATAAGTAGTCATTGTGAGACCCGAGCATGCATTTCAAGTACATTTATTTACTTTAAACATTATTTGGAAGTATTATGTGCTAATTATGTATTTATCTATTTTAATACATCATATTTGTATTTAAATTACATATATACATATAAATGTAGTCATATTTTTGCTAGCCAATCATATTTGACTTATTTTTTACTCTTATATTCAATACATACATATATACATACAAACATGATAGAAATTTGCTTAGTATACCATTTTTTACTAACTTTGACTTAGCTTATTTGACCATTTGACCACTTAACAAATTTATACATTATATACATAAAATATTTACATAACAAATAATAGAAGAAGCTAGAAAAGCCTTGAAGAAGTCGGCCAAGAGAGAAAAATAGAGAGAAAATAGAAAACCAAGAGTTTTTCCATCTTTGAATAAGAAATCTTGCATTTTTAGGCCAAATCAAAGTGGAAGTAGCTTGTTCTTGCCATTGCTAGCCTTTTTCAACAGTTTTAGGTGAGGGATTTCAAGTCTTGCAAGTTTGTTGCTTACTTTGATTTATGAAATTTCATATATATGTGTTATAAATGCTAGTGGAAGATGAATATATGTTAAAATAATGATTTGAGGGCTATATATATGCAATAGAACTTGTTTATGGCATTATAGGTGTTTTATGCTAACTTTGATAGTTGGAAGTTGAGAATTTGAGCTAGCTTTGGTGTTTATGATTATATATATGTGTTTGTGGTATAATTTCATGGCTTTGGTGAGAATTTGGTGGAGTTTGGGGTTAATTTTGATTAATTTCTAAAAATTCCAGCAAAGGTGCAAGTTTAGAGTTTGGCTTGTTTAGTTTGTTTCATGCCTAGTTATGCTATTGTAATGGGTTCATAATGCAGTGTAGTTGGTTACTATATTGATTGTGCAAGGTTTATGTGTTGTAGAGATTTAAAAAGTGGTTAAATGATGTCTAAATATAGGTGGAGTTAAGAGTCGTGTCGTGCTGGGCGGTATAGGGCTTGCCGGTAATTGCACGACTACCATGTACTACTCCCTTCTCTCGTGTGGTCGGTGATGGCCATGGTGAGTTGGGTCGTAGATTCATGTACATCCGGAGTATACTCGCAGGCGAATAGGGGAAGAGTTTGTGAGAAAGTTATAAGTGTCAGCATCAACAAGTGTTCTAAAGCGGTATCCTTTCAATGTGTTATTTAGTTTGGTTGTTTTAAAGTTGTTAAGCGAATGTGAATACGTGGTTACTAAGTGATATGTTTTGTCTAATGTATTTCTAAAGGCTTTCAGGTTAAAGCTTTCAAAACTTCATTTTACCCTGCCTCACTGAGCCTGTTTAGCTCACCTTTTTTAATGTATGTTACAGGTGTTCACGATGTAGACTATGTGCACGAGGAAGCGGTTAATGAGCCTGAGAATGTGCCAAATGTATGATATATCCTAGTTGATGAAAAAAATGTTGCTAGTTGTTTAGTTTTATTGTTTAGAAGCTTTTGGAGTTTGTGGGTTGTATACTTGATAATTTAACTTTTCTAAAGTCTAGTTGCTATGTTGTACATATATGGTTGGTCACGTTGGATTGTGATCACAACTACCTAGTCTTATATCTTAACACATGTTTATACTCAAGAATGCTTTAGCTTTGAAAGAGTTGTCTACTTTTGCCAAGTGAATGAATGTATGTTTAATATAATCCGCTCGTGAATCTCATGGGTTGATCATAATTCAAGCGTTATAATATCTGTGTGTCGTCGCGATTGGGATTTTACCCTTTTATGATATTTTGCCTAGACTAAATAGTAACTTGACCCCTTGACTTTGCATTGACTTCTATTATATAACAAATAAAAGCAAAACAAAAAAAAGAAGAAAGAGTCGACTAAGAGAGAGAGAAGAGAGGAATAGTGTTCAACCTAGGGTTTGAAGGATTTTTGAAGAAGAAAAAGAAGAAAGATTGCATTTAGGGCCAAATTAGAGTTGGAACTTGCTCAACCTAGGTCTATTCTTGCTTATTCTTGCATTTTCAACCATAAAAGGTGAGAAAATTTTAAATCTAAAAGTTTAAAGTTGATGTTTTGGTTATGAACTTGTGTATTTATGCTATATATGTTGAAAATGCATGTACATCTTACTAGATAGAACCTTGAGGTAGCGATTGATATACTGAAATGAGGTTTAGAATGGAATGACATTCCCAACTCTTTTTTATTCCCATGCTTGGTATGAAGGAATGAACTTGGAAATCTCATTCCCAAGGTAATTCCATTCCGGCGTATATGGGAATAGCCATTCCAGAGCAAACACATGGAAATAAACCATTCGCATGTATTTGGGAATAAACTTGACTATCATACCTCCGTATTTCAATAATAATAATAATTATTATTATTATTATTAAAAATATAATAATAATAATTATTATAAAATACTAATTATTATTATAAAAATAAAAATAAAAATAAAAAATAAATATAATAATAATAATAATAATAATTAAAAATAATAATAACAATGATTATTATTATAAAAATAAAAATAAAAGCAAAAGAAAAAACAAAAAAAAAAATAATAATAATAGTAATAATAATAATAATAATAATAATAATAATAATAATAATAATAATCAATAAAATTAAAATAAGAAATAATAAAAAAAAAATAATATTGTTGTTGTTGTTATTTTCATTATTATTATTGTTATTATTATTTTTATTTTTTTATTATGATTATTATTATTATTTATTGTTGTTGTTGTTGTTACTATTATCATCATTTTATTTATTATATTTATGTTGTTTATGGTTATATTTATGTTTATTTTTATTTTTAATACGATAATAATAAAAGGGCAATCATGTCATATTATACAAGACATTCTCATTAATACTCTTCATTCATAGAACATACCAAACATGTCATTTGCATTCCCAAGTTCATTCCATTCCCAGTTTCATTCTATTCCTTGACCTATTTTATTTATGTCCAAATACATTCTAGTATACTAATCACTATCTGAGAGTAACATATATGTATAGATACTTGAATGAACCATGAAATGTGTAGTTGGCAAAAATGTGTTATAGGTTGAGTTTTGTAGCTAAATTTGAGTTCAATCTTTGTTCATAGCCTAAATAAGAAGTCTATATGCATATATATATGTTCATAGCATGAAGTAAGAGCTTGGAGGCAAGATTGGAGGTTGAATAAAAAATGGTGTATTGGCTGGAATTTTCCAGCGTTTTTACTGTAGCAGCCCCATTTGGCTGCCTTTTTGTGTAGTTATATGCCTACTTTGCTCCTTAATTGCAAGATATATGATTGTGTAAATGTATTACATTGTAGGATGTGAAAGGTATTGATAAAAGTGTTGTTAAATGTGGATGAAAATTGTTGATTGAATGTTGATATTAAGTGTGAATGAATATTGTGTTGTAAGGGTTGCCTTTCTTCATGGATTATTAGCTTGCTTTGCACCTTATTAGCTATATAAATGCTTGGCTTTGCACCTTATTAGTTATATAAATGCTTGGGAATATGTGTTGCATTGTAGGTTATGAACAGGGTTGCTGAAAGTTGTGTTTATATATTGTTAAAAAAGTTAAAGTGTTGAATTGAATTCTATTGTGTTGAATATGTGATTATGCTTAAGTTTGGCTGCCTTCAAGATGGTTTAATTGCTTACATTGCTACATAATTACTAGGTATATGATTGTGCATTGGGTGGCATCATGAGTTGGATAAAGTGTTGCTAAATATTATTATAAAGTGTCTATGAATGTTGTTGCAAAGTATTGGTTTATCAATAGTTGTCAAATGAGGCAAGTGTTTGCCAATCGTTGGGTAACCTACTTTTTTACCTAACAAATGTGTTGTTGACTGTTAATGTGATCGAGGAGCAACCTACTTTGTTGTACTCTCAAAGCGATACTCTCAAAGCGAATGTGAATGCGTGATACGTGATTGAATGCGAATATGAAGCGAATGCATGATTAAATGATTGAATGTGTGTGATACCCGTGCCAGAGACGAGTTGGAATAAATGGATAATTATTAAGAAATAACCCATTAATGTTTAAAATTGTAATGAGTGGTGTGAAATGTGTCAAAATGATGCCGGGACATACCAGTAGATGTCAAATTGAATTAAATAAGTTATACTTGGAAGTTACGAGTCAGTTTCGGGCCAACTTTGAAATAAAAACTGCACGAATTGTAGAAGACTTAGGTGGCAAATTATATATGATTGAAAATCTATACGAGCCTATGTGAGACCCGAACATTTCATTATATGTGCATTTATTTATTTTTGACATTATTTGGTAATATTATGTGTTAATTATGTGTTTATTTATTTTTACTACATCAAATTTGCATTTAAATTGCATTTTTTACACATAAACTTAGTCTTATTTTATTAAGTCTACCATCTTTGACTTAGTCTTGCTTATATATATATATACATGCATAAATATATATTAGCATACAAAATAAGATAGAATAATACTTAATATGCCAACTTTGACTATTTGACTTTGTATTTTTAGCTTATTTGACTTCTTGACCATTGCATACATTATATACATTATACATACAAGATATTAGCAAACAAAACACAAGAACAAGCTAGAAGAAAAGGCATAGGGTAGGCCAAAGAGGGAAAAAGAAGAAAAAATAAAGAAAAATAGTTCTTGATCATTTTTGAAGTGATTTCTTACACTTCAAAGCCAAATCAAAGTGGATTTAGTTCAAAGATTGTTCTCCATACATTGTTTTTGTGACGACTGAAAACCTCTTCATATTCATTTTAAATTGTTGAATGTCTTATTTGAGTATTAAATATACATTTATTCAATTTTTAGTAAAAGATACTATTCATAAAGAAAATTTACTGTTTAACTTTTATGAAACTGTATTTTTCTCCTGTCGCATATCATGTAGGAGGAATGTGAAAATTATTATTTTCTATATTTAATGTTGGGAGTATGCATTTAGAAAATAGTTTTCGTTTTAAATGAATAGTGTTACGAAAGAATAGTAACTTTTTGTAGGATTTTTATTTGGGTTTCTAGTGAATTAGCTAGACTTTGGACTTTTATTAGATCCTTAAATATGTTTAATTAGACCCTATTTACTAACCTAACTCATTATTTCCTTAGTCTATTACCTATATAATATAATAAGAGCCCGAACTAAAATTTTTATTATCTTATTTCCCGGATTTCATATTTTTCTATTACTACTTAACTTATAATTAGCCTATGTTCACAAAAATAATATTCACTGCATATATGACGAGTGATTTGCAAAAATATCTTGATATTATATAAATAGTAAAACTATGTATTATTTTGGAGGTTTAAAGAAGTTTTCTTATATTTATTATAATACACCTAAACTCAAATCCATTTTAACCCACAACCCAAACCCAATATCTAACCCATCAACTCATATAATTATCCTATATATATATATACCAAACAAAAAAAAAAAAAAATACACAAAACACTAAAATAAGTCAAAAAGGCCACAAATCAGCCAAAAAAGCCATTACGGGAATAGTGATTTTCTTGCCAATTTTGCTCAATTTGATCTTCCAAGCTTTGTCAAGTCTTCTCCAAGTGGTTCCAAGCTCCTCCAAGCCCTATCCTAGCTTCCTTGCACGTTTTTGGTGAGAGAGTTGCATCATTTTCATGGTTTAAAGTTTATGTCAAGTTTTTTTTTTTAATTTTCGGATTTTGCTATTATGGAGCTATAACATGCTTGTTTCTTGCTTTATATAGTATGTATACATGTTAGAGAACATCCATATGCAATATTATAGCTTGGTGTTGAGTTTTTAGCAAAGTATTATTTGAGGAAGATGATGAATAGTGTAATTTCTAGGGTTCCGAAAATTTGAGCAATTTAATTTGATTCAATGCTTCTAGTAGTTGCTAATTAGGTCCTTGAGCGTGTGAAAAATATTCGTTATACTTGCCATGTGAAAAATTTGAGAATTTTGATCAAAATAGGCTACTTTAATTGGGGATTTCGGGGTTAACTCGAATCCGGACACATTTTGAGGTTATTGCTAGTCTTTATTAAGTATTGAAGCCTTAGAAGTGCCTTCGTTTTGCTTGTTTGGATTTCGAAATTGGTACTTGTAGTATAAACGCACAAAGAGGAAATCGGAGATTTAATGGTAAACGAGGTTTAACGGGTGAACTCGAGGGTCCTTGGGGTGCCATAAGGTGTGATTTGAAGGATAGGATAACTCGTTTGGAAATCTTGAACCTTGCATTTCGGTTTGGAGCTTAATAGCAAAGATTGACAAAGGGGTTTCGGGTTGAAAGTGAATTCGGGTGCGTTCGGGCATTAGGGCTAGTGTCTAGTAAGTGAGGAGGTGCTAGAAATGTATTCGCTTCGCTTAGTTGAGCTCCGATTAGAGTACTTATAGTGTCATGCAAAAAGAGGTAAATTCAGACTTTTGGGATAATTATACTTTAAAGTGAGATTTCAAGGGGTTAACTGGTGCCATAAAGTGTCATTAGAGATGTAGTATAGTTAGATTTGAGGTTCATTATCTTGTGTGAAGTTTAGATTTTGTTTTGTGAGCATTTAGAAAGAGATATGTTGGACTTCTTGTCAAATAGTTGGTCTTATTGCATAATTAGTTATTTGAATTGCTATAGTTACTACATTTGATTGTTAATCAAGTAAACTATAAAGTTAGCTCATCTAGTTAGATGATTATTGATTGTTGTAGTAAAGTAATTGAAATTTATAGCTTATAATCTTAACTTAATGATATTTTGATGCTTCTAATGCCTTCTATGCTAACTAATGAGGTGGTAGAGTGAACTTTCTAGCTTAATTACATGTGAAAAATGAGTTTGTGTACAAGTGAATTGAAGAAGAAAAGAAATAGTAACTTGATTAAAGAATGTAAATTTATTGCTTATGGTGTTTTAGTGTTAATAAGAGTGTCATTTTAACATGTCCTGTAATCTAAAGTAGTTAGTGTATGTTTAATGATCTTAGAAAAAAATAGATAATCTTGTACATGATTTCGCTTTGGATAATGCATATTAGAGTTAATCATGATAATAGAATTGCAATGGATAATGAAAGTGTTATACTTATATGAATAACTAGGGGTTGCACATTTGAGTGGATTCAAAGAGGTTTGGAGTGTCCTAATAACGTGTTTAGGAGTTCAAAGTAGTCTAGTGCATGGTTAATGGAATTATGAAAGTTAATGTTGCCTTCAAGCTTGTTAATTAACTTTTGATTAAAGTAAGCACATCATTTAGCCTTAGCATTAAATATGCATGTTTAGTGTTCTTAGATCATACTAATCGAGCTATAGTTTGATGATTATATAAAATGTGACTATTACACACAAATTAACTATTTTAATGTGAATGAGTTGTCTTTAAGTTGAATAGTATTGTTGTGTTAGGTAGTGGTTTTGAGTGGTTATTAAAGAGATTGGTGCTTTCGGAGAGTATTGGAGAGATTGGCTAAATTCTCGCAGGCTTGTTTTTAAAAAGGTGAGGGAGTTACATTCTTTTGTGCATCTTAATTTGTTTTACTGCTCATAAATTGTATAGTTTAATATGATTGCTTATAATTACGTGTACTTTGATATAAATAGACTAAATATACACTTGACTTTTATTTATATTGTTATATGGCTTATTTATTGTAATCTACGTGCGAGGGCAACCTACTTTGTTGTCCCTCATTTATGTGATTCTTGAATTATATTGTCATTGCTTGAATTATTGTGATCGAATATCGGGTTGCGCAACCTTTTCGGACATGGTAGTGTCGAGAAACACGGGCGGCGTCGGGCTTGCCGTGCTCCCTCGACTACCATGGTGCCTATTCCCTTTCTCGCTGAGGCATACTCCACTACCCCAGAGGCGTGGTTCACCTGCTGGGCATGGACCTATCTCGGGAGAAAGGGTCGTAGGATCGGGATACATCCGGAGTATCCCAATTGTTGGTGTTTGGGGTTTGCCGGCATGTTCGTGATGCTCGTGGTTCGTGGCTCATGATCGAAGACTTGGAAGTGGAACCGTATCCTTTTTAAAGTGATTAATTGCTTGGCTTATTGTCTTGTTGGTTTACGTGGCTTATATATATTTTCTTGTGTTGCATATCATGTTGCACGTTGGCATGTTGCATCACCTCCCTCGCTGGGCAACATTGTTGCTCATTCCTCATTTAATATGTTTCAGGTGAAGCTGAGGTGAATCCTCAGCTGATAGAAGAAGAGGAAGAAGTGCTAGTTAAGCAATTTCGGTGACTTCTTGTGTGATAAGGTTGTCTAAAATGAGAAGCTTGCGTGGAGTTGTTGTTGATTGCCTTTTTGTGACCTTGGGGTCTTGAGTATAAATGGTGAATGTAATAATTTGTAATATTGTATGTTGGATATAAAGTGGAATGACATGTAATAATCTATAGTAAACTTATTCTTTTGCATGATTGTGTGATTAACAAACTTGGAAGTAGAACTTGGCTATTGTTATATCTAACTACCTATAGTTAAAATTAGAAATGCTTTGCTTGCTTGTGTGTTATATGTATTGTTGTTCCAAGGCTCGGATGGCCTTGTGATCGCGGGTGGCCCATAAAAATCTTGGAGGATTGGTTATAAGTGTTGCTGTTTGTGGATCTAGTATCATGGATGTCTTTGTGCAGGTACCAATTTAGTCCTATAAACAGGGGAGACTCCGTTCGTTTTCCCCTAAAATTTTGTGCCCGGGGTTTGGAATTGGGTGAGAATAGCATGATAAATAGGAGTCCCGGTCTCGTGAGGGATCAGGGCGTTACAGAAGTGGTATCGGAGCTTAGCTAGTTAGCTAGGTGCAAGCCGGGGTAGGGTTTTCGGCTTGTGGGGTAGTGCCCTTAGTGTCAATGTGTTTAGAAAGTATATGTGCATGTCTTATGTGATAAGAGAGTTAATGTGATCAATGTGCTTATGTGATCAACATGTTTTATTTGTTGAGTGAACTAGTTGTAGTTTATGTGCTTGTGTGATAAGTGGAATGGATATGGTTAACGTGCTTGATGTGTTTATATGTTCAATGTGTTTATGTGATTAATGCGAGCTATGTGATTAACGTTCCTTGTTTGAATTATGTGCTTTGTGTACTTGAGTGCTCGATATGCTTTATATGACTAATGTGAATATGTGATTAACTTGTTTTATGCAAAGTTGTTGTTTAAATGACTTAGTAGTTTATAATTTGTGTATGTGAACTTGTTGCTTATGTGACTTTACTTGTTATATATTGCTAACGTGATCAATGTGTTTTATGTGTTAAGCATACTTACGTGAAACAATGTGTTTTATGTATGAGGGTAACTTGCTTGTATGTGTAAGAAATTGCGAGGACTCAATTTTTGTAAGGAGGGGAGAGTGTGACGACCGAAAACCTCTTCATATTCATTTTAAATTGTTGAATGTCTTATTTGAGTATTAAATGTACATTTATTCAATTTTTAGTATAAGATACTATTCATAAAGAAAATTTACTGTTTAACTTTTCTGAAACTGTATTTTTCTCCTGTCACATATCATGTAGGAGGAATGTGAAAATTATTATTTTCTATATTTAATGTTGGGAGTATGCATTTAGAAAATAGTTTTCGTTTTAAATGAATAGTGTTACGAAAGAATAGTAACTTTTTGTAGGATTTTTATTTGGACTTCTAGTGAATTAGCTAGACTTTGGACTTTTATTAGACCCTTAAATATGTTTAATTAGACCCTATTTACTAACCTAACTCATTATTTCCTTAGTCTATTACCTATATAATATAATAAGAGTCCGAACTAAAATTTTTATTATCTTATTTCCCGGATTTCATATTTTTCTATTATTACTTAACTTATAATTAGCCTATGTTCACAAAAATAATATTCATTGCATATATGACGAGTGATTTGCAAAAATATCTTGATATTATATAAATAGTAAAACTATGTATTATTTTGGAGGTTTAAAGAAGTTTTCTTATATTTATTATAATACACCTAAACTCAAATCCATTTTAACCCACAACCCAAACCCAACATCTAACCCATCAACCCATATAATTATCCTATATATATATATACCAAACAAAACAAAAAAAAAAACACACAAAACACTAAAATAAGTCAAAAAAGGCCAAAAATCAGCCAAAAAAGCCATTACGGGAATAGTGATTTTCTTGTCAATTTTGCTCAATTTGATCTTCCAAGCTTTGTCAAGTCTTCTCCAAGTGGTTCCAAGCTTCTCCAAGCCCTATCCTAGCTTCCTTGCACGTTTTTGGTGAGAGAGTTGCATCATTTTCATGGTTTAAAGTTTATGTCAAGTTTTTTTTTTTTAATTTTCGGATTTTGCTATTATGGAGCTATAACATGCTTGTTTCTTGCTTTATATAGTATGTATACATGTTAGAGAACATCCATATGCAATATTATAGCTTGGTGTTGAGTTTTTAGCAAAGTGTTATTTGAGGAAGATGATGAATAGTGTAATTTCTAGGGTTCCAAAAATTTGAGCAATTTAATTTGATTCAATGCTTCTAGTAGTTGCTAATTAGGTCATTGAGCGTGTGAAAAATATTCGTTATACTTGCCATGTGAAAAATTTGAGAATTTTGATCAAAATAGGCTACTTTAATTGGGGATTTCGGGGTTAACTCGAATCCGGGCACATTTTGAGGTTATGGCTAGTCTTTATTAAGTATTGAAGCCTTAGAAGTGCCTTCGTTTTGCTTGTTTGGATTCCGGAATTGGTACTTGTAGTATAAACGCACAAAGAGGAAATCGGGGATTTAATGGTAAACGAGGTTTAACGGGTGAACTCGAGGGTCCTTGGTGTCACGCCCCAACTCGACCCCTCCTATAATCAGTCAGGATGCAACGGAATTTCGACAGTATAACGATAGTATATAGGACTCCAAGGCTCTAAACCAACCTCAGCAGAACATCATACATCTAACAACTCCTCAATAAAATAATAACATACATCATAACCATATTATACAATAATCATCTTTCCTTATACGCCTCCATTCCAACATAATACATAAACCTTAATATACATTACAAAACATATTGAGACAATCTAGCAACCTAATCAAAGACCAAAGAAAGGCTACTAAGACAGCATCAACTAATTCATTATCTTTTCAACATCTTTTACATAATGAACTACAAAGCATATAAAAGTCTACTAAGTTAATATACAAGATAGTAAGACAATACAACATCAAGGATAAGACTCCGGAACATAAGACTCATCCACGTAAGGCACATTTTCCACATTCTCCTCTTCAGGAGGCACGTACCCGTAATCATGCGATAGTACACTTGTATGCATGCAATAATAGAGAGTGAGCTTATATAAAATAAGCCCAGCGAGGATTCGATAGATCTCGAACAAGGTTTACTAAACTCCTTGGAAATAATCCTTTGAGTCAATAAACACACAATAACATCAATAATCATTATAAATGCAACAATAGTAATAACTGTAAACATACAATAAGGATACAATACGTTTACTGATGAAGCTCCATACACCAATTCCATGCTCAACAACCCCTCCAAACTCAATGACACAATTCCTGAGGTACCTTGACCTAGACCCATACCCCATGGCCTCTCCGCCCATGCGAGATAGGGAGTAGCCATGATAACTGTGCCCGCAACCCAGGATGCCTCCCGAGGTGACACAACATTATCAAAGCTCACAACAATGAGACTTAACATAAATAAACCGAGAGATCAGCAACAAAAGTGCCCGATTCCTGTAATCAATAATAAATAAATAAATTGGGAGATCAGCAACAAAAGTGCCCGATTCCCGTAATCAATAATCAATCAATAATCTGGGAGATCAGCAACAAAAGTACCCGATTCCCGTACTCAATAATAATCAATATAACATCAATATAACATCAATATTTAATTAAACAACAAACAATTAAGTTAGATGACAAAGTAGGCCATCCAACTTAACATGCATGAAACACGTAATCTAACCCTAGTTTAACCATTAACAACTCACAATTCAATCACTCAAATACCACCCAATCATCTAAAGGCTCAATTCAACAATTTAAAGAAAGACAATCTAAACTTCAAATAATCATATCTTACATTTTACTAATCCAAACAACTCCAAATCAGTTTCAAACACTCACCCGTTCAATCAACTACATTAACCCCCTCGGAAACAAACCAAAACACATCCAAATCATGCCCAATAACCCTAAAAACCTAGTGTATCATGGCTGAAATTTTTGAATTTTGGCACGGACATCACAATCGAAAATTCGGCATTACAACGACGCTACCATGTAATTATCAAGTATTTAGAAATCGACGGCAATCGATTTCGATCAACGCAACTCAATTAATTCAACATTGAACAATTTAATCAAAATTTAATACCCGAAAAATAAAAATTATGCTACATCCGACAGAAACTCGTAGTATTACCACTAAATGATCCCTAGCATGCAAGAAGCAATAATCTAACATCAGATTACAATTCTAACGGTTCAATCTTCATTTATACGCAAAAACATAAAAATGACATTTTGAGATCTAGAATTTTTCTCTCACCTTTGATGCAAACCAAGCCTAGAAATAGGTAGAATGGATGCCCAACAAGCAAAATCAAGCTTTGAATGAAGTGATTTGGCATTGAAATGAAGTTTTTATGTGAAAATTACTTTGAAAAACCTTGAAAATGCTCTTATTCTTCCTCCCCCTTGAACTCACGGTTTTGTGTGTGTTTTGTGGTGTTTTTGGATTGTTTTAATGTGTGTAACTACTTATGAGCAAGGTGGTCAACATTTAAATGAAAGTCAAAGTTAAAAACTTAGTATTTTTAGTGTTTTCTTGTCTTTAAATGCATTTTCTTGATCACCAATGCTCAAAACAATTATGCAACACCCAAGTTATCTCAAGTGTGTTATTTTTAGGTGACAAGAAGTTTTACAATCAAACAATTCTACCCGAGTCAGCTTAAAACTCGATTTTCGCAAAAGTCTATGTAAAAACCCTAATAAATTCTTAAGCCGATTTTAAAACCGTTTTCATCAAACACAGTTCTATTAAAGTCCATGGACTAGGTCTAGAAGGGTTAAAAAGACCAACTTCAAAATTTTAGCGGACGTGTTTCGAAAACACTATTCACTAAAAATCGACGATAAAATTTATGACTCCGTTTTTGATGAAAATTTCATGAATGCACATTTAGCATGTTCTAAGAGTATTGATATCAAAATTATCACATTCTAAGTCATGTAGCACATAGACAGGTCAATTCATGCAAAACGAGAATAAAACACGCAAAGCGAGATAAGGTCAAAATTTTGGGGTTTCACATTCTCCCCTCCTTAAAACAATTGCGTCCTCGCAATTCTACATCGATCCCAAGACAAACTCAGGTGCTGACTCAAACATACTGATTGAAAGACCAATTACTAAATTCCGAATACGAACCAAGAACACCAAGTAGGAACACCAAATAAGATCATCGAATAAAAATCCCCATACAAGAAGCTTAAATAGGAACGCTGAATAAGAACACTGACTAGAATTTCTGAATAAGAATCTCAAATAAATTACCGAAAAAGAACGCCAAACATAGATCCTGTAATAGAGCATCAATCAAGAATACCAATTGAGAACTTCGAACAAGATCACCAAGCGAGAATACCAAATAATAATCCCAATATAAGAACTCCGGATAATACCGTATCAGAATTCCATATAAGAATACCGCATAGAAAATACCATAGAAGATGTCCAAAGAAGTATGCTGAATAAGAATCTCCATACAGAAATCTCAAGGAAGAATGCCGTATAAAATCACCAAATAAGAATCCCAATAATCAATGTATAGTCATAAAGTAGCTTGACCCTTAATCGGAATTCCATATACCTCAGCGTCACATACTACTCAGTCGCCAACTGATATGATGCACATGCTTACTTTAATCGCATAAGGCAAACTTTCTACTTACATTTTAGCACGTTGCACTCAAGGAGGTATAATATTTAATTGGTTGAGAATAAGTAAGTTACCTTTCACCACTACTGTCGCCTCTGGCAATTCCTCCAAGTCCACTACGTAGGCCCGAGCCTGAGCCCGCTGCTGCTGAGGTGTACTGCTTGCAGGTCCACCCTGATAACCCTGGACTGCTGGCTGACCCGTAGAACCCTGATACCTGGGGCAATCCTTCGCCCGGTGTTGGTTGCTACCGCAACCTAAACACGTCCCTGCCTTTCTTTGACAGTCGGCCTCCATATGGCCCTTACGTTTACAATAAACACACTGCAGCATCGGAGCACTGACACTGCCGCCTAAAGAACCAGAAGCTGAATAAGCAGCTGAACCAGCCTGCTGCTGAGGTCTCACCACACTAGGCCTGTACTGACCCTGAGACTGGGCTGGCCTATACTGAGTCTGAACCTGATATGGCCCCTGCTGAAACTGAGGCCGATAATAACTCTGCTGACCCTGTGGCCTATAAGAACCCTGTTGGGCTTGTGGCCTGTAAACAACCTGCTGTACTGGAGGCCTATATATAACCTGCTGGCCCTGTGGCTGATACGGCCTCTTACTAGGCTGACTAGAGACAATCTGATCCCCTTTCTTTTTCTCTAACCTAGAAGCTGCATCAAAAGCCTCAGTGAAGATATCATAGCGATTCATAGCCATTGCATCCTGAATCTCGGGCCTCAATCCCAACATAAATCTAAGGGTCTTCCTCTCCTCCACAGCTACAAACTCCGGTGCATACCGGGACAACCTAGTGAATGTAGCCTCATACTGAGCCACAGAAGAATCCCCCTGTACCAAAGACAGGAACTCAGCCTCTCTCATCTCCCGTGCAAACCTCGGGACATACTTATCCCTAAAAGCAGTCAGAAAGGCATCCCAAACATACGGAACACCCCGGGTCTCCCAACTGGCTCTCAGAGTGCGCCACCACTCCTCTGCCTCATCATCAAGTAAATAAACAGCAGAAGTCACCTTCCTTTCATCAGTGTACCCGAGAGGATCAAAAATTTTCTCTAACTTACTAATCCACGACTCGGCCTTCCTATCATCAGGCTCTCCCTGAAATCTAGGAGGATAGTACCCCAGAAACTCCTTCATAGTCCCTCGACCGTGATTACCACCCTGTACATTCTGTATCTGGGCCTGCAATGCCTGAGTCTGAGCAGCCTGACCCGCTAACAACTGGGCCTGTCCAGCCATCAAATCTGCAATCCGATCCATTGCTGCCCCTAACCTATCATCACCCCTATCACGACCCTGTGCCACACTACCAGGAACCTCATCTACTATCTCGGGCCTACCACGAGTCCTCGGTCTACCGGCCATCGTACTAATCAAAGAGTTAGCACAATTATAGCACGTAAACAGGTTATAAACAATTATTAACACCTAAACAACAAACTCATATAAAACACATAAACAAATTGATCACATAATCACATAAGCACTAAATCACATAATCACCTAATCATTTAATCATATTAACACATATTTCACTTTTCTTTCACTCCATACATACTTGCATGCTTAGACCACTACCCACATTCCGAGGATACCCTGGTTGACAGCTAATCAAGCTCTGATACCACTTAAATGTCACGCCCCAACTCGACCCCTCCTATAATCAGTCAAGACGCAAGGGAATTTCGGCAGTATAACGATAGTATATAAGACTCCAAGGCTCTAAACCAACCTCAACAGAACATCATACATCTAATAACTCCTCAATAAAATAATAACATACATCATAACCATATTATACAATAATCATCTTTCCTTATACGCCTCCATTCCAACATAATACATAAACCTTAATATACATTACAAAACATATTGAGCCAATCTAGCAACCTAATCAAAGACCAAAGAAAGGCTACTAAGACAGCATCAACTAATTCATTATCTTTTCAACATCTTTTACATAATGAACTACAAAGCATATAAAAGTCTACTAAGTTAATATACAAGATAGTAAGACAATACAACATCAAGGATAAGACTCCGGAACATAAGACTCATCCACGTAAGGCACATTTTCCACATTCTCCTCTTCAGGAGGCACGTACCCGTAATCATGCGATAGTACACCTGTATGCATGCAATAATAGAGAGTGAGCTTATATAAAATAAGCCCAGCGAGGATTCGATAGATCTCGAACAAGGTTTACTAAACTCCTTGGAAATAATCCTTTGAGTCAGTAAACACACAATAACATCAATAATCATTATAAATGCAACAATAGTAATAACTGTAAACATACAATAAGGATACAATACGTTTACTGATGAAGCTCCATACACCAATTCCATGCTCAACAACCCCTCCAAACTCAATGACACAATTCCTGAGGTACCTTGACCTAGACCCATACCCCATGGCCTCTCCGCCCATGCGAGATAGGGAGTAGCCATGATAACTGTGCCCGCAACCCAGGATGCCTCCCGAGGTGACACAACATTATCAAAGCTCACAACAATGAGACTCAACATTAATAAACCGAGAGATCAGCAACAAAAGTGCCCGATTCCTGTAATCAATAATAAATAAATAAATTGGGAGATCAGCAACAAAAGTGCCCGATTCCCGTAATCAATAATCAATCAATAATCTGGGAGATCAGCAACAAAATTACCCGATTCCCGTACTCAATAATAATCAATATAACATCAATATAACATCAATATTTAATTAAACAACAAACAACTAAGTTAGATGACAAAGTAGGCCATCCAACTTAACATGCATGAAACACGTAATCTAACCCTAGTCTAACCATTAACAACTCACAATTCAATCACTCAAATACCACCCAATCATCTAAAGGCTCAATTCAACAATTTAAAGAAAGACAACCTAAACTTCAAATAATCATATCTTACATTTTACTAATCCAAACAACTCCAAATCAGTTTCAAACACTCACCCGTTCAATCAACTACATTAACCCCCTCGGAAACAAACCAAAACACATCCAAATCATGCCCAATAACCCTAAAAACCTAGTGTATCATGGCTGAAATTTTTGGATTTTGGCACGGACATCACAATCGAAAATTCGGCATTACAACGGCGCTACCACGTAATTATCAAGTATTTAGAAATCGACGGCAATCGATTTCGATCAACGCAACTCAATTAATTCAACATTGAACAATTTAATCAAAATTTAATACCCGAAAAATAAAAATTATGCTACATCTGACAGAAACTCGTAGTATTACCACTAAACGATCCCTAGCATGCAAGGAGCAATAATCTAACATCAGATTACAATTCTAACTGTTCAATCTTCATTTATACGCAAAAACATAAAAATGACATTTTGAGATCTAGAATTTTTCTCTCACCTTTGATGCAAACCAAGCCTAGAAATAGGTAGAATGGATGCCCAACAAGCAAAATCAAGCTTTGAATGAAGTGATTTGGCATTGAAATGAAGTTTTTATGTGAAAATTACTTTGAAAAACCTTGAAAATGCTCTTATTCTTCCTCCCCCTTGAACTCACGGTTTTGTGTGTGTTTTGTGATGTTTTTGGCTTGTTTTAATGTGTGTAACTACTTATGAGCAAGGTGGTCAACATTTAAATGAAAGTCAAAGTTAAAAACTTAGTATTTTTAGTGTTTTCTTGTCTTTAAATGCATTTTCTTGATCACCAATGCTCAAAACAATTATGCAACACCCAAGTTATCTCAAGTGGGTTATTTTTAGGTGACAAGAAGTTTTACAATCAAACAATTCTACCCGAGTCGGCTTAAAACTCGATTTTCGCAAAAGTCGGTGTAAAAACCCTAATAAATTCTTAAGCCGATTTTAAAACCGTTTTCATCAAACACAGTTTTATTAAAGTCCATGGACTAGGTCTAGAAGGGTTAAAAAGACCAGCTTCAAAATTTTAGCAGACGTGTTTCGAAAATACTATTCACTAAAAATCGATGATAAAATTTATGACTCCGTTTTTGATGAAAATTTCATGAATGCACATTTAGAATGTTCTAAGAGTATTGATATCAAAATTATCACATTCTAAGTCATGTAGCACATAGACAGGTCAATTCATGCAAAACGAGAATAAAACACGCAAAGCGAGATAAGGTCAAAATTTTGCGGTTTCACACTTGGGGTGCCATAAGGTGTGGTTTGAAGGATAGGATAACTCGTTTGAAAATCTTGAACCTTGCCTTTCCGTTTGGAGCTTAATAGCAAAGATTGACAAAGGGGTTTCGGGTTGAAAGTGAATTTGGGTGCGTTCGGGCATTAGGGCTAGTGTCTAGTAAGTGAGGAGGTACTAGAAATATATTCGCTTCGCTTAGTTGAGCTCCGATTAGAGTACTTATAGTGTAATGCAAAAGAGGTAAATTCGGACATTTGGGATAATTGTACTTTAAAGTGAGATTTCAAGGGGTTAACTGGTTCCATAAAGTGTCATTAGAGATGTAGTATAGTTAGATTTGAGGTTCATTATCTTGTGTGAAGTTTAGATCTTGTTTTGTGAGCATTTAGAAAGAGATATGTTGGACTTCTTGTCAAATAGTTGGTCTTATTGCATAATTAGTTATTTGAATTGCTATAGTTGCTACATTTGATTGTTAATCAAGTAAACTATAAAGTTAGCTCATCTAGTTAGATGATTATTGATTGTTGTAGTAAAGTAATTGAAATTTATAGCTTATAATCTTAACTTAATGATATTTTGATGCTTCTAATGCCTTCTATGCTAACTAATGAGGTGGTAGAGTGAACTTTCTAGCTTAATTACATGTGAAAAATGAGTTTGTGTACAAGTGAATTGAAGAAGAAAATAAATAGTAACTTGATTAAAGAATGTGAATTTATTGCTTATGGTGTTTTAGTGTTAATAAGAGTGTCATTTTAACATGTCCTGTAATCTAAAGTAGTTAGTGTATGTTTAATGATCTTAGAAAAAAATAGATAATCTTGTACATGATTTCGCTTTGGATAATGCATATTAGAGTTAATCATGATAATAGAATTGCAATGGATAATGAAAGTGTTATACTTATATGAATAACTAGGGGTTGCACATTTGAGTGGATTCAAAGAGGTTTGGAGTGTCCTAATAACGTGTTTAGGAGTTCAAAGTAGTCTAGCGCATGGTTAATGGAATTATGAAAGTTAATGTTGCCTTCAAGCTTGTTAATTAACTTTTGATTAAAGTAAGCACATCATTTAGCCTAAGCATTAAATATGCATGTTTAGTGTTCTTAGATCATACTAATCGAGCTATAGTTTGATGATTATATAAAATGTGACTATTGCACACAAATTAACTATTTTAATGTGAATGAGTTGTCTTTAAGTTGAATAGTATTGTTGTGTTAGGTAGTGGTTTTGAGTAGTTATTAAAGAGATTGGTGCTTTCGGAGAGTATTGGAGAGATTGGCTAAATTCTGGCAGGCTTGTTTTTAAAAAGGTGAGGGAGTTACATTCTTTTGTGCATCTTAATTTGTTTTACTGCTCATAAATTGTATAGTTTAATATGATTGCTTATAATTACGTGTACTTTGATATGAATAGACTAAATATACACTTGACTTTTATTTATATTGTTATATGGCTTATTTATTGTAATCTACGTGCGAGGGCAACCTACTTTGTTGTCTCTCATTTATGTGATTCTTGAATTATATTGTCATTGCTTGAATTATTGTGATCGAATATCGGGTTGCGCAACCTTTTCGGACATGGTAGTGTCGAGAAACACGGGCGGCGTCGGGCTTGCCGTGCTCCCTCGACTACCATGGTGCCTATTCCCTTTCTCGCTGAGGCATACTCCACTACCCCAAAGGCGTGGTTCACCTGCTGGGCATGGACCTACGTCGGGAGAAAGGGTCGTAGGATCGGGATACATCCGGAGTATCCCAATTGTTGGTGTTTGGGGTTTGCCGACATGTTCGTGATGCTCGTGGTTCGTGGCTCATGATCGAAGACTTGGAAGTGGAACCGTATCCTTTTTAAAGTGATTAATTGCTTGGCTTATTGTCTTGTTGGTTTACGTGGCTTATATATGTTTTCTTGTGTTGCATATCATGTTACACGTTGGCATGTTGCATCACTTCCCTCGCTGGGCAACATTGTTGCTCATTCCTCATTTAATATGTTTCAGGTGAAGCTGAGGTGAATTCTCAGCTGATAGAAGAAGAGGAAGAAATGCTAGTTAAGCAATTTCGGTGACTTCTTATGTGATAAGGTTGTCTAAAATGAGAAGCTTGCGTGGAGTTGTTGTTGATTGCCTTTTTGTGACCTTGGGGTCTTGAGTATAAATGGTGAATGTAATAATTTGTAATATTGTATGTTGGATATAAAGTGGAATGACATGTAATAATCTATAGTAAACTTATTCTTTTGCATGATTGTGTGATTAACAAACTTGGAAGTAGAACTTGGCTATTGTTGTATCTAACTACCTATAGTTAAAATTAGAAATGCTTTGCTTGCTTGTGTGTTATATGTATTGTTGTTCCAAGGCTCGGATGGCCTTGTGATCGCGGGTGGCCCATAAAAATCTTGGAGGATTGGTTATAAGAGTTGCTGTTTGTGGATCTAGTATCATGGGTGTCTTTGTGCAGGTACCAGTTTAGTCCTATAAACAGGGGATACTCCGTTCGTTTTCCCCTAAAATTTTGTGCCCGGGGTTTGGAATTGGGTGAGAATAGCATGATAAATAGGAGTCCCGGTCTCGTGAGGGATCGGGGCGTTACAGTTTTAGCCATATCTAGTCTTTTCCAACAATTTTAAGGTGAGGGTTTCATGTTCTTGCATGTGCTTGCCTATTTTGATCCATTGTAATGTTATATAATTGTGTTATAAATGTTTGTAGAGATTCATAGGTTGGTTAAATATTGTTGAAAAGTTAGAGTTGTTTTGTAGAGATCATGTTCTTTTAAGGTTTAATTGTTGTTAATGTGTTAAGGTCATGTTTTTATGAGCTTAGGTGATGTTAATGTGTTGTAGAGATCATGTTCCTTGATAGTTGAACGTTGGTACTAATGTATTGGATATATGTTTAATGAAGTTTAGTTGAGTTGTGTTGCTGATTAATGTATGTGTATGAGATGTGATGTGAAGTGTCGGGTTGCAACCTTAGTTCCTCATGGTAGTGTCGTGTCGTGCTGGGCGGCATAGGGTGTGCCGGTAATTGCATGACTACTATGTACTAGTCCTATCTCTTGTGTGGTCGGTGAATGCCATGGTGAGATTGGTCATAGGATAGTTTCCATCATGAGTACACACGCGGGCGAGAAAAGTGTTGAGTTCGTGGCGGAGATATAAGGTGTCGGCTTCAATGAATGTCTAAAGCGGTAACTTCTTGAGGTGTTGTTTAGCATGAATGTTTCAAGGTTGTTAAGCGTATGGGGATATGTAGTTGCTAATGTGATATGTTGTTTCTAGTGTGTTGCAAAAAGGTTTTCGAGTTAAAGCTTTCAAACTTTCCTTTATTTGTAACGCCTGATCCCTCACGGAATTAGGTCTCTGATCCCAAACCCCAAGTCACGAAGAATGAGGAGAAATAGACAGAGTCTCCCCTATACATAGGCTAAACCAAAACTTGCACACAGAAGAATCATCCTAAAACACATCCGCAACATATATATAATAAGTTTCATCCTTGGTCCATTTTATGATTCTAGCTTTTTCTTCCTTTAGACAGGGTACATACATGGATTGAGACTTAAATAATACTAATCCAATGCCTTTACTATATTATCATACCACTCTAATCAACTCTTAATTTAAACTTTAATTATATCTCTTTACATAGCAATTACATTCGAGATGATCACCAAAAAAAAGAAAGAAATACAAGCCAGGATATCCAATTTACTTCACATAACTTTACATAACTATCCAACCAAAGATACAAAGGGACACCTGATCTTCCTCTTCTACCTCTCGAGCCTATCTCTGCCATGCCTTTAAAATGTTAGAAATAGGGGTAAGCAAAACACTATTGCTCAGTGAGGGAGGGAACAATTATCCGGGGAGGTTTGCAAATATTTTCGTGCAATGCATATAAGCCATAGAACCAATTAACAAGATAAAATAATCACTCGAAATAATAAAATTAAGTAACACATTTATGAAGCCATAATCAGATAATGACAGCATATAATCATTTAAAGACAAACAAGACAATCACAAAGGTGTTATGTCAATACGAGAGAATCAACCAATATCATGAATTTAATAACACTTAAATAGAGAATACAATCATATGTAACTCTCCAAGGACTTAGGGCCCAAGCGAGAATTACTCAATAAAAGGATACAATTTGATCACGAACTTGAACCACGAACCACGAACCACGAATCACGAACCATGAACAGAAACCCGATATGATAATGACAATGATAATGATAAGCTGACATTCCTTATCACTCTAGTGGGCGTACTTCGGATGTACCCCAAATATCTTACGATCCAACTCTCCCAGGGCGGCATCCCTTGCGAGAGAAGACTGGGTTCTATGGTAGCCGAGCTATACTAGCAAGCCCAATGCCGTTGGATGTTTCCCGACACTACCATGCCTGAAAGGTTGCAACCTTGACACTCGATTTATGATTAGCACATAACAAAACTAAACAATAATTCAATAGCACACAAGTGAGGAACAACAAAGTAGGTTGTCCTCGCACGTACATTAGGAAATAACAAGCATATAACTTAAGCAACCATACTTTACAATTCTAATCAAGCTAATACAATTAACAATATAACAATTAAAAACACATGATAGCACAAAGTGATGCACACAAGTAGAAACTAAGTCAACCATAGATTATGAGTACATTCAAGTTCATTTAGACACTCAACTAGTCCTTTCCAAATCAATTCCTAACAATTAATTCAACTATCTTTATCTAGACCTTTAAACTTCCTAGCAATTATACAAGCTATCAAACAACGAGGTGACAATACGAGCACACTAGACACTACAAAATCACTAACTAACCACAACCAAGCTCTAAAATGCACAAATACACACACGACCCAAAAACACATAAATGCTCCTTTATGTTCAAATAATTCTTTACAAGTTCTAATCACATTCTAGCAAATCTAAGCATTAATCTAGTCATTCTCGCACTTATTTTATGCATTGAAATAAACAATTAACCATTTGCACACAAACACACATTTTTGGCCCTTTGCGTTTAAACAACCTACACTAAATTCCAATTATATTTTAACTAGTTTGGTGTCAATTTTAGCTATTATAACACTTATGGCACATGATTCAAGCATTAGAACAACATATAAGCTTCAACTATACACTTTATATCAATTTTACTATTCATCATCTTCTTCAATAGATTAAGCGACTACTCTAACTATCCAAGTGCACATACACTAAGAGACTACATTACAAGTTAGGAGAACACTATTATAAGCAAGATTAAACTTTATTTCAACTATATACAACATAACCATATATAAGATAATAAGATTATCAACTTAAAATGCACAAATATGGATGTTCCATCACCTAGATTAAGGTTGTATTACAATAGATTAGCCTTAGATTGCCCAAATTTTGCTAGAAAATGTACCAAGAACAAACCTTAACAAAAATCCCCAATCTTTTCTCCTTCCTTGGAGCCATCGGCCTTGGCTCTTTTTTTTCCTTCTTTTGTTTGCTTTATAATGTATATTATGTGTATATATGTAATATATAGATATATGAAGTATATAGTATGGGTAGGCTTTAAGTTGGGCTAACATATATGGGTTATATCACTTAAAACAAGCCCAAAGCAATGCAAGAACTCTAAAGGCCCAAAAAATACAAGCTAGGATTCACTATTCATACGATACACTAACTATTTTATAACTCGTGCTCTCGATATGCTATGCAAGTAAAATTTATAAATGTATGCTTATAAATAAGTGTATAATGAGGGAAAAATACGGAACTCGTAAAATAAAATACTTTAATTTTCATCTTGAGCTCAAGACTCATTTTAAAATGATGAAAACTAATTTATTAGGTATAGGAAAGTAATTCCACATAATACAAATAATAAAATAATAGGTCAAACATTTTATATAAATTAAGTAAATATCATTTGCACATTTCAAAAATTAGAGAAAGTAAAGCTACTAAATAAATACAAAATTAAAGTAAACACATAATCTCATACAAACACTTTAAACAAACATACAATTATACGCAAATAAGTACTATGCACTATATACTAGGTCTGAGGTGTCACATTATCCCTCTCTCATTGAGCCTGTTTAGCTCACATCTCTTTAATGCATGATACAAGAGTTCATGATGTGGGCTACGTGCGTGAGGAAGACAATAATGAGCTTGATCATCTTTATAAGGTGTATTTGTTGTATTTAAATTTGAAACCTATGTTTTATTGGATTTAGTAGTTTTGAAGCTTATGTACCAAATACTTGATAGTCAAATTTATTTAAGTCCAATTGTTTTGGTTGTACATATATGGTTGGTCACGTTGGATCATGATCATAACTAGCGTATGGTTATATTTCAAGAATGCTAAATTTTTGAAAGTGTTGTCTACTTTTTGCCAAACGAATATATGAATATTTAGAGTATTCTGAAGAGAATGTTGAGGTGATGTTGTATATGAATGATGCGAACTTTGAGGAATGTATGTTGTATATTCTTTGTTGCGTTGGTTGTTCATATTACAAGTGTTATAGTATCCGTGTATCGTCGTGACCGGGCTTGGTTTCCGAAGGACCGAGTTTAGGCGTGACATTTGTGGTATCAAAGCTTAGCTTGTCTAAGCGTAAGCTAGGATAGGACCTTGGGTCTGTGTGTTATGCCATCCAATGTAAAGTGTCGTGGCATAGCTATGTGTTTATGTGCATAAGAATGTCTTCAAGTTGAGTGTGATGGGAGATGTGCATGAGAATATGTCAAAATGTGTGTCTTTGTCTTGGCAAGTCAGAAGAGAAACCAGTTGAGTGGCTCAACCGACTCCTCTCGCCCGACTTGTCTAGTAGGCTTGACTGTCCAAGTCGGTCGAGCATCTCGGATGAGTTGCTCGCCTGACTTGGATAGTTTGCTTTTGCCATGCATTAGTGTGTTATATATGATGTGAGGTGAGTGCTATATGATGTGATGATTATATACTAATTGCTACTAACTCTTATATGATATAAATTGTTTACATGTGCTATAACTGTTCATAACCCCTTTATGTCCCAAGATGGCACTGAGAGGTAGACCTCGCCGTGAGCCCCACAGAGGGACCAAGCCAATGCCGTCAGTTCCAACAGGGGATCAAGGTTTAGGGCAATTAGCTCAAATTTTGAACAGGGTTGTAGCTGCCTTGGAGAGACAAGAAATTGAATCGGGAAATCAGTATAATGACCGTCAACACCACAACAACAATCGTGGTGGTATTGGGACTAGTGGAGGTCACGGTGTAATGGGGACCACAGTGGCTATACTAGGGATAGTGTTGGAAGTAGTGGAGGTCACACCGGTAATAGGGATCTTGGTAGATATGCTAGGGGAGGTGTTGGAGGACACGGTGGTAACAGAGAGCAAGGTGTCTATGTTACAAGTAGTATAGGTACTTTGGAGGGGTTTCTTCATTATAGGGCACTGAGATTTACTGGGGAACCGGATGATGAGGCAGAAGAGTACTAGCTAGATCAGGTTCAAAGTATATTCGATGCTTCGGATTATATTGATGAAAAAAAGATAGCGTTTGCTGTGTTCCTGTTTGACAATGATGCCAAATAGTGGTAGAGGATTACAAAGGCTCTATGGGAGCACCAACACACTCTTCATCTGTAGGAAAGCTTTGTGACAGCCTTCAGGGCGAATTATATTTCTACACTTGCATAGGAGAGGAAGGAGCATGAGTTTCTGAACCTGGGGCAAGGTGATCGGTTAGTAGCTCAGTATGAGGCAAGGTTTAATAAGTTGTCTCAGTATGCGGTTGAAATGGTATACTCTACAAAGAGGCGGATCAGGAGATTTATACAGGGGTTGAGGCTCGAGATTCAAGATATCTTGGCTCCGCTTGAGTTTTGCTCAATTCAATAAGGCCTTCGAAACATCTTCGAAAGTGAAGAAGAGGAAGAGATAGTATATGCCTGAGTCAAGTCAACAGTTTAAACGGCCGTTTCAGCCATAGAGTCAATTAAGGTCATTTCAGACTCAAGGCTAACAGAGGCCAATCCAGCCACAGAATCAACAGCGGTCATTTCAGTCTTAAGGCTGAGTTAGAGTTAGATCAGGCTGGTTGTTACTAGAACTCAGTAGAGTAGTCCGAGTGTGTATTCGGCTCAGGGATCTTTAGGTAGAGGTACTTCTGGTTCATCTCAGATGTGTTTCTACTGCAATCGTAAGAGGCAGATAGAGAATGCTTGCTGGAGGAAGTCTGGTAAATGTATGGGCTACGGAAATGATCAGCATTGGGCTAAGGATTGCCTAAAGTTCAGAAATGTACATAGTCAGTCCGCAAGTCGAGGCTAGAGTGGCAATCAGTGTGCCCAGGCTTGGGTATATGTGTTGGACGAGGAGGAGGTGCTTGAGGCAGTCATCGTAGTAGAAGGTACCTTCCTAATCCTTGATCAGTTGGTTAAAGTGTTGATTGATCCTGGTGCTACTCATTCATTTATTGCTATTCCTTGTGTGCAACTTGTTAAATTTCTTGTTGAGAAACTTCCATATCAATTAGAAGTTTTCACACCTTTGGGTAGTAAGTTCATTACCGAGTCAGTTTGTAAAGACTGTAAGATTCAGACTAAGGATCAGGAGTTTTCAGCTGATCTAGTCTTGTTACCTATTCAAGGCTACGAGGTTATTTTGGGAATAGATTGGTTATCTAAGTATAAAGCTTAGGTGAATTATTAGACCAAAGTTGTTAAGTTTCAGAAATCGGGTCATCCAGTGGTAAAGGTAGCGGGGAACCGTGACTCTTCGAGGAATCTTCTCATTTCTTCAATAAAAGCTATCAAACTTGTGTGGAAGGGTTATGATGGATTTCTTGCTTATCTGATTAACAAACCTTTTGATAAGTTGAAGTTAAAGGAGGTTCCAATTATTCGGGAGTATCCTAGCATCTTTCCCAAGGAATTACGAGGAATGCCACTAGAAAGGGATGTGGAGTTTGTGATCAATGTGCTACCGGGGAATCAACCAGTATTTAAAGCATCGTATCGAATGGCTCCTGCCGAGTTCTTGAAGTTAAAGGTTCAATTACAAGAGTTGTTGAACAAGGGGTTTATTCAGCCGAGTACATCACCGTGGGGAGTACCAGTGTTTTTTGTGAAAAAGAAAGATGGCACTTTGCGGCCTTGTATTGATTATCGGGGTTTGAACCAAGTAGCCATCAAGAATAAGTATCCATTGCCACTTATTGATGAACTATTTGATCAGTTGCAAGGAGCAAAGACCTATTCCAAGTTTCATTTGAGGCAAGGTTATTATCAACTTCGCATTAGTAAGGATGATGTGCCGAAGTCTGCTTGCCAAACACGGTATGGCCATTATGAGTTTGTGGTTATGCCTTTTGGTTTGACTAATGCACTTGCAGCTTTCATGGATCTCATGCACCGGGTGTTTCAATCGTACTTGGATCCATTTGTGGTGATCTTCATCGATGATATCTTGGTGTATTCAAAGTCTGAGGCCAAACATGAGCAACATCTTTGTGACACCCTGACCCGAGCATATAGGTCATTTTATTAATTTGAATATATTTGTATGCATTAATTGACATATTTCTTGATTTATATGCATTTGATTCGTTTATGCACACTTTCATTATTTTACGTGTACTTGTGTGTTTTAATTATAATTGGAAATAATAAAATCCTACCAAAATTAGCAATTAAACTAGTTAGAACCTAACTAAATGGAAAACTAGTAGATAAGTATTTAGTTAGGGGCAAGTTAGTTATTAGGTTTATATATCTTTTATAATACATACATATTATATACACACTCACACAAAACAGAAACACATAAACACACACACCACACAAACGACACATACATACACATACACACAAACATACGCTGAAAACACACACACACATACACGGCTGAAATTAAGGAGGAAGAAAAAGAAGAAAAGAAGAAGGGAAAAGGAAGAAAAGAGAAGATTAAGCTTGTTCTAGCCAAGAATAGGTGAATGTTTGCATCTTTTGAGCTTATCTTTGAGTTATTATTGAAAGCATGTTTGTGTGTATGTTAAATAAAGTTGATTAAAGTCTTGATTTAGCTAGTTGGGTAGCTTAACATGAAGATATTATGATGATTGTGTATTATTTGCTAGTTAAATATGAAGTTTTGGTTATATTTGTTGTTATTGTAAAGTGGTAAAAATTGATGAATGATGCATAGATTGTGTTTGTTTTAATGATTGATAGAGATGTCTTGAGTTCAAAAGTGCAAAGCCAAAGCTATAGAGTCATGAAGTGCAAGCTAAACTAGGTGTAAGAGTTAATCCAAACAATGGACAAACCACTGTCCCTGTCTTTTGAAGCTCTTTTGACCTAGCAAACGTGCTCGAAACTTAACTAAATTTATCACAAAAGCTAGATTAGGCAGTTTAGAACAAATGTTGATTTATAGGGTTAAGCCTAATTATAACGTTTTAGGCCTCCGATTTAGCCATTTCCGAAATGTGTCTGGGAAAATCGCTGGTGCAGGACAGTTAAGCACAGTCGTACGAAAATGGTTGTATCTTGAGGAATTTGGATCAGAATTGAGTTCCGTTTGGTTCTAAGATCATCTACACTCGAACGGATACGATTATATGTAAAAATCAAAAAATTTGGAGGTCAATAGAGTGGGTAATGAATTTGATATAGTTAAGGTTCTATTTGAAGATTTGGAAATGGACATGTTTTCATGGGGTTCTACTTGCTAGGTGTTGTATTGCATATCTATCTTGTATATTAAAGTTCATAAGTGAATAAGAGCATTCCTTGATGGTTTTAGAAGTTTTATGGTTATTTTCATGTTAGACCAAAGATTAGTTAGTAATGTAGATATTGAAGACCAAGTGTTTGATTATTTGCTTGAATGAAGTGAATGAGGATGGGATTATGCTTAGTATGACTTATGAACTAAGAATTGGATAAGAAATTCAAGTAAGTTATGCATATGTTGTCGGACCCTTTATGCTACTTTAGAATTCTTGTGTCATTGATGACTAGTTAGGCTTAGAACTTCTTGTTCAATAATTTTTAGAAGTTTTGATCTCTAGTATGTGATATGCAATAATTGGATAAGTTAAAGTTAAATACCTAGTTAGTTAGTTAAGATTTTGGTGATTTAGAGGTATTTTGAAGCTATTGTATTTAATAAGCATTGGATTAAGCCTAATTGCAAGTTTTGGAGTTAGAAAATACCTAAGTATGTAGAATGTAATGTATGGTAATGTGTTTTAGAGCGCATTTTAGTAGTTAAGTTGGGGATTGTTTAAATTAAGTTGTTAAAAGTCCAACCTAGTTGGTACTATGAAGGTAATGGTAGCCAAGTGAACCAAAGAATGATGGAACCATAAGTAATGCTAGCTAGAAAGAGTTATGAGCATTAGTGAACTAAATGCATACTAGCTTAATTTTCATGAAGATAAAGTGATGCTTAAGTGTTGGTTGCTAGCTAGATTTTCCTTGTTTAAATGTTGTAGTGTCTTGTTATTATGTTGTGTATGATATATATGATGATTCATGTGTAGTAGAGCTTTGAAAAAACATGAGTTACGAAATCTGGAAAAATTGGACAGATTTGCATGCCTGTGTTGTAGGACCAATTTTTCCTAGCAAATGTTGACGAAATTAGCTGAATTTTGGACATGTTGTAGTAGATTCATAGTAGAACAAAACTGTATTCCTAAGGCTTGGCCAAATTCTATCTCTAAGTACTTGTTTTGTGTTGGTTTCTGAGAGGAATGTGATTAGGCATGAGCTGGACAGTTTTCCCTAGCTGCAGTCATCGTGACTTTTTCCCCCTTCCCCTTTGCCTTGTGCTTATAGTTTATAATTTATAGATAAGAGTAATTTTAATGAGAAGTGTTATAGTTGTAGCCTTGGTTGTGTTGTTAATTAGTGGAATGAAGAGAACGTATGGTTAGGAGACTTTTAAGGTAGTAAATGTTTGGAAGTTGTTGCTAATTATAGATTAAATAATTATTGAACTTGTATTAGATTAATATGTAATTAGCACTAGTTGTTTCTATTGTATCTCTTCCATTGATTACTACTTCATGTGAGATAACTTTATATGTGAACTAGAGGCTCTATTGATTGGATAATTTGCTATGTTTAAAGTGTTCAACTTGGATTCAAGGATGTGTAACGAAATGTAAGAATTAGTTGTTAATATCTAAAGTTAACTTTTGCCAATAGTTACTAGCCTTACTCATTTCATATGTGCCACTGTTCACCAACCAATGTTAGTTATTTGTATGACTACCTGAACTATGTAATAATGTGGAATCAACAAGTGATTGTATAGCTTCTATTGTTGTGGGTTGAGACTGCATGTTAGTTAAAGTTAGAATTGCTATAATCAATTGTTAAAAGTGTTACACTTATATGAATAACTAGGGGTTTGCACATTTGAGCGGATTCAAAGAGGTTTGGAGTAAGACTAAGCTATACCCTTATAGGTTTGGTAAAGGTGAGGGAGTCTTCACCTCTTTTATGCATCTTAACTTAATTTATTGTTTCTAAATTGAATTATTTAGTAATTGATAAAGTTTATATGTAGTATTTTACTTGCTATCTTGAGTCTTTTCGTGTTATTTGTGATTAACTGCGAGGGCGGCCTACTTTGTCGTTCCTCTTATATGGTATTTGATATATTTGGCTCTCGTGATCTTGACTCGGGATTGCACAACCTTTTCAGACATGGTAGCGTCGAGAAACACGGGCGGCGTCGGGCTTGCAGTGCTCCCTCGACTACCATGGTGCCTATTCCCTTTCTCTCGCTGAGTATACTCCACAACCTCAAAGGCATGGTTCACCTGCTGGGCATATGGACCTACCTCAGGAGAAAGGGTCGTAGGATTAGGGTACATCCAGAGTACACCATTTTGGAGAAATAAGGGTTTTGCCGGTACTTTCTTGAAGATCTTGGCTCGTGGCTCGTGATTGAAGACAAATGTTGAACCGTATCCTTTTTATACGTGGTTAAATACTTGTCTAATTAGCTTTGTTATTTTGTGTTGTATATGTTATATCCTTGTTGCATTTCATGAAAGCATTCCTCAGTATGCTGCATCACCTCCCTCACTGAGTATACTTGTTGTATGCTCACCATCGGGTCTAACACCTTTTAGGATCAGTGCTATCAGAGGTAGAAAAGAAGGCTCGAGAGTTTCATGATTGACTATGCTGGCTTACGTGGATTGTCATTGAATTCAGTTTTGTAATTGTAAAGTTAAGTTTAGAATGTATTGATAGTTATGAATGGCTTGTAATGTTTTATTAACTTGTAATCTTTATTTTGTTGTCTAGTTGACTTGCATGCTTGTAAGGATGAAATGGATTGAGGTTGTGGATTATGTTCTTGTGGTTATATGTTGATGTTTGTAGGTTTCTAGACAGTCCTATATAGGGGAAACTCCGTTCGTTTTTCCCTAAATTTCATGCCCGGGGTTTGGAATTGGGTTGATGATAGTATGTTTAATAGAAGTCCCGGTCTTGTGAGGGATTGGGGCGTTACAATCTTTGTCTTCTTCTGCAGAAGCTTCAAGAACATCAATTGTATGCCAAATTCAGTAAGTATAAGTTTTGGCTTCAACAAGTGTCCTTTCTAGGTCATAGCATTTCCCAGCAGGGTATCATGATGGATCCTGCTAAGGTTGAGGTTGTTTCATCCTAGAAGAGGTCGGAGAATGTAATAGAGGTTCGTAGCTTTCTCAGTTTGACGGGTTACTACCGCAGGTTTATGAAAGAATTTTGAAAGGTTGCAGGATCTCTATCAAAGCTAACCGAGAAGAGTACTAGTTTCGATTGGAATGGAAGTTGTGAGAACAGTTTCCAGGGAATGAAGAAGAGTTTGACTTCAGCCCCAGTTCTTGCATTGCCAGAAGGGAATCAAAACTTTGTTATCTACAGCGATGCTTCTAGAGAGGGTTTGGGATGTGTTCTGATGCAGAATGGTCGAGTGATTGCTTATGCCTCTCGAAACTTAAAGCAATACGAGGGCAATTATCCAACTCATGATCTAGAGTTGGCGGCTATTGTGTTTGCTTTGAAAAAGTGGTGCCATTATCTTTGGGGAAATAGGTTCGAAATCTTTACGGACCATAAGAGTTTAAAATACTTGTTTTTATCAAAAGAAGTTGAACATGAGGCAAAGACGGTGGATGGAGCTACTTGATGATTATAATTTCTCAATCAACTATGTGTCAGGAAAGGCGAATGTAGTAGCAGACGCCCTTAACCGGAAGGCTAGTATTGCTTGTACGACGGTCAAGGAATGGGAGTTACTAGAGGAGGCTAGTATGTGGAAGCCGAAGTTGACTCAAGTGAGTATTTTGTTTGCAAACTTGCAGATTCAACCATTATTGTTGTCACGGATCCGAGAAGCTCAGCAGTTAGATCAGCGGCTTCAAAAGATCTCTGAGGGTAAATCTAGTTTCAAGTTACACGAGGATGGTGTGTTGCGGTTTCGTGGTTGAGTTTGTGTTCCGGATGATTCGAATTTGAGAAGGGAAGTCTTAGAGAAAGCTTATAACTCTGAGTACACAATCCATTGGGGCGGGAACAGGATGTACCGAGACTTGAAACAACATTGTTGGTGGAACATCGTGAGAAGAGATATGACAGAGTTTGTATCTCAGTGTTTGACTTGCCAAAGGGTCGAAGCAGAGCATCAACGACCGGCAGGTTTGCTGCAGCCATTGATAATTCCCTAGTGGAAGTTGGAACATGTGACTATGGACTTTGTCACAGACTTGCCGAGATCACCAAAGGGCTGTGATGCAGTATAGGTTGTGGTTGATCAGTTAACCAAGACTACTCACTTTATTGCAATAAAGAACTAGAACCGGCCAACCCAGCTGGACGATGGGGTCGATCAGTTCTATCGACAGCCACAAACAAAATCCACCGGTCTATGGAACCGGTCGACCCCATCATCCGGCTAGGTTGGCTGGTTCTAGTTTTTTACAAAATTTTCAAGTACTGTGTGGTTCTTACGGTAGAAAATCATTACGCTTTCATCTTTGCCAAACATCAAATATGTAGTTCACATAAAATGTAATAAGAAAGAACTAAAATAGTGCTGTAATATTTTGCAAATATCTCATTGAAAGCTAAACCTATAGTAGTCAGTAGACAATAGTTATATGTGGCTTCCAAAATGGTCAAAATCCAGAAGGCATGAACTCATAAACGCATCATACCTAGTGAGAGAAGATGGTGGGTTACAGTGAGTAGAGGTAAAAATAGGAGAACAACTTCATGATTTATGTCAAACATACAAGCAAGAAACATGAAAGAGATGAACAAGTTCAAATTCGTACCTTGAGATGGATAAGTGGATGACTTTGGCACATGAAGAAGTGGCTTGCAGCGGTTGAAGAATAAGATGAAATGTGTAGGGTAAAAGTTTTCTAGAACGTTATTAATATTTAGGTGGGTTTTGGGAGTTAAACTTAAGCGGGAGTTTGGTTTGATTTTTCATTGTTGGGATAATAGGGGATGTGGCAAAAAGTGTTTGCTTTGGTAAAATTATTATTGAGAATAATTTGATAAGTTCTTAGAAATGTTATTTTATTATGTTCAATTTAGATTCAATATTTATAAGAATGTTGAACCAGTTTTTAATAATACCCTAACTAACAAAAAAAATATAAAACAAAGTGTACAAATAACGATATATTTTGTATACTTTTATTAATACAAGAGTAAAAAGATAATTAACTTTATATCAATAAAGAAAATAAATTTATTTTTATAATTTATAATTCTTAACTTGACACTTCAAAATTACAAACTTAAATTTATTATTTTTTTATTAAATTAAAAATTATTTACTTCTTTTTATTTCATGTGTACTTTTATTTTCATTCTAATTTTCTTTTCTTTTTCTACTGATTTTTTTTTTGTTTTATTATAATTTATTTTTTTTATAAAACAAAATGTACAGATAACGATATATTTTGTACACTTTTACTAATACAAGAATAATATTGATATTTAACATTATATCAATAATGAAAATAAATTTATTTTTATAATTTATAAATCTTAACTTGACACTTCAAAATTACAAACTTCAATTTATTATTGTTTTGTAAAATTAAAAATTAAAAATAAAATTCATTTCATTTTATTTTACTTTTATTTTCATTGTATTTTTATTTTCTTTTTCTATTTCTTATTTTTTTATCATAATTTTTTTAACCTAAACCCTAAACCCTAAACCTTAAACCCTAAATCCTAACCCCTAAACCCTAAACTTAAACCCTAAACCAATTCTAAAAGAAGATAGGTCTCACCACTCAATATTAATTCACAAAAGTATAAATTAAGAGGATTGAGATGAGTAGAGAATTTGAGATTGAAAGATAAACATTAAAATTTTATTTGTTTAACAACCTTAACAAAAGTACACACACCTATATATATATATGTATTTCTTATAGCAATGGACTAGAAAAGTGGTTAAATGTACTTCTTTAAAGTAATACATATAGTTGTTCCACAAAATTTGTTTGTCACATAGTTGTTTCGTAAATGTTTACATAAATTTTAATACTTTAATTTTATTTGTTTTATGCTCAAGACAAGCATTTGCTAAAGAGAAGTTATACAAACTATAGGCTAATTTCCAAAATTGTATTATATCTACAAATGCAAGTGCCTTGCCCCATTTTTTTTTGCTTGAGATATTTCAATCTCTTTTTACAACTTATAAATTGTGGATTTTAAGCAATTGTCCCATGTGTTGCTATAGGCTAGATATTCTACTAACAATGAAAAGATAAATAACTTTATAAGGATTTAGTGTAGTTGTTGCTTCTTACTCTTATTTGTACTAATTAAGAATATCAATTTTTTTTTTTAAAGCAGTAGAGTCGGCAAACCCTGCTGGACGATGGGGTCAACCGCTACCACTGATCGATAAAAAAATATTTAACCGGCCAACCCAGCCGGTCGATGCCATCGACCGTCCCCAACATAAGGAACTGATCGATAGAACCAGATAACCTAACCGGTTGAGGCCATCGACCGGCATCAGAAAGTCTTGACGGGCAATGACTTAAAATTGCTCTTTGGCAGTCTGATTTATTTTCAAACACTCTGTTGGAAAAACCCTCTCTAAAAGTATGAAAATCCCTTTTGCCAAACATCAAATTTTACCGATTAAACTTATTTTTAACTGCATAAACACACTTCTTGGACATCAAAACCCTAGTTTTCACTGATTTTTATAAGACTTTCAACATGGTTCACACAGTGAGTAGAGGTTCATCATCTAAGAAGAATCAAGAAGTGTCATCTTCAAGAGGGACTTCTACTCAAAGAATACGCGACAAATTCAAAAAGTATAGTGTGATAGCTGGCAAACCAATTGTGGATTCTTTTTTTGAAGGTGCTGATATTATTGAATGCTTAGAATTTCAAGGCTGGAAAACATTCATACATCTAGAATGTCCTATGCACAATGAGTTAGTTAGAGAATTCTATTTCTTGTTTAAAGAAAGTCCTAATCACAGTTTGATTTCAATTGTTAGAGGAAAATAAATTCATTTAACTAAAGACTATTTAGCAAATCTGTTTGATCTTTCTCCAACTGGGCAGAAGTACTATAATGCTAAAGGATGGCCAGACATACATGTAAATGATAAGGATGCTATGATTACGATGGTATGGGTAGGGATTGATAATGGTCTGAACTGTGATACCCCTTATGATCGTGAAATGACTAGTTGAAATAGGCTATTGTTGCACATTGTCATTGACTTAGTTATGCCTAGAGATGGTCATGATGGTCGGGTACATATATGTGACGCCTATACTATGTATATGATCAATGCAAGAAAGAAAATTCATCTTCCCTATTTGATGCTATCTCACATGTGGCACATTAGGACCAGAATCATGTGTCTCGCATATGGAATGGTGCTAACTTAGATATTTGACGACCATGAAGTTCCACTGCCTAATGTTGGTAGATTTTTTCCTAGTTGGGGGTTTAATAAGTCGGCTATGAAACGCTTGGGTTTATTTATCTATGAAGGCAGAATATATAAGCTCAATGACGTTGAGGAATTATTTGAAGCTGAAGAAATTGCTATAATTGGGGAACCAAGAAAAAATCAAGGAAAAATGTGAAAGGAAAATGAAAAAAACTAGCTATCGAGGAAGAACCTGACACAGACAATGAATATAATCAGATGGATGTCGATTCCGTTGATGAAGGAAATGAAGAAGAAAGAGCTATTCAAGCAACCCTAAGAGAAAGAACAGATGCGGTTGAAAGGGAACGAAGGAAATGTATTGGGTCAAGTAACAGTGTTCCTCAGTTAAACACCCAGTCACCATTTGACATGAATCTCCTAATCTCTGCCCTTGAAGATTGCTTTGAAGATCGCATTACCGAAATGGAAAGGAGAGTCAAATACATCTTTCCCAAAGAAATAAAGCCTCTTAAACAACAAATGTCAAATATCAGTTCATGCGTGGATTCGTATAATCATTGGATTATTGAGAAATGATATGATCCACCTCTGATGCCAAGCACATGGGAACATGATAAAAGAAGTCTTGAGCAAAATAAGGATAGTTCTGATGAAGACACAACTGCCTAGACCTCTTGCCTATACCAATCCTTTTTTTGAATATATTAGCTTGTTGATTGCTTAAGCTTTCAAAAACCTTCATGGATCCCAGTTTCTTACTTTGCAAAATATGACCATTTGGTGATGGTTTTTTTTTTTTTGTTATGTCGCATGGTTAGTCCATAATTGCTTACTTTTTCTATCTTTTATGAGATTACATTATGACTTGTACTCGTGCTAATATTGTTATATGCTCAATTATTCACTAATGCACTAACTCAGGAAAAATAATATATTCTTGATTGATACAAATGTCGAAAATACCTTGAGATGATATTTTGGTGACCTCCCAATATCGTGCTACTTATTCTAAGAATGTCAATGTGAATCTATTCAAGTGATATGTGGATCTCTTTGTATACTATAAATTGTGCTATATGGAAATGTCTTCAATGCTTAGAGTATGCAATGAGACTTTGAATGCAATGTGTTTGTAATCCTACTTGTGCATGCTCTAAGGGGAGATTCCATTGTGATGTTAACTTCTATGTAGGCGCTTGTATTTCATAAAGAATATGATCTAGTACACTCATTGCAATATAGGCATCATTCTGATGGATGAAATTTACAAAGGTAGAGACTAAAATCTTCCTACGATCTCTCTTAGAAATAGGAAACTTGAGACTTACCCGACGCATCTTCTTAAGAATATTACTATGAATTATAATATTTTCAGTCGTCATTATCATATAATCCTGTACCGTCGTAAAATAAGGGATTATATAAAAAACTAGGCTGTTCTGCATAGACGCGATCCAGCTTTTATTGCTGATCAACCGAATCAGACTTTTCAAACTCTCAAATTTTGTTTGCTAGAACTTAAAGCAGACAGAGGCAACATCGAAACATTCCTTATCAGTGATGAAATGAGAAACGGAAGTGCATGTGCTCATGCACACCAGTTGAAAAAGCCAAGTCCCTTTTGTTAGCGAAGCACCTCGCCATGAGAATCTAGCTTTGCTAACACTCGTCTAAGTCTTGAAACCTTCACGCTGGGGTTGATGGTGTTGGCTAAAAAAAGGGCCAGCCTAGTAAACTCGACAAGTGGTAAGGTCAGTACTTTTCCTATCATATGATTATGCGGGTAGTCGCCCTAAAGCCTGCCTTGACATCGATAAGAACTACTCTTTGTTTACAGCCATCCTTGTGAAATACTTAAGCCAGAATGTGAAACCCCACTTTTCCTGCTTATCTCGTTTTACGTGCTTTGCCTCGTTTTGCGTGCATATGATCTGTTTATGTGCTATAGGACCTAGAAAGTTATAATTTTGATGTCAATACTTCTAATACGTGCTAAATGTGCATTCATGAAATTTTCATCAAAAACGGAGTCAGAAATTTTATCGTCGATTTTCAATGAATAGTGTTTTCGAAACACGTCCGCTATAATTTTGAAACTGGTCTTTTTAACCCTTCTAGACCTACTCCACGGACTTTAATAGACCCGTGTTTGATGAAAACGGTTTTAAAATCGGCTTAAGAATTTATTAGGGTTTTTACACCGACTTTTGCGAAAATCGAGTTTTAAGCCGACTCGGGTGGAATTCTTTGAATGTAAAACTTCTTGTCACCTAAAAATAATCCACTTGAGATATCTTGGGGGTTGCATATTTATTTTTAACTTGGTGAGCACTAAAATGCAATTAAAGTCATTAAAAACACAAAAATACATATTAAAACTAACTTTGACTTTGCATTTTTTTAATTGACCAAGCTTTTTATTATATAATGTCATCAACACACACTCACACAACACAAAACACACTCCAAAAACACACACAAAACCGTGGCTCCTTGGAGGAGAAAGATAAGGCATTTTCAAAGCATTTTTCTCACAGATTTTGCGTTTCAAAGCCGAATTGAGTGATTCAAAGCTTGAAATTGATTGTTTGGCATCCATTCTACACATTTCTTGCATCAAAACACATCAAAGGTGAGAGAAAAATTCTAGATCTCAAAATGTCATTTTTTGTGTTTTTGCGTATAAATGAAGATTGAACCGTTAGAATTGAAATCTGATGATAGATTATTGCTCCTTGCATGCTAGGGATCATTATATACTAATACTACGAGTTTCTGTCGGATATAGCACAATTTTTATTTTCCGGGTATTTAATTTTGATTAAAATGTTCAAAGTTGATTTAATTGAGTTGTGTTGATCGAAATCGATTGCCGTCGATTTCTAAATACTTGATAATTACGTGTTAGCGCTGTTGTAATGCCGAATTTTCGATTACATTGTTTGTGTGGAAATCCGGAAAATCCAGCCATGACGTCATAGAGTTTTAGGGTTATCGGGCATGTTTTGGAGGTGTTATGGTGGATTTCCGAGAGGGCTAATGTAGTAGGTTGAATGGGTGAGTGATAGGAACTGATTTGGCAATGTTTGGATTAGTAGATTGTAAGTTATGAATTTTAGAAGTTAGGTTGTCATTCTTTAATTTCTTGAACGATGCCTTAGATGGTTGGGTAGTGTTCGAGTGATGAATGGTGAGTTGTTGTTGAGTAATTTAGAGTTTAATTATGAATATTATGCATGTCCGGTTAGATGGCCTACTTTGTCATCTAATTACGTTGTTTGATGTTTAATTTAATATTGATGTTATATTGATGTTATTGATTGATTATTATTGAATGCGGGAATCGGGCACTCTTGTTGCTGATCTCCCAATTGATTGATCGATTTATGCTTGCATGATGATTGATGAATATGGAGCCTTGGTATGTGTGTGCCACCTCTCGGGCAGCGTCGGGCTGTCGGGTTGAAACCGGCATGACTGCCATAGGCTACCCCCAGCTCGCATGACGGAGATGTCATGGAGGGAAGGGGATAGTGAGGTACCTCGGGTGCGTGAGTAATGGGGAGTTATAAGAAGAACGGTTGAGATCGTGATGGCGTTTGGAGCTACACCAAATAGAGTATCCTTACTGAATGGTCATATAGTTATGTGATGATAGCTTTATTTATGTTATTATTGTTGTTGTGTGTTTACTTGCTCAAAGGACTAAATCCAAGGAGCGTAGTGAATACTGTCGAGATCTATCGGATCCTCACTGGGCTTATGTATATAAGCTCACTCTCTATTAATGCATGCTTACAGGTGTTGCAGAGCCGGATTACGGGTATGTGCCTCCTGAAGAGGAGAATGTGGAAAATGTGCTTTACGTGGACGAGTCATATGTTCCCGAGTCTTATCCATGATTATATGTTGTTTAATGTCATGTATATTAGTTTAATAGACTTTTATATGCTTTGTGGTTCTTATTGTAATAGATGTTGGAAGATGATGATCCAAATGGTGTTAACTTAGTGGCTTTCTTTTGTCTATGGTTAAGTTGTAAATATGTCTCAACTTATTTTTGAAATGTATGATAAGGTCGAGGTATTGTATGTTATGTTGGAACGGAGGCGCATAACTATGAATGAGTTGATGAAAGAATATTTAATGTATGAAATAGTTGCGTTGTATGTTGTTGATTTAATTGTGGAGTTGGTTGGTGATTTGTGGAGTTTGATGTATGTTGTTTTTAAGGGTTGGTTTAGAGCCCTGATGTTCATGTTACTGTCGTTATGCTGCCGAAATTCCGTTGCGTCCTGACTGATTGTAAGAGGGGTCGAGTTGGGGCGTGACAGTTTAAGTGGTATCAGAGCGCATGTTAGCTGTTAGCCGGGGTATCCTCGGAATGTGGGTAGTGGTCTAAGCATGCAAGTATGTATTAAGTGAAAGAAAAGTGAAACATATGTTAATATGTTTATGTGATTAATTTACTTATGTGTTTAACTTTCTATGTGACCAGTATGCCTTGTGTGTTAAGTGAACTAATGTGGTCAATATGTTTTATGTGATAACGTGTTATACGTACTCAATGTGTTGTAATTAATGTGCATTATGTGATTAATGTGTGTTATGTGACAATTGTGTTTTATGTGATTTTGTGCCTTGTGTGAAGTTAGTTGTTTATGTGCTTTTAATTGTTTATAACTAGATTATGTGAAACAACGTGCTTTAGGTGCTCAATGTACTTTAAGTGACCAATGTGAGTTACGTGATCAACTTGTCTTATGTGAAGTTTGTTGCTTATGTGACTTTAATTGTTTATAACTTACTTCTGTGATATAACCTGTTTATGTGATGTTGGCTTCTTATATGTTGAATTGTGTGTTATGTGATAATGTTGCATTGTATGATAATTGCGCATTACGTTATACTTGTCTTTCATATGATATGGTTGCATACATGTTTTAACTCGTGAGTGACCTTTTAATGTCTAGGGTGGTTGTAAGAGTTTTCGGAAATAGTGGTAGGCCATGATTTTGAATTATTATTATTCTAGTAGTTTATCAGTGAGATTTTAATTGTTATGCTTATGGATTTTAGTTTCGGCTTAGTGGATTGATCTTGATGTTCCTTTAGCGAGAATGAAGTTGTTCGAGGAAATAGCAACGTATCTTGATGATTATAATTACTTTTGTTGCCATATTTAACTTATTATTACTTGGAGATGAATCATAAGTTGAGGTTTCTGTGAGGTTGTGATTATACACTTTTGGAGTCTCAACTCAGATTATACTTTCTTGAGGTTATTTTAGAATGAATTTATTTGAGGAATTAGTGATGTATATTTGTGAATGGAATGAAGTGTGGTATAACGTGTGAATATTTCTACTATTTGGGATTGCTATATTATTAATGGGTATTTTGGAGTTTTGATCTTTAAACCTTGGAAACAATTGGAGTGATTCTTGACTAAAGTTACTTTATTCGAGGATGTAATTGTTGGGAGATAGAATTATTTGAGGAAATAAGAATGCCTTTCGGTGGCTGAACATTTACTTACCTACATCAAGCTTTTGAGTTCTAGGTAGTATGACTTTCTAAATTGTTGATTGAGGATTCTCTTGTGTTATAATGGGTTAGCATGAATCTGTATTGTGTTATCAGATTTTGGAGTCTTCATTAGTTAATCTTGTTGGGTAATCGGTGATTTATCTCGTTTAGTGATTGGTCTGATACGGAATGTAAAATTTTGGAGTGATTTATCTTGTTTGGTGATTGTTATGACTCCTTAGGTTTTCTAGGTCTCCTTAGTGTCTTGTTTTGGATGAAGATAGATTGTAGGATTTGACTTGTTGGTGTTTAAGTGTGTAGGTGGGACACCCTTCTTGTACTTCATAATTCTATCAGTGTTATTATTATCTTTTACTCTATTCTCACTTATTTGAGAGAGAGTTACATTTTTCTAGCCTATCAATTGTTTCTTGAAAGTTTTGCTTATTGGATTAATGGATCCTATACTCATTTGACATTGTTTCCATTCTTAACATTCATATTTGCTTCTTATAGCAATGTCGCTTATTGGAGTTAAGGTTTGAGACTTCTATATTTCATTCTATATCTCTAGCCATTCGTTTCAATATTTCATTTCATCCTATTACTATTCATTTGAAAGTAATTTTTCCTTTGGTATACCATTTTACTTATTCGAATTTCACTTGCTTGATGTACTCCCTACCTAAGTACATCATTGTCATTCTTGTTGATCCTTGTTAATCCTATTGTTTCATTATTAAATCCAGAGTCATTACTTTGCTTGTAATTGCTCACTCAAAGTACTCGGCACTGTTCTATTGTTATCATTTCTTATTCGTACTTCCTTGGTATTGCGTGCTGAGATACTCTTGCCACTCATGTTTCTATTGAATTAATCATCTCTTATTTCTTAATTTCATTTCGCCTCAAGTACAACTTACTTGTTGGTTCCTTGAACAATCATCGAGAATTGAAATATCTACTTGTTCAGGAATTTTTGTTCAACATACTCAGCACTGTTTTGACTCATCATCATCCTTTGTTCGTACTTATTTAATTGATAGGTGCTGAGACATTTCTTATCTTAGTTATCATGCTTCCTTATTAACTATTAGCCTCTTGATTCTCTAACCTGTTTGACATCTTGTTCACTTGATTGTTGGCTCGAATGTGACTTTCCATATTCTTATTTCCTTGTAAATTTTATAAGAGCCATATTCTGACAAATGTCACTTTTGAGATATTCTCTTGATCAGTAATCATTCATGTTATCGTAAATGAGTTTTTAAACCCTCGGGGTGTTCATAGAACTCTTTTGTGTAGTAGGAGATGATTGATAAGTAGTGGTGTCATGCTAGGACTTTGGAGTTGTGATTTCTTTCATATGCAATAAGATATTAGGTAGGAGAGAATTATGAATTGAAGATTGTCTTGGAATTATGATCATCAACTTGCAGTCAACAGAGGTTGTTCTTTTGAGGTCTTTGGTTAAGTGTCATCCTAAGAGATAAATGAGAACTAAGAGAAGTATTGTTATGCGTAACGATTGAGGATTTAATTGTCTATCAGTTCGAGAATTGCGCGGACGCAATTGTTTTAAGGAGGGGAGAATGTGAAACCCCACTTTTCCTGCTTATCTCGTTTTACGTGCTTTGCCTCGTTTTGCGTGCATATGATCTGTTTATGTGCTATAGGACCTAGAAAGTTATAATTTTGATGTCAATACTTCTAATACGTGCTAAATGTGCATTCATGAAATTTTCATCAAAAACGGAGTCAGAAATTTTATCGTCGATTTTCAATGAATAGTATTTTCGAAACACGTCCGCTATAATTTTGAAACTGGTCTTTTTAACCCTTCTAGACCTAGTCCACGGACTTTAATAGACCTGTGTTTGATGAAAACGGTTTTAAAATCGGCTTAAGAATTTATTAGGGTTTTTACACCGACTTTTGCGAAAATCGAGTTTTAAGCCGACTCGGGTGGAATTCTTTGAATGTAAAACTTCTTGTCACCTAAAAATAATCCACTTGAGATATCTTGGGGGTTGCATATTTATTTTTAACTTGGTGAGCACTAAAATGCAATTAAAGTCATTAAAAACACAAAAATACATATTAAAACTAACTTTGACTTTGCATTTTTTTAATTGACCAAGCTTTTTATTATATAATGTCATCAACACACACTCACACAACACAAAACACACTCCAAAAACACACACAAAACCGTGGCTCCTTGGAGGAGAAAGATAAGGCATTTTCAAAGCATTTTTCTCACAGATTTTGCGTTTCAAAGCCGAATTGAGTGATTCAAAGCTTGAAATTGATTGTTTGGCATCCATTCTACACATTTCTTGCATCAAAACACATCAAAGGTGAGAGAAAAATTCTAGATCTCAAAATGTCATTTTTTGTGTTTTTGCGTATAAATGAAGATTGAACCGTTAGAATTGAAATTTGATGATAGATTATTGCTCCTTGCATGCTAGGGATCATTATATACTAATACTACGAGTTTCTGTCGGATATAGCATAATTTTTATTTTCCGGGTATTTAATTTTGATTAAAATGTTCAAAGTTGATTTAATTGAGTTGTGTTGATCGAAATCGATTGCCGTCGATTTCTAAATACTTGATAATTACGTGTTAGCGCTGTTGTAATGCCGAATTTTCGATTACATTGTTTGTGTGGAAATCCGGAAAATCCAGCCATGACGTCATAGAGTTTTAGGGTTATCGGGCATGTTTTGGAGGTGTTATGGTGGATTTCCGAGAGGGCTAATGTAGTAGGTTGAATGGGTGAGTGATAGGAACTGATTTGGCAATGTTTGGATTAGTAGATTGTAAGTTATGAATTTTAGAAGTTAGGTTGTCATTCTTTAATTTCTTGAACGATGCCTTAGATGGTTGGGTAGTGTTCGAGTGATGAATGGTGAGTTGTTGTTGAGTAATTTAGAGTTTAATTATGAATATTATGCATGTCTGGTTAGATGGCCTACTTTGTCATCTAATTACGTTGTTTGATGTTTAATTTAATATTGATGTTATATTGATGTTATTGATTGATTATTATTGAATGCGGGAATCGGGCACTCTTGTTGCTGATCTCCCAATTGATTGATCGATTTATGCTTGCATGATGATTGATGAATATGGAGCCTTGGTATGTGTGTGCCACCTCTCGGGCAGCGTCGGGCTGTCGGGTTGAAACCGGCATGACTGCCATAGGCTACCCCCAGCTCGCATGACGGAGATGTCATGGAGGGAAGGGGATAGTGAGGTACCTCGAGTGCGTGAGTAATGGGGAGTTATAAGAAGAACGGTTGAGATCGTGATGGCATTTGGAGCTACACCAAATAGAGTATCCTTACTGAATGGTCATATAGTTATGTGATGATAGCTTTATTTATGTTATTATTGTTGTTGTGTGTTTACTTGCTCAAAGGACTAAATCCAAGGAGCGTAGTGAATACTGTCGAGATCTATCAGATCCTCACTGGGCTTATGTATATAAGCTCACTCTCTATTAATGCATGCTTACAGGTGTTGCAGAGCCGGATTACGGGTATGTGCCTCCTGAAGAGGAGAATGTGGAAAATGTGCTTTACGTGGACGAGTCATATGTTCCCGAGTCTTATCCATGATTATATGTTGTTTAATGTCATGTATATTAGTTTAATAGACTTTTATATGCTTTGTGGTTCTTATTGTAATAGATGTTGGAAGATGATGATCCAAATGGTGTTAACTTAGTGGCTTTCTTTTGTCTATGGTTAAGTTGTAAATATGTCTCAACTTATTTTTGAAATGTATGATAAGGTCGAGGTATTGTATGTTATGTTGGAACGAAGGCGCATAACTATGAATGAGTTGATGAAAGAATATTTAATGTATGAAATAGTTGCGTTGTATGTTGTTGATTTAATTGTGGAGTTGGTTGGTGATTTGTGGAGTTTGATGTATGTTGTTTTTAAGGGTTGGTTTAGAGCCCTGATGTTCATGTTACTGTCGTTATGCTGCCGAAATTCCGTTGCGTCCTGACTGATTGTAAGAGGGGTCGAGTTGGGGCGTGACAGTTAGTCTGAAACGTAGGAACGATCTGAACCCGAAAAAGAAGGAAATGATGTAATGCTTACTTGACTTGAGTGAATTTAAAAATGAAGGTAAAAGACTCATATAAAGAAGCTGCTGGACAAGCAGAACAAGGACTGTTAGCTCGGTTGAAGGGCAAATATGACTTTCTTTTTTTCTTTTACTTGCCTGCCACCTTATCCTTTGGTTGCGTGTGAGACCCTGAAATTTGCCTGATTTGCAATTACGTGTTTTATCTATTTAAATGCTATTAAAATTAATATGTATGTATTTATATGTGATATTAAGTGATCTTAGATTAATTGTGCATTTAAAAGACATTTGCAAAATAAATAACATGACTTTTCATATTCTTTTGAAAAATTGAGCATTATACATTAGTTGTATGTAAATGTATGCTTATATATATTGTTGTCCCCAAAATATAGTCTACTAAATATATACTATAAGTTAGATTATATATATATATATATATATGCATTGTAGGCAAAAACAACTAAAAACAACTAAGTTGACAACTTTGACCAAGATTTATTTTGTTGACTTGGCTTATATATATGCATAATACATACACAATTCACAAAACAAAGCACAAAACACCATCTTTTCTCACCTAGTTGGCTGTGTTTCAAGGAGGAAGAATAAATATTTTTTCAAGGTTTTCAAAGCAAAATTTCATATAAAAACTTCATTTCAAAGCCAAATCACTTCATTCAAAGCTTGCTTTTACTTGTTGGGCACCTATTATACCTAGTCCTAGCATTGCTTTGGATCAAAGGTGAGGAAAAATATCATTTTTTTTAAAAGTTTGTGTAAAATTTTTGTTGAAGCATATTTAATTGTTGTTTTGTTAAATTGCCTTAATATTATTGCTAGATAGGTGCTATAGACCAACTTAGTGTAATTATAGCCATTTTAAACGGTAGCAACATGTATTTTTATTTTCCATGTATTAAATTGATAATTTGGCTTATATTTTGAATAATTGTAGTTGTAGTTGTTGTTTTTGGATTGTAGTTACTTCTATAGACTTGATAATTATTGTGTAGTAATGTTGAAATGCCAAATTTTCAATTTGAATGCCATGCTAGAAGTCAAAAATTTCAGCCCTTGGTGGATTGTCATTTTGGACTTGTTGGGCTTGTTTTGGATGGCTTTTGGTTGGATTCCGAGAGGGTTTATATAGTTGCTAGAGTGGTTAGGTGGTAGGAGAAGGTTCGGGGGTTGTTTGATTACTAGATTGTAAGTTATGTTGTTTAGAAGTTTGAGTAGTTTTTCTTTGAAATGGCTAAGTGTTGTCTTTAAGTATTTGGTGTTGTTTGTGTGGTTGATACTTAGGTTGGTGTTGAGTAGGCTTGGGTTTGAATGTATGTTGAAGTGTGTGTTGAGTTTGGATGACCTACTTTGTCATCTAACTTGGGTGTCTTAGTTGTTTGAGTGTTGTTGAATTGGTTGTTGATTGTTGAAGTGCTGGGAGACAACTTTCTTTGTTGTTCTCTCGGAATATTAAGTGTTAAGTATTAACTATTGTGAGTCATGATAGTGTATGTCACCTCTCGGGCGGTATTGGGCTTGCTGGGTTGCATTGGCACAACTATCATGTGCTATCCTCTATCTTGTATGGTCAGAGAATGATCATGGAGTGTAGGTCTAGATTGAGGTAATTCCAGAATGTATCAGTGGACGATATAAGAAGTAGGTTGAGATCGTGATGGCGTATGGAGCTACATCAACTAGTGTATCATTTCCTTATTGCTTGGTTATTTGTGTTGCTTTAATTGTGTTGTTGTTGATGCTTATAATGTTCATTGTTCCTCGGGTGTTTTCCAAATGAAAGTGTTTCCAAAACTTCCTATTGAACCCTCGCTGGGCTTTGTTATATATAAGCTCACCCTCTTTGCTGACCTTTCAGGTGTAATTGAGCAGAACCGTGGGTACGTTCCTCAAGAAGCTGAGAATGAGCCTTTTGTTGATGAGTCCTGTGACGACCAGACCAAACATATAGGCATTTTAATAAATTATATATAATTGTTTGCATTCATTTTTACTTTCAATTTTTTTGATTTGTTCATCATTATTATTTTATTCTTTTATCTATTAGAGACTATCATATAAATATTAACTTTTTATTGATTTACTTTCATTATTTGTACGCAATGCTGAAACCGAGAATATTATTATTTTTATTTATATTTATTTATATTTATTTAAATTGTATTTAATTGTTTAAGGGTAATAATTGATCATTAATATTCACTATTTGCATTCAATTAGTTAAATTTAATGACTTTTAAGGACAATCACCTAATTATTATATTTATTTAGAATCATTTTTACGTACCCTTAAATTAGTTGTCTTACAGTTTGTGTGTGAAACCTAGACCCAAAATAATTACTTTATTATTATCGTCCCTTAAATTTATTTAAATTGTAATTAATTAACTTACGAGATATAATTAATCATTTTTTTATTAATTGTATTTATTTAATTATTTTTATTAGCTGGACTTATCCGGGACATTTACATTAGTATTTTATTTACTTAAATTTTTTTCATCTACCTTTAAACTAATTTACTTTATCGTTCGAATAGGGAATCCGGGCCTGGAACTGAACGAACTATTTAACTATTTTAAATATTTCATTTATTTGATTCGCGCATAAATGAATTTCATAGAATACTTAATTCAATTATTCTTATCATTATGTTTAACTTATGTTAGATTATTAACCTAAGGTTGCATATTAACCACACACTTAACTCAACTAAGTTAACTGAACAATTCCTAGCCACATAGCTTAAACAAATATCTCACCCACTCAACTCACACACCACACACGGTATTATACACACACACACAACATAAACTCTTCAAACTCATACATCCACCCGTTGGACCAAAAGGAAAAAAAAATAGATCAGTAGCTGTAGCAGCTAACAGGAAAGAAATGAGGTGAGGGGATTTCACTCTTTATATTCTTGTTTGTAAATTTGTTTGTTAATGGTTGGTGATCTTGTAAATATTGCTAAATAAAACTTCATAGGCATGCATATTAGTTATGTTGAGTAAAGAATAAAAAATTATGACTATGTAATGCTAACTAAGCTTTAGTTTGTATATGAATCAGCTTCTTGCTCAAAGTTGGAACTAATGTATATTGAATGTACATTATGCATGCTATGTAAAAGTCAAAGTGTTTTACTATCTAATATATATATATATATATATATATATATATATATATTATTGAATGCATACAATATTGTTCATGAGATGATTATTGAATCTTGGTGGTGTGTGTGCGTGAGTTGCCTTATGGTCTACCCAGCGTTGGCAGTCCTATTCCCGGCGTTGGTGCTGCTCTTTTCCAGCAGTAAGTTGTTCGGCAGCTTGCTGTCGGAACTTTCTTACCCTTCCTTGCCCCTGTAATTGTATAAATAAATATTTTTTTTATTTTGGGTATACTTTGGTAAGTTGATTGTGGAATTAATTATTATTATTATTTTTTTACCTAAAGTTTGGTGGATAGCTGAGTAATATTTAAGTAAAAGATTTAATTAGAGTTTGTTATGGAGCTAAATTGTGGGGTGATCTAGTATAGCTTATTTGGAAATAACTAGAATGAAGAAATTATTTATAGTAGTTATTGAAGAGTTTTTAATTATGTTAGTTGATATTTAATAAATAATAATACATTGATATTTAATAAATAATAATACATGTTATGAGATAGTTAAACTGAACTGAAGGTTGGATTATAATTGGGGGTTGACTTTGAACTTGTGAAGTCTTAATGAACTTGGGAGTACTTGTTTATAGTTAAGTTAAATAAGAGTATAATTAATTTGTTTAGCCAGAATATTATCAACTAGTCATTCATGAAACTTGTTGGATTAAATTGATTTACTAAGGCTTGAGAGGAGATATGAATAGGAATTAAAAAAAAAATGTAACCCATACTAAGTTGGTGGAGTTGAAATAGTAAGTGGGAATTGAAGGATTAAAGGTTAGTACATTAATGGTTACTACATCTTATTAGGTTCTATTTTATAACCAGTGGTGTTACTTGTTCAGATCAGATGCCTAGCCTAAATGAATGACCCTGGAACGATTGTAGAAATGAATGCTTTGGTACATACATAAATATGACTACATAATTCTAGTTTGAATGTGATATCTAATTTTGGAGTAATGGTGATATTATTTACATGTTCTCGAATTAGAGTATAATGTGAGCTTAAACTAAGTGGTCAGCTATGTTGTGTTGTTTTAACAAGTGTATTGCTTATATGTAGTGTCAAGCTAGTTGTTTTTACCAGTGAATTAAGATTGGCTAAGTGTTATACTTATGTGAAAGCTAGGGTTTACGTATTCAAACTAATTCAAGGGAGATTGAAGTGAACCTTAACTAATCTCTTGCATACTTAGCCTAATCCAAGGTGAGGGAGTCTTCTTCTCTTATGTGCATCTTAACTTGATTTATTGTTTCTAAATTGAATTATTTAGTAATTGATAAAGTTTATTTGTATTATTTTACTTGCTATCTTGTGTCTTTTCGTGTTATCTGTGATTAACTGCGAGGACGACCTACTTTGTCATTCCTCTTATGTGATATTTGATATACTTGGATTTCGTGATCTTGTCTCGGGATTGCACAACCTTTTCGGACATGGTAAAGTCGAGAAACACGGGTGGCATCGGGCTTGCCGTGCTCTTTTGACTACCATGGTGCCTATTCCATTTCTCTCGCTGAGTATACTCCACGACCCCAGAGGCGTGGTTCACATGCTGGGCATATGAACCTACCTCAAGAGAAAGGGTTGTAGGATCGGGGTACATCCGAAGTACCCCATATTTGGAGGAATAAGGGTTTGCCGGCGCTTGCTTGAAGATCTTGGCTCGTGGCTCGTGATGGAAGACAAGTGGAACCGTATCCTTTTTATACGTGGTTAAATATTTGTCTAATTAACTTGTTTATTTGTGTTATTAATGTTTTTATCTTGTTGCATCTTATGAAAACACACCCTGGTTTACTGCATCACCTCTCTCGCTGAGCAACTGTGTTACTCACTCCTCTTTTCAACATGTCCCAGGATCAGCTGGAGATTGGATTTCCTCCTGTGTGGCCTGCCTGCTCTATCAGTATGTAGAACAAGGAAGAATGTGTATATTATATGCTTGTATACTAATTGAGACCTTATGGTCATGTTTGTATTTGTGTTATCTTAAGGAATGTAATATTAAAGTGTTAGTCTTAGGTGATAGTTAGGTGTTAGTGGTTTGTAATAACTCCTTTTGTTTTATTTTATTATCTAATTGACTTGCATGCTTGTAAGGATGAAATGGAGTAAGGTTGTGGATTATGGTCTTGTGGTTGTATGTTGATGTTTGCAGGTTTCTAGATAGTCCCATATATAGGGGAAACTCCGTCCGTTTTTCCCTAAATTTTGTGTCCGGGGTTTGGAATGGGGTTGAGAATAGCATGATTAATAGGAGTCCCAGTTCCGTGAAGGATCGAGGCGTTACAAGTCCAATGTGCCAGAGTCTTATCCATGAGTCTATGCTGGAGTGTCTCATGTGTTGTCTTGAATTTTGTAACATGTTGTATTGTATTAAGCTTCAAAGTTTGTAATGTATACCGTACTATAAAGTTAGTGGATTGTATAATACTAGTTTAGTAGTCTTTTTTTTGGGAATATGAATAGGTTGCTAGATTTGTTTATTATCTATTTTGCATATGTAAAGTATAGCTTGATGTATGTTGATGAGACAAAGGCTTTATGTTTGTTGTTTAAATGTTGTTTGATTGATTTATGAAGTTGTTAGATGTATTGTTTGTTGCTGAAGTTGTTATTGGAGTTGTGGTTGGTTGTGGGTTGGTTGTGGAGTATTTGTAGAGAACCGGTTTAGGGTTTTGTTGTCCATATTACAGACGTTATAATGCCGAAATTCCTCCGCGTCCTGATTGATCATAAGTGGGGTCGTATTGGGTCGTGACATTTTATGGTATCAGAGCGCATGTTTAGCTATAAGCCGGGTTATCCTCGGTATGTGGGTAGTGGTCTTTGTATGAAAGCATGTACTAAGTAAAAAAATGAAATATATGATTATGTGTTTATGTGATTAACTTACTTACTTGATTAACTTCTATGTGATCTACATGCCATACATGAATCTTGTTCCATATATATTATTAACTGCTTATATCATGTCTATGTGTTATAACATATGGCTAACTCTTTGATAGTAAGATGGCTGGTCGACCGAGTACTCGTAATAGGCCTCAGGGAGGAAGTAGTGATTAGGGGAATCAAGAACCGGGCCGAGATCAGAGGATGGATAGGATAATTGTGGCAATGGACTGTATGACTGAGGTTCTTGTTGGGCAGACAGATTTTGGTGGGTCAAGATGAACAAGTTCAGAATGTGTAGGCTCAGGTGCGAAATGTTGAAGGTAATATTAACCATGGGCATAATGCAGGAGGTGGTTACCACGGGTATAATTTGCTGAGGGAATTTTTAGGGTATGGTCTACCGAAGTTTTTCGGAGAGCCTAATGATGAAAAGGTTGAGGATTGGTTGACTAGGATAGGAAAGATCTATGATGCCCTTGACTATCCGGATGAGAGGAAGGTATCATTTGCTGTGTTTCTTCTAGAAAGGGAGGTAGAGCAATGGTGGCGTACTGTGAGGACGAGATGGGAGACTCAAAAGGACTCCTTACACTTGGGATAACTTTCTTAGGGAATTTCGAGCCAACTTTATCCCGAGAATTGCACGGGAATGTCGGGAAGAGGAATTCACTTCTTCTGTTCAAGGTAACTCTACTGTGGCTCAATATGAGGCCAATTTCACTAGGCTGTCCCGGTATGCACTAGAGTTTGTGCAGGACCAGGAAAGGAGGACTTGGAGGTTTATACGGGGGTTGAGGCCAGAGCTTCAGGATTCGATGGCCTTGTTAGAGTTTGATGAGTATCCTGCAGCTTCCAAATTGGAGAAGAGGAAGTTGGATCAGGCTAGTTCTAGTCAGGCAAACAAGAGGCCGTTTTAGCCGCAGTGTCAGTAGACTTTTTACAGACCACTAGGGCAGCAGAGTTCTTATAGACCACAGGGACAACATAATACTTATAGACCCCAGAGTCAACAGGGATCTTATCAGTGTCAGGCATAGTAGAGGCCGACACAGTCTCAGGGTCAGTATAGGCATATGTTGTGAGGCCTCAACAGACTGGTACAACTGCTTATTCAGCTTCTGCTTCTTCAGGAGATAGTGTTAGTACCCTAGCTCTGCAATGCATTTTCTGTAAATGTAAGGGCCATTTGGAGGCCGACTGTCGGATGAAGGCAATGATGTGTTTGGGTTGTGGCAGCAACCAACACAGGGTGAGAGATTGCCCCAAGTGGCAGAGATTTGAAGGCCAACTAGCGGCCCAAGGTTATCAAGGTAGACCTGCGGGCAGTGCACCCCAGCAGCAGTGAGTACAGGCTCGGGCCTATGCAGTTGACATGGAGGAGTTGCCAAAGGCAGCAGCGGTAGTGGAATGTAACTTTCTTATTCTCAATCAGCTTGTTAAAGTATTTCGGTGCTACACATTCTTTTATTACACCTACTTGTGTGCAATGTATAAATGTGCAACCTGAGAAGTTACCTTATGTGGTTGAGATTAATACACCTTTGGGAAATAAATTTGTGACGGGCTTAGTGTGTAAGGGCTGTAAGTTACGTGTTAAGGGCCAAGACTTTTCTTCTAACCTTATCTTATTTCATATCCAAGAGTATGATGTTATCTTGGGTATGGATTGGCTTGCCAAGTATGATGCACAGTTAAACTATAGAACAAAGGTGGTGGAGTTTCGGTTACCAGAACATCCAATGGTCGAGGTAGCGAGAAACCGAGATGTTACGAAGAGTTTTATCATCTCATCAGTTAAAGCTATAAAACTGGTGGAAAAGGGATGTTTGGGTTATCTAGCTTATCTGATAAACAAGCCATCTTATAAGCTAAAGCTGGAGGAAGTTTGAATAATTCGGGAATATCCCAATGTATTTCCCGATGAGTTGCCAAGACTGCTGCTAGAGAGAGATATTGAGTTTGTGATTAATTTGCTTCCTGGTACTCAACCAATTCTAAATCAGCATACCGGATGGCACCAGCTGAACTTAAAGAGCTAAAAACTCAGTTGCAAGAGTTATTGGAGAAAGGTTTTATTCAGCAGAGCTCTTCACCGTGGGGAGCACCAGTTTTGTTTGTAAAGAAGAAGGATGGTACTTTGAGATTATGTATTGATTATTGGGGTTTGAATCAGGTGACCATTAAGAACAGGTATCATTTTCCATTGATTGACAAGTTGTTTGATCAACTGCAGGGAGCCAAAGTCTACTCTAAATTTGACTTGAGGCAAGGGTGTTATCAGCTTCGAATCCATAAGGAGAATGTTCCAAAGTTTGCTTTCAGAACTTGGTATGGGCATTACGAATTTGTAGTTATGCCCTTTGGACTAATTAATGCATCAACAGAATTCATGGATCTTATACACAGAGTCTTTCAGCCGTACTTGGACCAGTTTGTAGTAATCTCCATTGATGATATCTTAGTATATTCTAAGACTGAATCGGAGCACAAGTAACATTTGTCCTACAAAAACTTCAGGAGCATCAGTTGTTTGCAAAGTTTAGTAAGTGTAAATTTTGGCTGCAACATATATATTTTCTGGGCCACGTGATTACTCAGAATGGTATCTCAGTAGATCCTACTAAGATTGAAGTGGTAATGTCTTGGAAAAGGCCAGAGAATGTTACGGAGGTTCACAGCTTCCTTGGTTTAGCGGGTTACTACCACAAGTTCATGAAGGACTTATCTAAGATCGCAAGGCCACTTTTTAAGCTAACTTAGAAAAGAACAAGCTTTGCGTGGGATCATAAGTATGAGAATGGGTTTTAGGAGTTGAAAAAGAGGTTAACTACTGCTCCGGTACTTGTATTGCCAGAAGAAAGTGGTGTCACTATCTATGGGCCAGTAAGTTTGAAATTTTCACTGATCATAAAAGTCTGAAATACTTGTTCTCACAAAAGGAGTTGAATATGGGGCAGAGGAAATGGATGGAGCTTCTAGGAGATTATAATTTTTCTATCAATTATCTGCCTGGGAAGGCAAATGTTGTAGCGGATACTCTTAGCCAGAAGGTTAGCATTGTGAGTTTGGTAGTTAAAGAGTAGGAGATGCTTGAGGAAACTAGTTATTGGAAACTGGAGTTGACTCGAGATGGAGTTATGTGTGCACATTTGCAAATTCAACCTTTATTGCTGTCTCAGATTAGAGAAGCTCAACAACTTGATGTGAAGCTTCAGAAAATCAAGGATTAGATCACGGATGATCAATCGGACTTCAAATTACATGAAGATGGTATTCTACAGTTTTGGAATAGAGTGTGTGTTCTTGATGAACCGGGTTTAAGGAAAAGAATTTTAGAGGAGGCTCACAATTCAAAGTACACCATTCATCCCAGTGGAAACATGATGTACCGGGATTTGAAACAATATTATTAATGGAACAACATGAAGATGGAGGTTGCCAAATTTATGTCCAGATGTTTGACTTGTTAGTAGGTGAAATCAGAGCATCAACGACCCGCAGGGTTACTTCAGCCGTTGGCAATACCAAAGTGGAAGTGAGAACATGTTATGATGGACTTCGTCACTAATTTACCTAGGTTATCGAGAGATTGTGATGCGGTTTGGGTTGTCGTGGACCATTTGACTAAGACAACTCATTTTATACCGATGAGGAAGGGAGATGAACTTGTAAAGTTAGCGGATCTTTATTTGGATTAGATTGTTAAAATTCACAGGATTCCAACCAGTATTGTATCTAATAGGGATCTTCGGTTTACTTCTCAATTTTAGGAGCGTCTTCATGAAACTTTGGGTACAACGTTGAATTTCAGCATAACGTATCTTCTTCAGATCGACGGTCAGTCGGAGAGAACTATTCAGATTCTGGAAGATATGCTCAGGGCTTATGTCTTGGACTTCGGGAAGAACTGGGAGAAACATCTACCACTAGCCAAGTTTGCCTATAACAATAGTTATCAAGTGCCTATTGGGACGGCACCTTATGCAACTTTTTACGGGCGTAAATACCGATCACCTTTGTACTGGGATGAAGTAGGAGAGATGGAGGTTATTGATCCAACTATGATGCAGAACTTCTAGAGAAGATTGAAAATGTTCTGTTAATCAGGCAGAGAATGCTGACAACACAGAGTAGATATAAGAATTATACTAATAAATGATGTCAGGATTTGGAGTTTTCAGTTGAAGATCGAGTCTTCTTGAAACTATCTCCTTGTAAGGGTTTTGCTCGTCATGGTAAAGGAAATAAATTGAGTCCAAAGTTTGCAGGGCCATTTGAGATTATTTGCCGAGTGGGCAAGTTGGCGTATCGGTTAGATTTATCGCAAAATTTCTCTAATGTTCATGATGTTTTCCATGTGTCTACATTGAGGAAGTATTATCCAGATCCTTCTCATATTCTGGAACCAGAGCCGTTACAGCTTCGTGAGAATCTTACTTATGATGAACGACCAATTCGTATTCTAGATCAGATGGATCGAGAGTTGAGATCGAAGAAGATTTCTATATTTAAAGTGTTGTGGAATCATCACAGTATAAAGGAAGCTACTTAGGAAAGAAGGAATCATATACAACGACAATACCCAGATTTGTTCTGAGCAGCAAGTAAGAATTTCGAGGGCGAAATTTCTTTAAGGGGAAGAAAATATGAGACCCTGAAATTTGTCTTATTTGCAATTACGTGTTTTATTTGTTTAAATGCTATTAGAATTAATATGTATGTTTTTATATGTGATATTAAGTGATCTTAGATTAATTTTGCATTTAAAAGACATTTGCAAAACAAATAACATGACTTTTCCATCTTCTTTTGCAAAATTGAGCATTATACCTTAGTGGTATGTAAATGTATGTTTATATATATTGTTGTCCCCAAATTATAGTCTATTAAATATATACTATAAGTTAGATTATTTATATATATGCATTGTAGGCAAAAATAACTAAAAACAACTAAGTTGACAACTTTGACCAAGATTTATTTTGTTGACTTTGCTTATATATATGCATAATACATACACTATTCACAAAACACCATCATTTCTCACCTAGTTGGCTGTGGGTTTCAAGGAGGAAGAAGTAATATTTTTCAAGGTTTTCAAAGTAAAATTTCACATGAAAACTTCATTTCAAAGCCAAATCACTTCATTCAAAGCTTGTTTTTTCTTGTTGGGCACCTAGCATTGCTTTGGATCAAAGGTGAGGGAAAAACTAGATCATTTTTTTAAAGTTCGTGTCAAATTTTTGTTGATGCATATTTAGTTGTTGTTTTGTTAAATTGCCTTAATATTATTGCTAGATAGGTACTATAGACCAACTTAATGTAATTATAGCTATTTTAAACGGTAGCAACATCTCTTTTTTATTTTCCATGTATTAAATTGATAATTTGTCTTATATTTTGCATAATTGTAGTTGTAGTTGTTGTTTTCAGGTTGTAGTTGCTGTTTTCAGGTTGTAGTTGCTTCTATAGACTTGTTAATTATTGTGTAGTAATGTTTTAATGCCAAATTTTCAATTTGAATGCCATGCTAGAAGTCAAAAATTTCCGCCCTTGGTGCATGGCCATTTTGGACTTGTTGGGCTTGTTCTGGATGGCTTTTGGTTGGTTTCTGATGAGGTTTATGTAGTTGCTTGAATGGTTAGGTGGTAGGAGAAGGTTCGGGGGTTGTTTGATTGCTAGATTATAAGTTATGTTGTTTAGAAGTTTGGGTAGTCTTTATTTGAAATGGCTAAGTGTTGTCTTTATGAGTTTGGTGTTGTTTGTGTGGTTGATACTTGGGTTGGTGTTGAGTAGGCTCGGGTTTGAATGTATGTTGAAGTGTGTGTTGAGTTTGGATGACCTACTTTGTCATCTTACTTGGGTGTCTTAGTTGTTTAACTAATGTTTAGTTGTTTGAGTGTTGTTGAATTGGTTGTTGATTGTTGAAGTGCCGGAAGACAACCTTCTTTGTTGTTCTCTTGGAATATTAAGTGTTAAGTGTTAACTGTTGTGAGTCATGATAGTGTGTGTCACTTCTTGGGCGGTATCGAGCTTACCGGGTTGCATTGGCACAACTATCATATGCTATCCCCTATCTCGTGTGGTCGGAGAATGATCATAGAATCTGGGTCTAGATTGAAGTACTTCCAGAATGTATTATTGGGCGATATAAGAAGTTTGTTGAGATCGTGATGACGTATGGAGCTACATCAACTAGTGTATCCTTTCCTTATTGCTTGGTTACTTGTGTTGCTTTAATTGTATTGTTGTTGATGTTTGTAATGTTCATTGCTCTTAGGGTGTTTTCCAAATGAAAGTGTTTCCAAAACTTCCTATTGAACCCTTGCTAAGCTTTGTTATATATAAGCTCACCCTCTTTGCTGACCTTTCAAGTGTAACTAAGCAGGATCCTGGGTATATTCCTCAGAAAGCTAAGAATGAGCCTTTTGTTGATGAGTCCAATGTGCCAGAGTCTTATCCATGAGTCTATGCTGGAGTGTCTCATGTGTTGTCTTGAATTTTGTAACATGTTGTATAATATTAAGCTTCAGAGTTTGTAGTGTATAACATACTATAAAATTAGTAGATTGTATAATGCTAGTTTAGTAGTCTTTCTTTTGGAATATGAATAGGTTGCTAGATTAGCTTATCATCTATTTTGCATATGTATAGTGTAGCTTGATGTATGTTGTTGAGACGGAGGCATTATGTTTGTTGTTTAAATGTTGGTTGATTGGTTTATGAAGTTGTTGGATGTGTTGTTTGTTGTTGGAGTTGTGGTTGGTTGTGGAGTGTTTGTAGAGAACCGGTTTAGGGTTCCGTTGTCCATATTACAGACATTATAATGCCGAAATTCTGCAGCGTCCTGACTGATAATAAGTAGAGTCATGTTGGGTCGTGTTCAAACTAGAGCTTATGCCGTGGATCTGCAAGCTCATGATGAAGGTAAGAATTGCGAACACAATTGTTTTCAGGGGCGGAGAATGTGAGACCCCAAAGTTGACTTATTTGCAATTACATGTTCTCACCTGTTTAAATGATATTAGAATTAATATATATGTGCTACTAAATGATCTTAGATTAATGTGCATTTAAAAGACATTTGAAAAACAAATAACATGACTTTTCACCTTCTTTTGCAAAATTATGCATTGTACTTTGATTGTATGTAATTGTATGCTTATATATAATTGTTGTCCCCAAAAATACTTTACTAAATATATAGTATATGTTAGATTATTTATATATGACTATTTTAATGCAAAAATCAACTAAAAACACTAAAATTGCCAACTTTGACCAAGACTTCTTGCTTTGACTTTGTATTTAACTTAATATATACACCAAAATCAGCCAAAACACCACAAATACATACTCAAAAACATGAGCCTTGAAGGAAGAAAGAAAAATAGTATTTTTCAAGGGTTTTCAATATTTTTTGAAGAAAAAAACTCAATTCAAGGCCAAATCCTTCCATTCAAAGCTTGCTTTTGATTGTTGGGCTTGCATTCTACCTATTTCTAGCCTTAGTTTGCATCAAATTTGAGGGAAAAACTAGATCATTTTTTAAAGTTTATGTCAAATTTTTATTGTTGCATATATAGTTGTTAGTTTGTTAAATTGACTTAAGATGTTGTTAGTTAGGTGTTGTAAACCAATTTAGTGTAATTATAGCCATTTTAAACAGTAGGAAGATGTATTTTTATTTTTCATGTATTATATTGGTAATTTGGTTAATATTTTGAATAATTGTAGTTGTAGTAGTTGTTTTCAAGTTGTTGTTGCTTCTATAGGCTTGTTAATTATTGTGTAGTAATGTTATAATGCCAAATTTCAATTGAATGTCATGGTAGAAGTCAAAAATTTCAGCCCATAGTGCATTGCCATTTTGGACTTGTTGGGATTGTTTTAGATGGCTTTTGGTTGGTTTTTAAGGGGGTTTATGTAGTTGCTTGAGTGGTTAGGTGGTAGGAGAAGTTTCGGGGGTTGTTTGATTGATAGATTGCAAGTTATATTATTTAGAAGTTTGGGTTGTCTTTCTTTGATTTAGCTAAGTGTTGTCTTTAAGTGTTTGGTGTTGTTGGTGTCGTTGATACTTGGGTTGGAGTTAAGTAGGCCCAAGTTTGAATGTGTGTTGAAGTGTTTGTTGAGTTTGGATGGCCTACTTTGTCATCTAACTTGGGTGTCTTAGTTGTTTAACTAATGTTGAGTTGTTGATTGTTGAAGTGATGTTTAATTGATTGTTGAATGTTGAAGTACTGGGAAACAACCTACTTTGTTGTCCTCTCGAAATGTTAAGTGTAAAGTGTTATCTGTTGTGAGTCGTGATAATGTTGTGTCACCTCAGGCAGTATTGGACTTGCCGGGTTGCATTGGCACTATCATGTGTTATCCCCTATCCTACATGATCAGAGGATGTTCATGGGGTATGGGTCTAGGTTTGTGTATTTCCGGAATGCATTTGGTACATGGGTAGGGTTCGTGATTGGTGCACGGGGAGAACGATTTCAACAGAACGAGTGTATCATATCCTTATTTGATTGGTTACTTTTATTGTTATATTTGTATTGTTGTTGATGCTTGTTGTGTTTTCAATGTTCCTAGGGTGTTTTCCAAATGAAAGTGTTTTCAAAATCTCCTATTGAACCCTCACTGAGCGTTGTTATATATAAGCTCACCCTCTTAGCTGTCCTTTCAGGTGTTCCAGATTTAGGGTACGTTTAATATGTGCTGTCAGATAATGTGGACAAGCCCGAGGCTTGAATGCTTGCTTGGATGCTTTATATGTTGTCCTTGAATTTTATAATGTGTTGTATTGTATAAAGTTTCAAAGTTTGTAATGTATAACTTAACTTAAGGATAATAGGTTGTATAATGCTAGTTTAGTCTTTCTTTTGGAATATGAGTAGGTTGCTAGACTAGTTTAATATCTATTTTGCATATGTAAAGTATGGTTTATGTATGTTGTTGAGATGGAGTCATTGTATCTTGTTGTTTAGATGTTGGTTGGTTGGTTTATGAAAGTTGTTGAAGTTGTTGTTGGAGTTGTTGTTGGAGTTGTGGTTGTTTGAGAAGTGTTTGTAGAGAACCTGTTTAAGGTTCTGTTGTCCATATTACATATGTTATAATGCCAAAATTCCACCGCATCTTAACTGATCATAAGTGGGGTCCTGTTGGGGCATGACATGAGGCATTAGTTTATGGGATGATAACCAAGTAGTGTTAAGTTGAGGAGAATTGAAGTATTTTAAGAGTTCAAACGGTTTTTCCACTATATGTTTATTATTGTTCCTTGAGGTTGATTCATAATTAAAGAGTTAACTTGAAGATGAATAAAGGTCTTGGGAATTTAAAGTGATCAGTTGAATTAGATGATTCAAATCGTTAATTTCATTCTTACTATGGTGATGACTATCATGTTTGAGGTATGTAGTACATATTCTAAAACCTGAGTTTACGGTAGGTGAACTTGACATCTTTATCCTCATTTGGTATTAGCTTCATTGCCCGTTATCGAAATATTTATTCCTTCTATGATTGTTGCTTTGCTTATTCGACTGATCCTTTTGACATTCACTATTCCCTTTTCATTCCTTTGCTTCTTCTTGAGAACAATTTGGACCTTCTTGATATCTCATTTGTCTTTGTCTTCAAGTTTAGTTTAGACTATTGGAAGAGAGGATTCTGTACTCATTGTCATTGTTTATATTCTTCGATGTCTGCTTTAATTTCATATGTTGGACTTGTTCATTCATTGCTAAGACATTCTTTCCTTTTTCCAATTGTTATTTCTTTTACTGGCATTGGTTCTATGTGGTGATTGTTAATGGCCCCACGAACGTATTGTTCATATTCATTCAACCATCTTTTATACAAGTGAATTGGACTTCCTTAGTATATCATTCTTCCTGTGCTAATTTTACCAATTCTTTGCACTCGTTGAATGATCTCTTTTGAGAATCTATCATTCAAATTTGTGGATTTTTCCATCATGTTTATTGTTTCTACTCCATGACATTTATACTTGCCTTTCATATCATTTATTTCGAGATCTTCCATTTGTTCCATATCTCGAGTTATTGACTTCTATGATAATTATTGACACCCTGTCACTAACCTATCAAACTCCCTAAACTCACTTAGCTTCTTGGATAAATGATTATTGGGTTTACTCGGTCCTCTCTATCTTTGTTCACAAGAATCTTTCGTGAGCCATAAGATTTTACATTCTTCAGTAGACTACTTGCCTTTTATAGGTTCCGAACCCTGGGATGAAATTGGTTATGATCATAATGTGTATATATGTTTGAACTTGGTGTCTTGAGCCGGAGTTATAAAATGTGATTCTTTGAGAGTTTTGTAAATGGATGTTGGATTTAGCTTGTTCGCGTGAATGACAAAGAAGAACTAGAATAAAGGAATTGTGAGGACGCAATTCTGTTAATGTGGGAAGGATGTAAGGCTCCGCACGAAACCCTATATGTATTTATACCATTTAATGCGTGTCTATAATGTTTAGTGAGAAAATACATCGTTTTACGTGCAAGAGGATTTTAAGAGACTAAGACTTATATGAGTTTTCAATTTTGACATAATTAAAGTACTTATATTATTAGTCATTTAGGATTTTAGGTATGATTGCCGATTAAACCTCTTAAGACTTGTCAATTAAGTACTGACTGAGTAGTAATCAAACAAAATAAAATAGTAGAAATATGTAGGTAGTGGCCGGCTAGATGCAAAGTGAGAAGGAAGAGAAATAAAAGAAAAAGAAAGAAAAAAAATCAAGACATTTAGACATTAGAAGCTTTTACATGCAATTGTCTCGTTTAGCGTGCACTTGCGTACATTAATGTTAATTTGGGTGTTTTAGGTATCGTACAAAATAATTAAATATTACCAATTAGAAATTAAGTAACTAGATTAGTAAATAGACAACTAGAATTGGAAACTAGAAGATAAGCAATTAGTTGGAGGGCATGTTGGTCATTTGGTATTTATAAGAAATATCCTACCTACCTTTGTCTTCAAAAAACTAAACAAAAACACAAACAACATACACAAACACTTAAAATCGGATGAAGCACACAAATATACACACACACGGCTGAAAGGAAAGTAAAGAAAAAGAAGAAGAGGAAGGAAGGAGAAATAGGAAGAGAAAAGAGAAGAGAAAGGAGGAAAGACTAGGAAACTTGCTTGTTCTTGCTCCATCTTGCTAAACCACCACTTGTTCTTCCATCCAAACATCATGAAGGTGGGGAGTATTTCAAAGATTAAAGCATAATATTGCATGATAATTTTATGAATATGCTTGAATGTTCTTATGATAGCTGTTCTGCGCACCAACTATTTTGAGGCTATTTGGATAGGCAAATGTTGATGAAATTGTTTGATTTTGGAGTGTATTACACTAGACTTATAGTGGAACAAAGTTTGTGTTGGGAGTTTGTTGAGATTGAGTCGTCATGAAGCTCATTTTAACTCATTTACGTGAGGCTACAGTAATAAGTTATGAACAAACCCCATGGTAGAAGTTTCGGTTTTTCCTGGGCGGCATCGGGCTTGTCAGGATGGTCTGGGCTACCATGGTTTTGGGTTGCCTTCGGAGTACCTTCTTGTTTGGCGGGTTTGGGAAAGATATCGATAGAAGATTAGAGACTAGCTATCTCCAGCAAATGCTCATGCAACTGTATCCTTTTACTATATGGTTCCTATTCTCGCTTGGTCTCTAGAGGTCCTCAGAGAGTTGAGTTGTTGCTTGTTATTATATTTAATTCCATTTCTTGTTACAAGATCATATTTGCATGGCAGTTGATTGCTTGTTATCATGTTAATATGTTTATACTTGTCCTTATTGATGTTCAATACCATGTAATTTCTATTCATAGGTTGTATTCATGTGTACATGGCATATTTTCTTCAAATGTTTTCGAAATACAAAATAATTGCAAAAATTCACGTTCCCTTTACTCCTCGCTGAGCTAGGTGTAGCTCATCCTTTTTTTATCATCACAGGTTGTTCGAGTTATAAGCAGAAGGTTGACTTTTACAAGTGGATTATGCATTTGATGGTTGTATGTGAAGGAATATGTTTGTGACATTAGTCTTTAGTGATGAAGTTTGCATAATATGTATTATTTAAATTGATATAATAGTTAGATGTTGTATTTAGGACATTTTGGATTCAATAGACTTAATGTAATTGCAATTTTGTATATTTAGGATTTAGTATTTGGGAAGTAATTATTCAATAGTCTTGATGTATTGAATTGTGGTTAATAGCGCTCGAACTTTTGTAATTGTGACTTAGCTAACTTAGGATGAATGATCTTCTTAAGCCCGTGGCATCACGATCCCAAGAATTCTTTTGGATATTACTGTGGTATCAGAGACTGTACTAGTGATTAAAAGATGGGGTCGTGACTTCCAAAATCATGTAAGAATTGCAAGGACGCAATTAGTTTAAAGGGGAGAGAATGTGACACCCGAGCTCGGAAATAATTTTATTTTATTTAATTTGATACATATTTTCCTTAACTGACTTATTTCTTGAGTACGTTCATCGATAATTTTATGCATAGCATTTCAGGAGCGTAGAATTATTGTGAAAAGTATATCGCATGAATAGTAAAATGTGTAGACTTTAATTGGGCCAATAGAAGACTAGATTATGCGTTGGGCCTATTTGAACTACAACTAACTAATTAATTAAAAGCCCAACCCAAGCCCATATTAGCCAATTAGCATTTATAATAGCAAAAATTGAACAAAAATCAAAGAAAAAAAAAAGAGTAGGATCGGGTGAGAGAGGGAGAGAGAGAAAGGGAAGGGAAAAATTAAGGCTTTGTATTGGAGAAGAAAAGATAGCTATTAGAGGAAGATTGAAGTGGTTTTGTGCATCTCCAAAGCTAATTCCTTGTATTTCTACTAAGTATTGATGAAGGGATCATCCTTATTTGTATTTTTGAGTTGTTATCTTACTAGTATTATATATGATATAATGTAGTTAGTTGATATATGAACGATACAAGCATGCAATGTTAGTTATTTAGAGTGTAGAGTAGTCTTTTGACCTTATAATGCTTGTGTATTTAATGTTGATTGTAGTTTTAGTTGTATGCTTGTAGAACTTGAGTCAGTGTTTATAGTTGTAGCTAAAGTGTTTGAATAAATGTCTAAGTAAAGTAATTGAACTAAATGCATAGCATATCAAGTGAAATAGCTAATCAAACAAGCAAAATAGCAAAACGTGCAATCGTGCATTTGTGTGTAGGGGGCATGGCTGGCCAGCCTACCGGCGCCAGTGCTGGCTAGTCTAGTGACAGTCATAGCAGCTCCCTGTCGTGGCTGTTCCCCTCCCTCCTTGACCCCAAATTGCTATATAAGATGCTATATTATCTGTTAAGTTATGCTCTAATGACTACTAGTTGGTATGACATAGTTTAGCTTGATTAATCTTGAGCTTTGGAAGGGTTTTAATGTGCTATTGTAATAGTCTTGATTGGGAAATGGATAGTCTAATTGCCAAAGAGTGCTATGTTACTTGTATGTAACTGATTGGAGTAGTAAAGAGTGGGTTTATTACATGATTGCTTGAGCTATGAATTGGAACATGTTTTATTGTATATCTTGATTGCTAATGGTTATGTGCGAGGACAACCTACTTTGTTGTTCCTCATATATGTATTTATTGGATTATGTGTTAAATGCTATCGAATATCGTGTTAAGTGCTATATCGTGGTTCTCGTATCGATGGTTGAAACCAAATCGTTTAGGACTAATGTTTTGGGCCTCCCTATGCGGCATTGGGCTTGCCAGTTGTTGGTTGCTCAACCTCCGTGCCCTATTCCCTCACCTACTTGGTTTGGAGATTACTAGGGGTGTTAGGTCATAGGTATATTGGGGTACATCCAGAGTACACCCACTGGAGTTTGGGATTGCCAGCATTATAGTGTTCATGTTCGTGATTGTGAACGAGATCGTGATTGTGAAACCCCACTTTCCTGCTTATCTCGTTTTACGTGTTATACCTCGTTTTGTGTACATATGATATGTTTATGTGCTATAGGACCTAGAAAGTTATAATTTTGATGTCAATACTTCTAATACGTGCTAAATGTGCATTAATGAAATTTTCATCAAAAACGGGATCAGAAATTTTATCGTCGTCTTTTAGTGAATAGTATTTTGGACGCACGTCTGCTAAAATTTTGAAACTGGTCTTTTTAACCCTTCTAGACCTAGTCCGCGGACTTTAATAGACCTGTGTTTGATGAAAACGGTTTTAAAATCGGCTTAAGAATTTATTAGGGTTTTTTACACCGACTTTTGCGAAAATCGAGTTTTAAGCCGACTCGGGTGAAATTGTTGGATTGTAAAACTTCTTGTCACCTAAAAATAATCCACTTGAGATATCTTGGGGGTTGCATAATTATTTTGAGCCTTGGTGAGCAATAAAATGAGTTTAAAGTCAATAAAACACAAAAATTAACTAGTTTTTATAACTTAAACTATTTTATATACTAACTATTTATGCTCACACAAGTTACACACACTCACACAACACAAAAACACCATCACAAACACACACATTGCCGTGAGAGGAAGGAGAGAAAAAGAAAAGAGATTTCAAAGCTTTTCAATCCAATTTTTCAAAGAAAAACTTGGTTTTTGTCCATAGAACTTCGCACCGACTTGGATTCTGCTTGTTGGGCACGCACTTCACGCATTCCTAGGCTTATATCGCATCAAAGGTGAGAGAAAAATTCTAGATCTCAAAATGTCATTTTTATACTTTTGCTCATAAATGAAAATTTAACCGTTAGAATTGAAATATGATGATAGATTATTGCTCCTTGCATGCTAGGGATCATTTTGATGCAATACTACGAATTTCTGTCGGATGTAGCATAATTTTTATTTTTCGGGTATTTAATTTTGATTAAAATGTTCAAAGTTGAATTAAATGAGTTGTGTTGATCGAAATCGATTGCCGTCGATTTTTAAATACTTGATAATTACGTGTTAGCACTGTTGTAATGCCGAATTTTCGATTACATTGTTCGTGTGAAAATCCAGAAAATCCAGCCAAGATATCCTGGGGTTTTAGGGTTATCGGGCATGATTTGGAGGTGTTATGGTGGATTTCCGAGAGGGCTAATGTAGTAGGTTGTATGGGTGAGTGATAGAAACTGATTTGGCAATGTTTGGATTAGTAGAATGTAAGTTATGAATTTTAGAAGTTTAGGTTGTCATTCTTTAATTTCTTGAACGATGCCTTTAGATGATTGGGTTGTGTTTGAGTGTTGAATGGTGAATTGTTGATGAGTAATTTAGGGTTTAATTGTGTATATAATGCATGTCTGGTTAGATGGCCTACTTTGTCATCTAACTTAGTTGTTTGTTGTTTAATTAAATATTGATGTTATATTGATTATTATTGAGTTCGGGAATCGGGCACTTTCGTTGCTGATCTCCCAGATTATTGATTGATTATTATTGAGTTCGGGAATCGGGCACTTTCGTTGCTGATCTCCCAAATGTTTGATTGATGATTGATGATGATTATGGAGTCTTGGTATGTGTGTGCCACCTCTCGGGCAGCGTTGGGCTGTCGGGTTGATAACGGCATGACTGTCATAGGCTACCCCCAGCTCGCATGACGGAGGTGTCATGGAGGGAGGGGCTAGTGAGGTACCTCGGGTGCGTGAGTAATGGGGAGTTATAAGAAGAACGGTTGAGATCGTGATGGCGTTTGGAGCTACACCAAATAGAGTATCCTTTATTGATTGGTTATATAGCTATGTGATGATAGTATTATTTGTGTTATTGTGTGTTTACTGACTCAAAGGATTATTCCAAGGAGTTTAGTAGACCTTATTCGAGATCTATCGGATCCTCACTGGGCTTATGTATATAAGCTCACTCTCTATTATTGCATGCTTACAAGTGTTGCAGAGCCGGACTACGGGTACGTGCCTCCTGAGGAGGAAAATGTGCCTTACGTGGACGAGTCATATGCTCCTGAGTCTTATCCATGATTCTATGTTGTTTAATGTCTTGTACATTAGCTTAATAGACTTTTATATGCTTTATGGTTCTTATTGTAATAGATGTTGAAAAGATGATGATCCAAATGATGTTAACTTAGTGGCTTTCTTTTGTCTATAGTTAAGTTGTTAGATGGGTCTCAACTTATTTTTGAAATGTATGATAAGGTTGAGGTATTGTATGTTATGTTGGAACGGAGGCAGATAACGAAGACTGATTATTGTATATTACGGTTATGTTGTTTGTTGTTACGCTGTTGAGGAGTTATTGTTTGTATGGTTATAGAATTGGATGTTTAATGTTATTAATGAGGTTGGTTTAGAACCTCGGTAATCTATTTACTGTCGTTATACTGCCGAAATTCCGTTGCGTCCTGACTGATTGTAGGTGGGGTCGAGTTGGGGCGTGACAGTGATCGTCATCAAAGTGGAGTGATAAGGGTTAATTGAATCGTATCATTTTTAAATGTGCTATCTAGCTTTATTGTCTTGAATGATTATCTTGTATTGTTATTGATTATATAGCTTGTTTATATGCATTGCACGAAAAGCTTTCAAAAACTCCCAGGGTTAATTCTTCTCCCTCCTCACTGAGCATTGTATGTGCTTACCCTTTTCATCTACCATGTTTCAGGAGAAGTAGAGCTTGGCCCTCAAGTTGTTGTAGAAGAGGAAGAAGTTGAGGTGTTTCTGTGACTTGTTTGACTTGAGGTTGGATGCTTTGTGTAATATGTGATCGGAATGTGTTGAAGTAAATTTGTACTTGGTGTCATAAACATGTATTCTATTTTAAGGCCTAAGTAGTCTTGTATGTATTTCATATGTAAGGGCTTGTATTCTAAGGTTATGGTTAGTTAGTAGAACAACATGTAAGTTACTCTTATAACTGTTTTAGTTTCACGGTTGCCTATTTAGAATGCATGTAACTTGTCTAGTAAGGAAAGCCAAGCCTATCTTGTATCTTAAATGAGGCTCAGTATGGTATTGTTGGAATTGTTGTATGTTGTTGAGGTCTTCTATGTGTAGGTATCATTTTGTTCGCGGTACAGAGGATACTCTGTCCATTTGTCAGGTCCGGACTCAATCTCTAGGTTGGGGTTAGTTCAGGGCGTGACAGCACAAATTCTGGCAGGTACATGCTGTGCAGGTACATCACCTGTAGGCCTATCTTGGGTACCTCTACTTGATGTCTGGGCACGATTCTTCTACCATTCCGGATAGTTCTTCTTCCTAAGCTGGTCGCTGCCACATCGTATACCCCTCCCAGATTTTATCCAACAATTAGACTTTCGATGGCCTTTTCGATCACAGAAGGAACATCGTGGAATGTGAATGGCAGTATTAGTCCCTGAAGGAGCTCGAGCTAAAGTAGTAGTTGGATTTCCCTACTATGGCCTCACAACAATTGGCCTGATCTAGGTACTCTCATCGATAGTCTGCCCTTGTATTCTCTGTCATTTCGGGTAGTCTTTGTGAAACTCCATATTTCACATTTGCATAGAATTACGTGTTTTGACCTGTTTACGTGTTATATGAGTTAGAATGCGCTAATTCTGTGATTTATATTCCTATTACATGCTATGTGTTCATTCATGAAATTTTTATCAAAATCGGCATCAGAAATTTTATCTTCGGTTTTTATGAATAGTATTTTGAACACACGTCAGCTAAAATTTTTACACGGGTGTTTTAAACATCTTAAAACCTAGTCCTTGGATATTAATAGACCCGTGTTTGATTAAAACATATTTTAAATCGGATTAGGAATTTTAAAGGTTTTTACACATTCTTTTGCAAAAATCGAGTTTTAACCAAGTCGGGTGTAAGTCTATCCATGTGAAACTTGTTGTCAACTAGAAATATGCTACCTAAAATAGTCTAAGTGTTGAATGCTTGTTGTGAGCAAAAATAGTCAAGAAAACAATTAAAAGATTAAAAATACAATTAAAAGACTAAATAAACTAACTTTGACTTTGCATATATTTGTTGACTTAGCTATATATCATCAACATACACTAAAAAGCTCACAAAACACCCACAAAAAACACACACAAGGCCGAGAGTACGTAGAGAGAAAAAGAGAGAAAAGTTCAAGGTTTTTTAAAGCAATTTTGTCTTAGAAAACTCATTTTTTGGCCAAAGCTTTTCAAACAGAGTTGGATTCCGCTTGTTGGGCACATATTGCACGCATTCCTCTCTTTGTTTCTGATCAAAGGTGAGAGAAAAATTCTAGATCTCAAAATATTATTTTGTGTCAATTTCATATAATTGCATTTTTATCTGATGAAATGTTAAATTGTCTTTAGACTATTGCTCAGTAGTTGCCAAGGATCATTTATATGGGTTTATAGCTGTTTTGATCGGTAGTAGCATGTATTTCTATTTTTCGGGTATTAAAGTTGAGTTATAGATTCAATGTTGAATAATTGTTGTTGTGGTAGTTGGAATTGATTGCTTATAGCTTCTAAAAGTTTGTTAATTCCGGTGTAGTAATGTTGTAATGCCGAATTTTTGATTGGAATGTTGTAGCAAAATCCTGAAAAATCCAGCGAAGAGCATTGCCAAAATTAGGGTTGTTGGGCTTGTTTTGGATGGCTTTTGGTTGGTTTCTGATGGTGTAAATGTAGATGTATGTGTGGGTGAATGATAGGAAGTGGTTTGGAGGTCATCGGGTTAGTAGATTGTGAGTTATGAAGTTTAGAAGTTTGTGCAGTCTTTCTTTGAAATGTTGTCTTTAAATGTTGGGTAGTGTTTGGATAGTTGATTCTTGGGTTGTTGTTGATTGAGATCGGGGTTGAATGTTGGTTAGATGAGTTGGATGACCTACTTTGTCATCTAACTTAATTGTTTCATAATTGTATAGTTGTTGATTGTTAAATGTTGTTATTTGGGTATAGAAATATGGTTTAATTGGTTATTGATTATTGATTGTTGAATGCGAGAGTTGGGCAACCCTTGTTGTTGACTCCTCGAATTGGAATTGTTATTGTTATTATGAGTCGAGAGTCGGGCAACCCTCGTTGTTGACTTCTCGAATTGAGTCACATTGTTGTGAGCTTTGATAATGTTGTGCCACCTTGGGAGGCATCCTAGGCTGCGGGCACAATTATCATGGCTACTCCCTATCTCGCATGGGTAAAGAGGCCATGGGGTGCGGGTCTAGGTCAAGGTACCTTAGAATTGTGTCATTGGGTTTGAAGGAGTTGGCGAGCATTGAAAATGGTGTATGGAGCTTCATCAACAAGTGTATCGTATCCTTATTGTGTGTTCACTGTTGTTATTATATATGTATAGTTGTCAGTGTTAATTGCGCGTTGTAGCCCGTGGGTGGTTTCCAAGGTGGTAAGGTATATGTGTCCAAAAGATCTATTGAATTCCTCACTGGGCTTGTTTTATATAAGCTCATTCTCATTCGTTATCTGTATTCAGGTGTTACGGAACAGGATTACGGGTACGTGCCTCAAGAAGCTGAGAATGTGCCTTATGTGGACGAGTCTTATGTGCCGGAGTCGTGTCCATGAACTTGTCTTAGTCTTTGTAGTAAGATGTATTGTATAACTTACTTAACATAAAGACTTATATAATGCTAGTTTATTAGTCTTTCTTTTGAACATGATTAGATTGCTAGACTGCTTTATAATCTATTTTGGAAATGTATGATATAGCCTATGGATTGATGTTGGAACAGAGGCGTATAACTTATGAATGAACTGTTGTATGGTCGTTGAATATATATGGAAATGGTTGTGTTGTATGTTGTGCCAAAAGTTGTAGAATTGTTGTTGATCTTTGGAATTGGATGTATGAAGTTAAAAAGGGTTGGTTTAGAGCCCTGGTATCTGTGATACTGTCGTTATACTGTCGAAATTTCGTTGCGTCCTGACTGATCGTAGGTGAGATCGAGTTGGGGCATGACATTTAGTGGTATCAGAGCACATGTTAATTGTAAGCCCAGTTATTCTTGAAATGTGGGTAGTGGTCTTACCATGAAAGTATGTATGATGTGAAAGAAAGTGAAATATGTGTTAGAATGATTAAGTGATTATATGATTAAGAGACTATGTGATTATGTGATTAATTTGTTTATGTGACTAGTACTTAAATGATTTATGTGCCTTACGTGAGTTTGCTGCTTACGTGCTTTTAATTGTCTATAGCCTGTCTATGTGTTATAACCTGTGCTAACCCTTTTATAGTAGAATATCGGGTCAACCGAGAACACGAGGTAGGCCTGAGGATGGTAACGAGGCACTGGGTAATTCGATACCAGGCTGAAATTAGGGTTATGACCGTATTACCGCAGCTATGGACATAATGTCAGAGGTCATGGCAGGGCAGGCACAGATCTTAGCAGGGCAAGCTGCCCAGGCACAAACTATACAAGACTCAGTTGCAGAATGTTCAGGGTGGTTACCAGGGGCGTAGCACGTTGAAGGAGTTTCTGGAGTATTTTCCACCGAGGTTTCAAGATGTGCCAAATGATCAGAAGGCCGAAGCATGGATTAATAAACTTGAGAAAATAATTGATCATCTTGATTATACTGATGAGATGAAGGTTACTTTTGCGGTATACTTACTTGATGATGAGGCTGGGGAATGGTGGCGTACCGTGAGATCAGATTGGGAGACTCGGGGTATTCCTTATGCTTGGGATACTTTTCTTTGGGCATTTCGGGCCAAGTATATTCCCTGGATTGCGCGTGAGCGCAGGGAGGTAGAGTTCACATCCTTGGTTGAGGGTGATTTTACAGTGGCCCAATATGAGGCCAATTTTACCAGGTTATCCCGGTATGCACCAGAGTTTGTATCAGATCAAGAACGTAAGACTCGGAGGTTTGTTTTGGGTCTAAGGTCTGAGATTCAGGATGCTATGGCCTTGAATCAGTATGATGTGTTTTCAGAGGCCTTTGATGCGGCTTCTAGGTTGAAGAAGAGGAAAGGGGAACAACTTAGTTCTAGTCAGGCCAGTAAGAGGCCATTTCAGCTGCAGGGTCAACAGGTTGGGTATAGACCTTCGGTACAGCAGGGTGGTTATAGGCCTTCGGTGTAGCAAGGTTCTTTTAGACTACAGGGGCAGCAGAGTTTCTTTAGGCCCCAGTTTCAGCAGGGATCTTACCCGGCAGAGTCACAGCATAGGCTGGCCCAGTCTTAGGGTTAGTATAGGCCCAGTGTTACGAGACCTTAGTAGTAGGCTGGTACAACTGCTTATTTAGTTTCAAGGTCTTCAGGAGGCAATGTCAGTGCTCTGACACCGCATTGTACTTATTGTGACCGTAAGGGCCATACGGAGGCCAACTGTCGGAAGAAGGCAATGACATGTTTGGGTTGCAGTAGCAACCAACACAGAGCGAGGGATTGCCCTAGATATCAGGTTTTTGGGAGTCGGCCAGTGACTCAGGGTTACCAGGGTAGACCTACGAGCAGTACATCTCAGCAGCAGCGGGTTCAGGCTCGAGCCTACGCAGTGGATTTGGAGGAGATGCCTGAGGCAACAGCTGTTGTGGAAGGTAACTTTCTTATACTCAATCAACTTGTTAAAGTGTTGATTGATTCTGGTGCTACGCATTCTTTCATTACCCCTACTTGTGTGCAACGTGTTAACATGCAACCTGAAAGATTGCCTTATGTGGTTGAAGTTAGTACTTCTTTGACTGATAAATATGTGACTGGCTTAGTATGTAAAGATTGCAAAATACATGTTAAGGGTCAGGATTTTCCTTCGGACCTTATCTTATTTCCTATCCGGGGGTATGATGTTATCTTGGGTATGGATTGGCTTTCTAAGTATGATGCTAAGTTAAACTGTAGAACAAAGGTAGCACGGTTTCGATTGTCAGAACAGCCAGTGGTTGAGGTAGCAGGGAACCGGGATGCTAAGACTAATTTTATTATCTCATCAACTAAAGCTTTTAAGCTGGTGAGTAAGAGGAGTTCAGGGTATCTAGCTTATTTGATCAACAAGCCATCTGATAAGCTGAAGCTGGAGGAAGTTCCTATAATTCGGGAATATCCCAATGTATTTCCCGAGAAGTTGCCAAGATTGCCGCCGGATAAAGATATTGAGTTTGTGATTAATCTTATTCTCAGTACTCAACCTATTTATAAATCAGCGTACCGGATGGCACCAACTGAACTTAAGGAGTTGAAAAATCAATTGCAGGAGTTATTAGAGAATGGATTCATTTAGCAGATTTCTTCACCGTTGGGAGCACCTGTCTTATTTGTGAAGAAGAAGGATAGTACCTTGAGATTATGCATCGATTATCGTGGTTTGAATCAGGTGACCATCAAGAATAAGTATCCTTTGCCATTGATTGACGAGTTGTTTGATCAACTTCAAGGAGCCAGAGTTTACTCTAAATTTGATCGGAGGCACTCGGTATGGGCATTATGAATTTGTAGTTATGCCTTTTGGACAAACTAACACACCGGCAGCATTCATGGATCTTATGCATCGAATCTTTCAGCCGTACTTGGACCAGTTCGGGGTAATCTTTATTGATGATATCTTGGTTTATTCTAAGACTGAATCGGAGCACGAACAACATCTACGGCTTGTCCTACAAAAGCTACAGGAGCATCAGTTGTTTGCGAAGTTTAGCAAATGTGTATTTTGGCTACAACGGATATCTTTTCTTGGCCATGTGATTACACAGAATGGTATATCGGTAGATCCCACTAAGATTGAAGTGGTGATGTCTTTGAAATGGCTAGAGAATGTTTCAGAGGTTTGCAGCTTCCTTGGTTTGGCGGGTTATTACCGTATATTCGTGAAGGACTTTTCTAAGATTGCAGGGCCACTTTCTAAGTTAACTCAGAAACGAACCAGCTTTACTTGGGATAAGAAATGTGAGAGTGGGTTTCAGGAGTTGAAAAAGAGATTGACTACCGCTCCAATACTTGCTCTACCAGAGGGAACCGATAATGTGGTTATCTACAGCGATACATCCAAGGAGGGCTTGGGTTGCGTACTTTTGTAGAATGGTCCGGTTATCGCCTATGCTTCTAGAAAGTTGAAACCGTATGAGGTAAACTATCCGACTCATGATCTTGAGTTGGCGGCAGTTGTATTCGCACTAAAAAAGTGGCTTCATTATATGTGGGACAGTAAGTTCGAGATTTTCACTGATCATAAAAGTCTGAAGCACTTGTTCTTACAGAAGGAATTGAATATGCGTCAACGGAGGTGGATGGAACTTCTCGGAGATTATAATTGTTCTATCAATTATTTTCTTGGAAGGCAAATGTTGTAGCGGATGCACTTAGCCGTAAGGCGAATATTGCTTGTTTGGCTGTTAAAAAGTGGGAGGTTCTTGAAGAAGTCAGTTATTGGAGACCAGAGTTGACTCAGATTGGGGTGATGTGTTCACATCTCCATATTCAACCTTTATTGCTATCTCAGATTAGGTAAGCTCAGCAACTTGATGTAAAACTTCAGAAGATCAAGGATCAGATCACGGATAATCAGTCTGACTTCAAATTACATGAGGATGGTATTCTTCGATTTCAGATTAGGGTGTGTGTTCCCGATGAACCGGGTTTGAGGAAAGGTATTCTGGAGAAAGCTCATAATTCTAAGTACACTATTCATCCCAGTGGAAACAAAATGTATCGAGACTTCAAACAACATTTCTGGTGGAACAACATAAAAATGGAGGTTGCTCAGTTTGTATCCAGATGTTTGACTTGTTAACCGGTGAAAGCAGAACATCAACGAACCGTAGGGTTACTTCAGCCGTTGGCAATACCAGAATGGAAGTGGGAACATATTACGATGGACTTCGTCACTAGTTTGCCAAGAACACCGAGAGGTAACGACGTGGTTTGGGTTATTGTGGACTGTTTGACGAAGACAGCTCATTTTATTCTGATGAGAATGGGAGATGAAGTTGCAAAGTTGACAGATCTTTATTTGGATCAGATTGTTAAACTTCACAGAATTCCATCTAGTATTGTCTCTGATCGAGATCCTCGGTTTGTTTCTCGATTGTGGGAGAAACTTCAGGAGACTTTGGGTACTCAGTTAAACTTCAGTACAACGTATCATCCACTGACCGACGGTTAGTCTGAGCGGACTATTTAGATTCTGGGGGATATACTTAGGGCTTGTGTTATGGACTTCGGGAAGAACTGGGAGAAACATCTACCACTTGTTGTGTTTGCCTATAACAATAGTTATCAAGCTACTATTGGGATGACACCTTATGCAGCTCTCTACGGCCGTAAGAGCCGATCACCTTTGTATTGGGATAAAGTATTGGAGATGAAGGCTGTTGATCCGACTATTATGCCAGAACTTCTAAAGAAGATTGAGAACGTTTAGTTGATCAGGTAGAGAATACTGACAATGCAGAGTAGATATAAAAGTTATACTGATAAGCGCCGTCGGGATTTGGAGTTTGCAGTCGGGGACCGAGTTTTCTTGAAATTGTCTCCTCGAAAGGGGTTTGCTCGTTATGGTGAAGGTGGTAAGCTGAGTCTGAGGTTTGCAGGGCCATTTGAGATTACTGGCAGGGTTGAAAAATTGGCGAATGGGTTAGCTTTACCGGAGAATTTCTCTACTGTACATGATATTTTTCATGTATCTACTTTGAGGAAGTATTTTTCGGATCTTTCTCATATTCTTGAACCAGAGCCGTTACAACTTCATGAGAATCCGACTTATGATGAACAGCCGATTCGTATTCTAGATCATATGGAACGAGAGTTGAGATCGAAGAAGATTCTGATGGTCAAAGTATTGTGGAAGCATCACGGAATTGAGGAAGCTACTTGGGAGAGGAGAGATCAGATGCAACAGTATCCAGATCTGTTCCGTTCAGCAAGTAAGAATTTCGAGGATGAAATTTCTTTAAAGGGGGGAGAATGTAAAATCCCAGATTTTACATTTGCATAGAATTGCATGTTTTGACCTGTTTACGTGTTATGTGAGTTAGAATGCGCTAATTCTGTGATTTATATTCCTATTACATGCTATGTGTGTATTCATGAAATTTTTATCAAAATTGGCATCAGAAATTTTATCGTCGATTTTTATTAATAGTATTTTGAACACACGTCCGCTAAAATTTTTACAAAGGTGTTTTAAACATTTTAAAACCTAGTCTTCGGATATAAATATACCCATGTTTGATTAAAACGAATTTTAAATCGAATTAGAAATTTTAAAGGTTTTATTTGCGAAAATTGAGTTTTAACCGAGTCGAGTGTAAGTCTATGCATGTGAAACTTGTTGCCAACTAGAAATATGTTGCCTAAAATAGTCTAAGTGTTGAATGCTTGTTGTGAGCAAAAATAGTCAAGAAAACAATTAAAAGACTAAAAATACAATTAAAAGACTAAATAAACTAACTTTGACTTTGCATATAATTGTTTACTTAGCTATATATCATCAACACACATTAAAAAACTCACAAAATATCCACAAAAAGCACGCACAATGCCGAGAGTTCATAGAGAGAAAAAAAGAGAAAAGTTCAAAGTTTTTCAAAGTAATTTTGTCTTAGAAAACTCATTTTTTGGCCAAAGCTTTTCAAACCGAGTTGGATTCCGCTTGTTGGGCACCTATTGCACACATTCGTAGCTTTGTTTCGAATCAAAGGTGAGAGAAAAATTCTAGATCTCAAAATGCTATTTTGTGTCAATTTCATATAATTGCATTTTTATCCGATGAAATGTTAAATTGTCTTTAGTCTATTGCTCATAGTAGCCAAGGATCATTTATATGGGTTTATAGCTGTCTTGATCGGTAGTAGCATGTATTTCTATTTTTCGGGTATTAAAGTTGAGTTATAACTTCAATGTTGAATAATTGCTGTTGTGGTAGTTGGAATTAATTGCTTATAGCTTCTAAATGTTTGTTAATTGCGGTGTACTAATGTTGTAATGACGAAGTTTTGATTAGAATGTTTTAGCAAAATCTTGAAAAATCCAGCCAAGTGCATTGCCAAAATTAGGGTTGTTGGGCTTGTTTTGGATGGCTTTTGGTTGGTTTCTGATGGTATAAATGTAGATGTATGTGTGGGTGAATGATAGGAAGTGGTTTGGAGGTCATCGAGTTAGTAGATTGTAAGTTATAAAGTTTAGAAGTTTGTGTAGTCTTTCTTTGAAATGTTGAAATGTTGTCTTTAAATGTTGTGTAGTGTTTGGATAGTTGATTCTTAGGTTGTTGTTGATTGAGATCGGGGTTGAATGTTGGTTAAATGCATGTTGAGTTGGATGGCCTACTTTGTCATCTAACTTAATTGTTTTATAATTGTAGAGTTGTTGATTGTTAAATGTTGTTATTTGGGTGTAGAAATATGGTTTAATTGGTTATTGATTATTGATTGTTGAATGCGAGAGTTGGGCAACCCTTGTTGTTGACTCCTCGAATTATAATTGTTATTATTATTATGAGTCGGGAGTTGGGCAACCCTCGTTGTTGATTTCTCGAATTGAGTTACATTGTTGTGAGCTTTGATAATGTTGTGTCACCTCGGGAGGCATCCTCAGCTGCAGGCACAGTTATCATGGCTACTCCATATCTCGCATGGGTGAAGAGGCCATGGGGTATGGGTCTAGGTCAAGGTACCTCAGGATTGTGTCATTAGGTTTAAAGGAGTTGGTGAGCATTGAAAATGGTGTATGGAGCTTCATCAACAAGTGTATAGTATCCTTATTGTGTGTTTACCGTTGTTATTATATCTGTATAGTTATCAGTGTTAATTGCATGTTGTAGCTCGTGGGTGGTTTCCAAGATGGTAAGGTATATGTGTCCAAAAGATCTATCGAATTCCTCACTGGGCTTGTTTTATATAAGCTCACTCTCATTCGTTATCTACATTCAGGTGTTTCGGAACAGGATTATGGGTACGTGCCTCAGGAAGCTGAGAATGTACCTTATGTGGATGAGTCTTATGTGCCGAAGTCGTGTCCATGAGCTTGTCTTTGTCTTTGTAGTAAGATGTATTGTATAACTTATTTAAGATAAAGACTTATATAATGCTAGTTTAGTAGTCTTTCTTTTGAACACGATTAGATTGCAAGACTGGTTTATAACCTATTTTGGAAATGTATGATATAGCTTATGGATTGATGTTGGAATGGAGGCGTATAACTTATGAATGAACTGTTGTATGGTTGTTGAATATATATGGAAATGGTTGTGTTGTATGTTGTAGCAAAAGTTGTAGAATTGTTGTTGATCTTTGGAATTGGATGTATGAGGTTAAAAAGGGTTAGTTTAGAGCCCTGGTATCCGTGTTACTGTCGTTATACTGTCTAAATTCTATTGCGTCCTGACTGATCGTAGGTAGGATCGAGTTGGGGCGTGACATTTAGTGGTATCAAAGCGCATGTTAATTGTCAGCCGGGTTATTCTCGAAATGTGGGTAGTGGACTTACCATGGAAGTATGTATGATGTGAAAGAAAGTGAAATATATGTTGGAATTATTAAGTGATTATGTGATTAAGAGACTATGTGATTATGTGATCAATTTGTTTATGTGACTAGTACTTAAGTGATTTATGTGCCTTACGTGAGTTTGTTGCTTACGTGCTTTTAATTGTCTATAGCCTGTCTATGTGTTATAACCTGTGCTAACCCTTTTATAGTAGAATGGCGGGTCGACCGAGAACACGAGGTAGGCCTGAGGATGGTAACGAGGCACTGGGTAATTCGGCACTAGGCCGAAATCAGGGTTATGACCGTATTGCCATAGCTATGGAAAGAATGTCAGAGGTCATGGTAGGGCATGCACAGATCTTAGCAGGGCAAGCTGCCCAGGCACAGACTATACAGACTCAGTTACATAATGTTCAGGGTGGTTACTAGGGGCGTAGCACGTTGAAGGAGTTTCTGGGGTATTTTCCACTGAGGTTTTAGGGTGAGCCAGATGATCAGAAGGCCGAAGCATAGATTAATAAACTTGAGAAAATATTTGATCCTCTTGATTATACTGATGAGAGGAAGGTTACTTTTGCGGTATACTTACTTGATGATGAGTCTAGGAAATGGTGGCATACCGTGAGATTAGATTGGGAGACTCTGGGTATTCCTTATGCCTGGGATAGTTTTCTTTGGGCGTTTCGGGCCAAGTATATTCCCAGGATTGCGTGTGAGCGCTGGGAGGCGGAGTTCACATCCTTGGTTTAGGGTGATTCTACAGTGGCTCAATATGAAGCCAATTTTACCAGGTTGTCCCGGTATGCACCAGAGTTTGTATCAAATCAGGAACGTAAGACTCGGAGGTTTGTTTTAGGTCTAGGGTCTGAGATTCAGGATACTATGTCCTTGAATCAGTATGATGTGTTTTCGGAGGCCTTTGATGTGGCTTCTAGGTTGGAGAAGAGGAAAGAGGAACAACGTAGTTCTAGTCAGGCCCGTAAGGGGCCATTTTAGCCACAGGGTCAACAGGTTGGGTATAGACCTTCGATACAGTAGGGTGGTTATAGGCCTTCGGTGCAGCAAGGTTCTTTTAGACCACAGGGGCAGCAGAGTTTATTTAGGCCCCAGTTTTAGCAGGGATCTTACCCGGCACAGTCACAGCATAAGCCGGCCTAGTCTCAGGGTTAGTATAGGCCCAGTGTTGCGAGACCTCAGCAGCAGGCTAGTACAGTTGCTTATTCAGTTTCTGGGTCTTCAGGAGGCAGTGTCAGTGCTCTGACACCGCATTGTACTTATTGTGATCGTAAGGGCCATACGGAGGCCAACTGTCAAAAAAAGTTAGGGACATGTTTGGGTTGTGGCCATAACCAACACAGAGCGAGAGATTGCCCTAGATATCAGGGTTTTGGGAGTCGGCCAGCGGCTCAGGGTTACCTAGGTAGACCTGCAAGCAGTGCCTCTCAGCAGCAGCAGGTTCAGGCTCGGGCCTACACAGTGGATTTGGAGGAGATTCTTGAGGCAACAGTTATTGTAGAACGTAACTTTCTTATACTCAATCAACTTGTTAAAGTGTAGATTGATTCTGGTGCTACGTATTCTTTCATTACCCCTGCTTTTGTGCAACATGTTAACATGCAACCTGAGAAATTGCCTTATGTGGTTGAAATTAGTACTTCTTTGACTGATAAATATGTGACTGGCTTAGTATGTAAAGATTGTAAAATACATGTTAAGGGTCAAGATTTCCCTTCAGACCTTATCTTATTTCCTATCCGAGGGTATGATGTTATCTTGGGTATGGATTGGCTTTCTATGTATGATGCTCAGTTAAACTGTAGAACAAAGGTAGTACGGTTTCGGTTGCCAGAACAGCCAGTGGTTGAGGTAGCAGGGAACCGGGATACTAAGACTAATTTTATTATCTCATCAACTAAAGCTATTAAGCTGGTGAGTAAGGGTTGTTCAGGGTATCTAGCTTATTTGATCAACAAGCCATCTGATAAGCTGAAGCTGGAGGAAGTTCCTATAATTCAGGAATATCCCAATGTATTTCCCGAGGAGTTGCCAGGATTGCTGCCGGAGAGAGATATTGAGTTTGTGATTAATCTTATTCCCGGTACTCAACCTATTTCTAAATCAGCGTACCGGATAGTACCAGCTGAACTTAAAGAGTTGAAAACTCAGTTGTAGGAGTTATTAGAGAAGGGATTCATTCAACAGAGTTATTCTCCCTGGGGAGCACCTGTCTTATTTGTTAAAAAGAAGGATGGTACCTTGAGATTATGCATCGATTATCATGATTTGAATCAGGTGACCATCAAGAATAAGTATCTTTTTCCATTGATTGACAAATTGTTTGATCAACTTCAGGGAGCCAGAGTTTACTCTAAATTTGATTTAAGGTAGGGGTATTTTCAGCTTCGGATTCGTACGGAGGATGTTCCGAAGTCTGCTTTCAGAACTCGGTACGGGCATTATGAATTTGTAGTTATGCCTTTTGGACTGACTAACACACCGACATCATTCATGGATCTTATGCATCGAATCTTTCAGCCGTACTTGGACCAGTTCGTGGTAATCTTTATTGATGATATCTTGGTTTATTATAAGACTGAATCGGAGCACGAGCAACATCTACAACTTGTCCTACAAAAGCTACAGGAGCATCAGTTGTTTGCGAAGTTCAGCAAATATGAATTTTGGCTACAATGGATATCTTTTCTTGGCCATGTGATTACACAGAATGGTATATCGGTAGATCCTACTAAGATTGTAGTGGTTATATCTTGGAAATGGCCGGAGAATGTTTTGGAGGTTCGCAGCTTCTTTGTTTTGGCAGGTTATTACCGCAAATTTGTGAAGGACTTTTCTAAGATTGCAGGGTCACTTTCTGTGTTAACTCAGAAACGAACCAGCTTTACTTGGGATGAAAAATATGAGAGTGGGTTTTAGGAGTTGAAAAAGAGATTGACTACCACTCCAGTACTTGCTCTACCAGAGGGAACCAATAACATGGTTATCTACAGCGATGTATCCAAGGAGGACTTGGGTTGCGTACTTATGCAGAATGGTCGGGTTATCGCCTATGCTTCTAGAAAGTTGAAACCGTATGAGGTAAACTATCTAACTCATGATCTTGAGTTGGCGGCAGTTGTATTCGCACTGAAAAAGTGGCGTCATTATCTGTGGGGCAGTAAGTTCGAGATTTTCACTGATCCTAAAAGTCTTAAGTACTTGTTCTCACAGAAGGAGTTGAATATGTGTCAACGGAGGTGGATGGAACTTCTTGGAGATTATAATTGTTCTATCAATTATCTGCCTGGGAAGGAAAATATTGTAGTAGATGCACTTAGCCGTAAGGCGAATATTACTTGTTTGGCTGTTAAAAAGTGGGAGGTTCTTGAAGAAGTCAGTTATTGCAGACCGGACTTGACTCAGATTGGGGTGATGTGTTCACATCTCCATATTCAACCTTTATTGTTGTGTCAGATTAGGGAAGCTCAGCAACTTGATGTGAAACTTCAGAAGATCAAGGATCAGATCATGGATGATCAGTCAAACTTCAAATTACATGAGGATGGTATTCTTCAGTTTTGAAATAGGGTGTGTGTTCCCGATGAACCGAGTTTCAGGAAATGTATTCTGGAGGAAGCTCATAATTCTAAGTACACCATTCATCCCGGTAGAAACAAAATGTATCGGGACTTGAAACAACATGTGAAACCCCACTTTCTTGCTTATCTCGTTTTACGTGCTATACCTCATTTTTCGTGCATATGATCTGTTTATGTGCTATAGGACCTAGAAAGTTATAATTTTGATGTCAATACTTCTAATACGTGCTAAATGTGCATTCATGAAATTTTCATAAAAAACGGAGTCAGAAATTTTATCGTCGATTTTTAGTGAATAGTGTTTTCGAAACACGTCCGCTATAATTTTGAAAATGGTCTTTTTAACCCTTCTAGACCTAGTCCACGGACTTTAATAGACCTGTGTTTGATGAAAACGGTTTTAAAATCGGCTTAAGAATTTATTAGGGTTTTTACACCGACTTTTGCGAAAATCGAGTTTTAAGCCGACTCGGGTGAAATTATTAGATTGTAAAACTTCTTGTCACCTAAAAATAACTCACTTGAGATATCTTGGGGGTTGCATAATTATTTTTAACTTGGTGAGCAATAAAATGCAATTAAAGTCATTAAAAACACAAAAATACTAATTTAAATTAACTTTGACTTTAATTAATTATTTGACCTTATAAGCTAATGTCCTCAACACACACTCACACAACACAAAAACACACTCACACAACACAAAAACACCATCACACACACACACATTGCCGAGAGAAAAGAGGGAGAAAAGAGAAGAGAAAAACTCAAGCTTTCAATCCAATTTTTCAAAGAAAAACCTAGTTTTTGTCCGTGAAACTTCGCACCGACTTGGATTCTGCTTGTTGGGCACGCATAGCACGCATTCCTAGGCTTATATCGCATCTAAGGTGAGAGAAAAATTCTAGATCTCAAAATGTCATTTTTGTGTTTTTGCGTATAAATGAAGATTGAACCGTTAGAATTGAAATCTGATGTTAGATTATTGCTCCTTGCATGCTAGGGATCATTATATACTAATACTACGAGTTTCTGTCGGATATAGCATAATTTTTATTTTCCGGGTATTTAATTTTGATTAAAATGTTCAAAGTTGAATTAAATGAGTTGTGTTGATCGAAATCGATTGCCGTCGATTTCTAAATACTTGATAATTACGTATTAGCGCTGTTGTAATGCCGAATTTTCGATTACATTGTTTGTGTGAAAATCCAGAAAATCCAGCCATGACATCTTAGGGTTTTAGGGTTATCGGGCATGATTTGGAGGTGTTATGGTGGATTTCCGAGAGGGCTAATGTAGTAGGTTGAATGGGTGAGTGATAGGAACTGATTTGGCAATGTTTGGATTAGTAGATTGTAAGTTATGAATTTTAGAAGTTTAGGTTGTCATTCTTTAATTTCTTGAACTATGCCTTAGATGGTTGGGTAGTGTTCGAGTGATGAATGGTGAGTTGTTGATGAGTAATTTAGAGTTTAATTATGTATATTATGCATGTCCGGTTAGATGGCCTACTTTGTCATCTAACTACGTTGTTTGTTGTTTAATTTAATATTGATGTTATATTGATGTTATTGATTGATTATTATTGAATGCGGGAATCGGGCACTCTTGTTGCTGATCTCCCAATTGATTGATTGATTGATGATTGATTGATGATTGATGATTATGGAGTCTTGGTATGTGTGTGCCACCTCTCGGGCAGCGTCGGGCTGTCGGGTTGATAACGGCATGACTGCCATAGGCTACCCCCAGCTCGCATGACGGAGGTGTCATGGAGGGAGGGGCTAGTGAGGTACCTCGGGTGCGTGAGTAATGGGGAGTTATAAGAAGAACGGTTGAGATCGTGATGGCGTTTGGAGCTACACCAAATAGAGTATCCTTATTGATTGGTTATATAGTTATGTGATGATAGCATTATTTATGTTGTTGTGTGTTTACTTGCTCAAAGGACTAAATCCAAGGAGCGTAGTGAATACTGTCGAGATCTATCGGATCCTCACTGGGCTTATGTATATAAGCTCACTCTCTATTATTGCATGTTTTCAGGTGTACTTTCACAAGATTACGGGTACGTGCCTCCTGACGAGGAGAATGTGGAAAACGTGCCTTTCGTGGATGAGTCATATGTCCCTGAGTCTTATCCATGATTCTATGTTGTTAACTTAGTGGTTTTCTTTTGTTTAGGATTAAGTTGTAAATGTGTCTCAACTTATTTTTGAAATGTATGATAAGGTTGAGGTATTGTATGTTATGTTGGAACGGAGGCGTATAACGAGGATGGTTTATTGTATAATATGATTGTGTTGTATGTTGTTGTTTGAATTAAGGAGTTGCTGGATGTATGATGTTTAATGAGGTTGGTTTGCAACCTCGGTGTCCTATTTACTGTCGTTATACTGCCGAAATTCCGTTGCGTCCTGACTGATCGTAGGTGGGGTCGAGTTGGGGCGTGACAGTTTAAGTGGTATCAGAGCTCATGTTAGTTGTCAGCCGGGGTATTCTCGGAATGTGGGTAATGGTCTTAGCATGGAATATGTATGAAAAGAAAGAAAAGTGAAATATGTGTTAATATGATTAAGTGATAAGTGATTATATGATTAAAGTGCTTATGTGATTATGTGATCAATTTGTTTATGTGTTTTATATGAGTTTGTTATTTATGTGTTAATAGTTGTTTATAACCTGTCTACGTGCTATAACTGTGCTAACTCTTTGATTAGTAGAATGGCCGGTCGACCGAGAACCAGAGGTAGGCCTGAGATGGCTGATGAGACTCCGAGTAACGTGGCACCGGGCCGTGACGGGGGTGATGACCGATTAGGAGCAGCTATGGAGCGGATTGCAGAGTTAGTGGCTAGTCAGGCACAGTTATTAGCAGGGCAGGCTGCCCAGAATCAGGCTATGCAGGCTCAGCTTCTGAATATTCAGGGTGGTAACCACGGGCGTGGTACCCTGAAGGAGTTTTTAGGATATCACCCACCGAGATTTCAGGGGGAGCCGGATGATAGGAAGGCGGAGGCATGGATTAGCAAGTTGGAGAAGATTTATGATCCACTTGGCTATACTGATGAACAGAAAGTCTCTTTTGCCGTGTATTTGTTAGATGACGAGGCAGAGGAGTGGTGGCGCACGGTAAGGACTAGCTGGGCGGCACATGGTATTCCTTATGTTTGGGGTACCTTTCTGATGGCTTTCCGAGCAAAGTATGTCCCGAGGATTTGCAGGGAACGGAGAGAGGCCGAGTTTCTAGCCTTGGTCCAGGGAGATGCTACAGTGGCTCAATATGAGGCCACATTTACTCGATTGTCCCGGTATGCACCGGAGTATGTGGCAGACGAGGAGCGGAGGACTCGCAGGTTTATGTTGGGGTTGCGGCCCGAGATTCAGGATGTGATGGCTCTGAATCGATATGATATTTTCAATGAGGCTTTTGAGGCAGCTTCTAGGTTAGAGAAGAGGAAAGGGGATCAGATTGTCTCCAGTCAGCCTAGTAAGAGGCCGTATCAGCCACAGGGCCAGCAGGTTATATATAGGCCACCAGCCCAGCAGGGTTCTTATAGGCCACAGGGTCAGCAGAGTTACTATCGGCCTCAGTTTCAGCAGAGGCCATATCAGGTTCAGACTCAGTATAGGCCAGCCCAGTCTCAGGGTCAGTATAGGCCTAGTGTGGTGAGACCTCAGCAGCAGGCTGTATCAGCTGCTTCATCAGCTTCTGGTTATTCTAGGGGCAGTGTTAGTGCCACATCATCGCAGTGTAATTACTGCAAGCGCCCAGGGCATGTAGAGTCCGACTGCAGGGTAAAGGCAGGGACATGTTTGGGTTGTGGTAGCATCGATCATAGGGCGAAGGATTGCCCTAGGTATGCGAGGACTGAGGGTCGGGCAGCGACTCAGGGTTACCAGGGTAGGCCTACGGGCAGTGTACAACAGCAGCAGCGGGTTCAGGCTCGGGCTTATGCAGTTGACTTAGAGGAGATGCCTGAGGAGACTGCAGTTGTGGAAGGTAACTTCCTTATACTTGATCAACTTGTTAAAGTATTGATTGATTCTGGTGCTACGCATTCTTTCATTACTCCTGCTTGTGTGCAACGTGTTAAATTGCAACCTGAAAGATTGCCTTATGTGGTTGAAATTAGTACCTCTTTGACTGATAAGTATGTTACTGGCTTAGTATGTAAGGATTGTATAATACATGTTAAGGGGCATAATTTTCCTTCGGACCTTATTTTATTTCCTATCCGGGGGTATGATGTTATTCTGGGTATGGATTGGCTTTCTAAGTATGATGCCCAGTTAAACTGTAGAACCAAGGTAGTACAGTTTCGTTTGCCAGATCAGCCAGTAGTTGAGGTAGCGGGTAACCGGGGTGCTAAGACGAGTTTTGTTATCTCAGCAACTAAAGCCGTTAAGTTGGTGAGTAAGGGGTGTTCGGGTTATCTAGCTTATTTGATCAACAAGCCATCTGATAAGCTACAGCTAGAGGAAGTCCCTATTATCCGGGAATATCCTAATGTATTTCCCGAGGAGTTGCCAGGGTTGCCGCCTGAGAGGGATATAGAGTTTGTGATTAATCTTGTTCCCGGTACTCAACCTATTTCTAAATCGGCGTACCGGATGGCACCAGCTGAGTTGAAAGAGTTGAAGACTCAGTTACAGGAGTTGTTGGAGAAAGGATTTATTCAGCAGAGTTCTTCACCTTGGGGAGCTCCTGTTTTGTTCGTGAAAAAGAAGGATGGCACCTTGAGGTTATGTATAGATTATCGTGGGTTGAATCAGGTGACTATCAAGAATAAATATCCTTTGCCACTGATTGATGAGTTGTTTGATCAACTTCAGGGAGCCAAAGTCTACTCTAAGTTTGATTTGAGGCAGGGGTATTATCAGCTTCGGATTCGTACGGAGGATGTTCCGAAGTCTGCCTTCAGAACTCGGTATGGGCATTATGAGTTTGTTGTTATGCCCTTTGGTTTGACTAATGCACCGGCAGCATTCATGGATCTTATGCATCGAGTCTTTCAGCCGTACTTGGACCAGTTCGTGGTGATTTTTATTGATGATATCTTGGTCTATTCTAAATCTGAATTGGAGCACGAGCAACATCTACGGCTTGTATTAGAGAAGTTGCAGGAGCATCAGTTGTTTGCCAAGTTCAGCAAATGTGAATTTTGGCTGCAACGGATTTCTTTTCTTGGCCATGTTATTACACAGAGTGGTATTTCCGTAGATCCCACTAAGATTGAATCGGTGATGTCTTGGAAGCGGCCAGAGAGTGTTACTGATGTCCGTAGCTTTCTTGGCTTGGCGGGTTATTACCGTAGGTTTGTCAAGGACTTCTCAAAGATTGCGGGGCCACTATCTAAGTTGACTCAAAAACGGACTATCTTTAATTGGGACGAGAAGTGTGAGAGTGGATTTCAGGAGTTGAAAAAGAGGTTGACTACCGCTCCAGTACTTGCTCTACCAGAGGGGACCGATAATATGGTCATTTACAGCGATGCATCCAAGGAGGGCTTGGGATGTGTTCTTATGCAGGATGGCCGAGTTATTGCCTATGCTTCCAGGAAGTTGAAGCCTTATGAGGTGAATTATCCGACTCATGATCTTGAGTTGGCAGCAGTTGTCTTCGCACTGAAAAAGTGGCGTCATTATCTGTGGGGCAGTAAGTTCGAGATTTTCACTGATCATAAGAGTCTAAAGTACTTATTCTCACAGAAGGAGTTGAATATGCGCCAGCGGAGGTGGATGGAGCTTCTTGGAGATTATAATTGTTCTATCAATTATCTGCCTGGAAAGGCAAATGTTGTGGCAGATGCTCTCAGCCGGAAGGCTAGTATTTCTTGTTTGGCTGTCAAGAAGTGGGAGGTTCTTGAGGAGTTTAGTTATTGGAGACCAGAGTTCACTCAGGTTGGGGTGATGTGTTCACATCTCCGTATTCAGCCTTTATTGTTGTCTCAGATCAGGGAAGCTCAGCAGCTTGATGTTAACCTTCAGAAGATCAAGGATCAGATTTCGGATGATCAGTCTGACTTTAAAGTGCATGAGGATGGTATTCTTCGGTTTCGGAACAGGGTTTGTGTTCCCGATGAACCGGGCTTGAGACGAGGTATTCTGGAGGAAGCTCATAATTCTAAATATACTATTCATCCCGGTGGAACCAAGATGTATCGGGATTTGAAACAGCATTACTGGTGGAACAACATGAAGAGGGAGGTTGCTCAGTTTGTGTCTAGATGTTTGACTTGTCAGAGAGTGAAAGCCGAGCATCAACGACCAGCAGGTTTGCTTCAGCCGTTGGCTATACCAGAGTGGAAATGGGAGCATATTACGATGGACTTCGTCACTGGTTTGCCTAGATCACCGAGGGGTAATGATGCAGTTTGGGTTGTCGTGGATCGTTTGACGAAGACAGCTCATTTTATTGCCATGAGGTTGGGAGATGAGGTTACAAAGCTGACGGATCTCTATCTGGATCAGATCGTTAGACTTCACGGTATTCCATCTAGTATTGTCTCTGATCGAGATCCTCGATTTACTTCTCGTTTGTGGGAGAAACTTCAGGAGACTTTGGGTACTCAGTTGAACTTCAGTACAGCGTATCATCCACAGACCGACGGTCAATCTGAGCGGACTATTCAGATTTTGGAAGATATGCTTAGGGCTTGTGTTCTGGACTTCGGGAAGAACTGGGAGAAACATCTACCACTTGCCGAGTTTGCCTATAACAATAGTTATCAAGCTACTATTGGAATGGCACCTTTTGCAGCTCTTTACGGTCGTAAGTGCCGTTCACCTTTATATTGGGACGAGGTAGGAGAGATGAAGACTATTGATCCGACTATTATGCCAGAACTTCTTGAGAAGATCGAGAATGTTCAGTTGATCAGGCAGAGAATGCTTACGGCGCAGAGTAGATTCAAGAGTTATGCTGATAAGCGTCGTCGAGACTTGGAGTTTGCAGTTGGAGATCGGGTTTTCTTGAGATTGTCTCCTCGAAAGGGGTTTGTTCGTTATGGTAAAGGTGGTAAGCTGAGTCCGAGATTTGTTGGGCCGTTTGAGATTACTGGCAGGGTTGGTAAGTTGGCATATCGGTTGGCTTTACCGGAGAACTTCTCTAATGTCCACGATGTATTTCACGTGTCTAATTTGCGGAAATATAATCCGGATCCTTCTCATATTCTTGAGCCAGAGCCGTTACAGCTTCGAGAGAATTTGACTTATGACGAGCGTCCGATTCGTATTCTAGATCAGATGGACCGAGAGTTGAGGTCGAAGAGGATTCTGATGGTTAAGGTGTTGTGGAAGCATCACGGCATTGAGGAAGCTACGTGGGAGAGACGAGATCAGATGCAGCAACAATACCCAGATCTATTCCGTACATCAAGTAAGAATTTCGAGGACGAAATTTCTATAAGGGAGGGAGAATGTGAAACCCCACTTTCTTGCTTATCTCGTTTTACGTGCTATACCTCGTTTTTCATGCATATGATCTGTTTATGTGCTATAGGACCTAGAAAGTTATAATTTTGATGTCAATACTTCTAATACGTGCTAAATGTGCATTCATGAAATTTTCATCAAAAACGGAGTCAGAAATTTTATCGTCGATTTTTAGTGAATAGTGTTTTCGAAACACGTCCGCTATAATTTTGAAAATGGTCTTTTTAACCCTTCTAGACCTAGTCCACGGACTTTAATAGACCTGTGTTTGATGAAAACGGTTTTAAAATCGGCTTAAGAATTTATTAGGGTTTTTACACCGACTTTTGCGAAAATCGAGTTTTAAGCCGACTCGGGTGAAATTATTAGATTGTAAAACTTCTTGTCACCTAAAAATAACTCACTTGAGATATCTTGGGGGTTGCATAATTATTTTTAACTTGGTGAGCAATAAAATGCAATTAAAGTCATTAAAAACACAAAAATACTAATTTAAATTAACTTTGACTTTAATTAATTATTTGACCTTATAAGCTAATGTCCTCAACACACACTCACACAACACAAAAACACACTCACACAACACAAAAACACCATCACACACACACACATTGCCGAGAGAAAAGAGGGAGAAAAGAGAAGAGAAAAACTCAAGCTTTCAATCCAATTTTTCAAAGAAAAACCTAGTTTTTGTCTGTGAAACTTCGCACCGACTTGGATTCTGCTTGTTGGGCACGCATAGCACGCATTCCTAGGCTTATATCGCATCTAAGGTGAGAGAAAAATTCTAGATCTCAAAATGTCATTTTTGTGTTTTTGCGTATAAATGAAGATTGAACCGTTAGAATTGAAATCTGATGTTAGATTATTGCTCCTTGCATGCTAGGGATCATTATATACTAATACTACGAGTTTCTGTCGGATATAGCATAATTTTTATTTTCCGGGTATTTAATTTTGATTAAAATGTTCAAAGTTGAATTAAATGAGTTGTGTTGATCAAAATCGATTGCCGTCGATTTCTAAATACTTGATAATTACGTATTAGCGCTGTTGTAATGCCGAATTTTCGATTACATTGTTTGTGTGAAAATCCGGAAAATCCAGCCATGACATCTTAGGGTTTTAGGGTTATCGGGCATGATTTGGAGGTGTTATGGTGGATTTCCGAGAGGGCTAATGTAGTAGGTTGAATGGGTGAGTGATAGGAACTGATTTGGCAATGTTTGGATTAGTAGATTGTAAGTTATGAATTTTAGAAGTTTAGGTTGTCATTCTTTAATTTCTTGAACGATGCCTTAGATGGTTGGGTAGTGTTCGAGTGATGAATGGTGAGTTGTTGATGAGTAATTTAGAGTTTAATTATGTATATTATGCATGTCCGGTTAGATGGCCTACTTTGTCATCTAACTACGTTGTTTGTTGTTTAATTTAATATTGATGTTATATTGATGTTATTGATTGATTATTATTGAATGCGGGAATCGGGCACTCTTGTTGCTGATCTCCCAATTGATTGATTGATTGATGATTGATTGATGATTGATGATTATGGAGTCTTGGTATGTGTGTGCCACCTCTCGGGCAGCGTCAGGCTGTCGGGTTGATAACGGCATGACTGCCATAGGCTACCCCCAGCTCGCATGACGGAGGTGTCATGGAGGGAGGGGCTAGTGAGGTACCTCGGGTGCGTGAGTAATGGGGAGTTATAAGAAGAACGGTTGAGATCGTGATGGCGTTTGGAGCTACACCAAATAGAGTATCCTTATTGATTGGTTATATAGTTATGTGATGATAGCATTATTTATGTTGTTGTGTGTTTACTTGCTCAAAGGACTAAATCCAAGGAGCGTAGTGAATACTGTCGAGATCTATCGGATCCTCACTGGGCTTATGTATATAAGCTCACTCTCTATTATTGCATGTTTTCAGGTGTACTTTCACAAGATTACGGGTACGTGCCTCCTGAAGAGGAGAATGTGGAAAACGTGCCTTTCGTGGATGAGTCATATGTCCCTGAGTCTTATCCATGATTCTATGTTGTTAACTTAGCGGTTTTCTTTTGTTTAGGATTAAGTTGTAAATGTGTCTCAACTTATTTTTGAAATGTATGATAAGGTTGAGGTATTGTATGTTATGTTGGAACGGAGGCGTATAACGAGGATGGTTTATTGTATAATATGATTGTGTTGTATGTTGTTGTTTGAATTAAGGAGTTGCTGGATGTATGATGTTTAATGAGGTTGGTTTGCAACCTCGGTGTCCTATTTACTGTCGTTATACTGCCGAAATTCCGTTGCGTCCTGACTGATCGTAGGTGGGGTCGAGTTGGGGCGTGACACAACATTTCTGGTAGAACAATATGAAATGGGAGGTTGCTTAGTTTGTATCTAGATGTTTGACTTGTCAGCGGGTAAAAGCAGAACATCAACTACCCTTAGGGTTGCTTCAGCCATTGGCAATACCAGAATGGAAGTGGAAGCATATTACGATGGACTTCGTCACTAGTTTGCCTGGAACACCGGGAGGTAATGACGCGGTTTGGGTTATTGTGGACCATTTGACGAAGACATCTTATTTTATTCCGATGAGGATGGGAGATGAAGTTGCAAAGTTGACAGATCTTTATTTGGATCAGATTGTTACTCTTCATGGAATTCCATCTTGTGTTGTCTCTAATCGAGATCCTCGGTTTACTTCTCGATTGTGGGAGAAACTTCAGGAGACTTTGGGTACTCAGTTAAACTTTAGTACAACGTATCATCCACAGACCGACGATTAGTCTGAGCGGACTATTCAGATTCTGGAGGATATACTTAGGGCTTGTGTTCTGGACTTCGGGAAGAACTGAGAGAAACATCTATCACTTGTTGAGTTTGCCTATAACAATAGTTATCAAGCTACTATTGGGATGACACCTTATGCAGCTCTCTACGGCCGTAAGAGCCGATCACCTTTGTATTGGGATAAAGTATTGGAGATGAAGGCTGTTGATCCGACTATTATGCCAGAACTTCTAGAGAAGATTGAGAACATTTAGTTGATCAGGTAGAGAATACTGACAACGCAGAGTAGATATAAAAGTTATGCTGATAAGCGCCGTCGGGATTTGGAGTTTGCAGTCGGGGACCGAGTTTTCTTGAAATTGTCTCCTCGAAAGGGGTTTGCTCGTTATAGTAAAGGTGGTAAGATGAGTCCAAGGTTTTTAGGGCCATTTGAGATTACTGGTAGGGTTAGCAAGTTGGCGTGTCGGTTAGCTTTACTGGAGAATTTCTCTAATGTACATGATGTTTTTCATGTATCTACTTTAAGGAAGTATTATCCAGATCCTTCTCATATTCTTGAACCAGAGCCGTTACAGCTTCGTGAGAATCTGACTTATAATGAGCAGCTGATTCGTATTCTAGATCAGATGGAACAGGAGTTGAGATCGAAGAAGATTCCGATGGTCAAAGTGTTATGGAAGCATCACGGAATTGAGGAAGCTACTTGGGAGATGAGAGATCAGATGCAGCAGCAGTATCCAGATCTGTTCTATTCAGCAAGTAAGAATTTCGAGGACGAAATTTCTTTAAGGGGGGAGAATGTGAAACCCCAGATTTTACATTTGCATAGAATTACGTGTTTTGACCTGTTTACGTGTTATGTGAGTTAGAATGCACTAATTCTGTGATTTATATTTCTATTACATGATATGTGTTCATTCATGAAATTTTCATCAAAATCGGCATTAGAAATTTTATCGTCGGTTTTTATGAATAGTATTTTGAACACACGTCTGTTAAAATTTTTACACGGGTGTTTTAAACATCTTAAAAAATCACTTTAGCTTCTTTCTTCAATTATTTATCGTTTTGGCTCCAAATTGAGGATTCAATACACAACTGGGATTAGAATCAAGCTGTAAACATTATTTTCTACGGATTCAAACTTGTTTTATGGGGAAGTTTATCTTATTTTTCTCTCGTAATTTTGGCTTAATTTGTTTGAACATGACTGAATAATTCATAGCTTAGGGTAGAATTCTATGTAATAGTCTTGATTCTATGGTCTTAGACTTGGATTTATTATTTTGATGCTTAATATATTTTTATGATTTATGTTCTTCATTAATTATTGTCTATTATCTCGTTATGCTTGTAGCTAATGTATGCTAGATACTTTTATGCTAAATCATATAAAATATATATTTGGGATTTATTACAAAAATTATAGGTTGTACCATAGTTTTTCTACACTTAATTTATTAACGTATTATCGTAGGATTTTAGGACAAATCTACACTCTGGCTAGATAAAGGACTTGGAGATAGCATTGCACCTTTAAACTAGGTTTGACTCGTTAATTAATTAGACATAGGTGATTAATTAATCAATTAGGCTTGTAGTCTAATTCCGCATTAGAATAGGAAAATCCTAAGTTCGAGCCTAGAATTCAAGCTTTGCATAGGAATCCAATCCCTAAACATTTTCCAATTATGATCAAACCTCAATCTTAGCTCTCATATTTAGCTTTAGTTTAATTTTATTTTCATTAGCTTTAGTTGAAAATTCAAATTCACCATTTAATTTACTGCAATTCTTAAGAATTTTACACTTACTTTTCCATAGAACTTTCAAATCGCCTCCCTGTGGATTCGACCTCGCATTAAGCACACTACACTACAATCACTCGTGCACTTGCGAGTTAAAACTTGTCTTAGAATTGATCTTAATTTATACCCTAAGATAAGCACCCATCAACCACCTAGCATTAAACCAACTTAGCATGCATTTAATACATCACAAGGGAAGCCCAAAAGCCACCCAAAACATGGCTGACCAACACCGGGAACCCCACTGCCGGTACTGGAAAATCCAACCGCCAATACCCCTTATGTTTGCACTTTTTCGAATTATCAAGCTCATATGCAATGCTAGGTTCATAAAGTAACATGTATAGACTTTAAACATATGCTAGGAATCAAGTTTAAACTCAAATTTAGCCATTTAACTCAACATGCAACCCATACAATCCAACTACAACAAGCTATAGTTTATACAAGCCAATATTCAAGTAAATTGTTCTCTAAGTCCTACTTAGCAAGAATCAAGAGCATTAATAGCAATATAAAGCATATACCTATACATATAATGAAAATGCTTCAACTTTAAATCATGAGTTTCGCAAAGCCCTTCACATTTTCCGGAAACTAAAGCCAAAATAAGGTACTAGGAAGCTAGAAGACGCTAATACAAGCTCAAAAAAGGTTGGTTTGGCCTTTGATCTTTCTTATTTGCTTCAATTTTGCACAAAATAACCTAGGTTTTACTATTCACTTTAGCTTGCTTGGGTCGGCTGAAGAAGGAGAGAAAAGAAGATGTTTTGGCTTTTGTTTTGTGTTATTTGGTTAAGTAGTGGTCAAAATATGGGTCAATGCAAGGTCAAATGCAAATAAAAGGTCCAAATGACTAAGTTAGCCTTTTATTTTGCTTCTAATTTTAATTCTAACACTCTAGTAAATGTCTAAGGTGATAAAAGACTAACTTAGGCATAATTTTAACTAGCATTTACAAGTTTACCCCTATGTGGTCAAAGAAGACAAAAGGTCAACAATTAGCAATTCAAACGGATTTTAAATGCACATTTAACCTACTGAACATAAGTAAATCATATAATTCCATATATTAGGTACTAAATTAAATGAACACATAATTTTTGCACATAAAAATCAAATAAACACGTAATTTATACAAAAAGTCAAACTCGAGTCTTACAGCATTGACCTTCGCACCACCAAGAATAAAAATGACGTTGATCTCATCATGAGTAGCTTCAACCGTCTTCTCAGCCTGAGGTGTAATACCCTGATCCCTCACGAGACCGGAACCCCGATCCAAATCTCGAGGTCATAAAAACGAGAAAAAACGAACCGAGTTTTTCCTGTTTCTAGGCCTATCCACAAACCTGCACACAGAAGAAATAGCCAAAGCAACATACCAACATTCATAACATAACTTTCCAAGTACCTAAGGCTATCCGAGCCTTTCTACTATAACAAAATGTAACATACAAACATGCATTTCATTTACTATTGAAATTCTATGTCATAAATCCTCTTATCTTATCACTCTAATCTTATTTACTTAACATTCTTATATTTTAAGTCAATCATCCCACACAAACATGCGAGCCATCTAAGCAATTAAAGAAAAACTCAAAAGTTATTACATGCCAGCTATTAACTATTAAATCTTACAAGACTTTAATACAACCCTCTGAATCAAATACATTTACATACAAAACCTCTATGATCACAAAGTAGATCACAAGCTAAGCTATTCAAATACTTTACATAAATTCACATATATCAATCAGTAAAAGGTAAAACATCCAATCATGGAGACTCTCGAGCCTTCTCCCTATCAACCTCTGAAGGCACTGAACCTGAAATGGTTAGAAAAAGAGGAATGAACAACCATTGTTGCCCAGTGAGGGAGGAAAACAGATAATCGAGGAGTTTGGAAAACTATTCATGCAATGCAAATAAGTTAGCGAATCTAAAAACATAAAACTCTCACTCAAGACAAACAAGTTAATCAATACATTAAAAGAACTAACTTAAACTATTATAACAAATAAACAATTAAAGACTTGTAATGAACTATAGCTAAGTAATAAGTTACATATAAACAATAGAAAATGAACAACACAATCACATACGAACCACATCATCACAATAGAATCAACTAATAATACCAATTAAATAACTTTTAAGTAAATAATACAATCATTGGTAACTCTACAAGGATTTAGGGCCCATGTGAGAGTTACCCAAAAGGATACGATCTCAATAACTCCAAACACTCCAAAGTCTTGATCGCGATCACCAACCTCAATCCACGAACCACGAACACGATCAATGTGCAGTATAAACCTAAAATACTCCAGTGGGTGTACTTCGGATGTACCCCAAAATCTTATGACCCAAAACCCCCTGGCGATCTCCGAACCATGCGAGAGTGGGATTAGGAACTATGGTAGCCGAGGTATACCGGCAAGCCTGATACCGCCCGATTTCCCAGACACTACCATGCCCAAATGGTTGCGCAACCATAATACAATTCTATACGATAATATAATATTTCAATAACAATTATAATCACACAATTAGATAAATACATAAGCTAGTAAGCACACAATGAGGACAATAAAATAGGTTGTCCTCGCACATAAGCAATTATAATCAATATAACTTTAAACATGTTCTAACCCAATAAAATAGCTCAAACACTTATTATCCACACATTAACTATCATAATACAAAGCAATAAATCAATTAAGATGTCAAGTAAGATGAATCTCTCACCTTAAGATAGCCAAAGGATACAAGAACTAGCGTTAATCTACTCTCAAACACCTTGGACTGGCTTAATCAATTAAACCCTAGCATGTAGTAGAACACACACTTATCACAAGAAATCTCATAGATGTATGTGACGCCCCGCACTTAGTAGATAGTGCATAACACCTGTTTGCATATGATTATGTGCTTAATAAAGTGTTTATGTTAAGTTTATGGCATTTTAAGGAAGGTTACTATTCATTTACATTTTTTTATTGTTTTATTTCCTTGTTTTTAAATTTTTCCCATAATACTTGACATTTAGGAGGCATGAGAAAATTGAAATACTTGCATAACATGTCGGGAAGGCGAGTAGATAAAATGTTTTGTGTGTTGCAATGAATAGTAAATTTCAGCATTTTAGTTTTAGCTTTTAATTGATTTTTCTTTGCATTGAACTTAACTTAACCAAAATAAAACAAACTCACACACACACATACACCACTAAATGGTTATAACACAAACACACACACAAAATACAAACAAAAATATACTCTTCACACATACAAGCCAAAAATCAGCCAAAGAGAGAAAGAAAAATGAAGAGCAAACCGTGGGAGGAGAAAGAGAGAAGAGAAGGAAGAAGAAGAGGAAAAAGGGTGGAATATCTCAACCTTGCATCCTAGCTTGTTTTTGGTAAGCTATTTCATGGTTTTGTGCATTTATTTAGTTAAACCTAACTTTGGCAAATTTTGAGATTTGATATAAATGCTTATTTTTATGGTTTTAATTACTTCTAATGGTGTTTATCATGATAGTAGAACATTCTTTTGTGCTTTGCTTAGTTGTTTAGCCATTGAAATGCCTATAGGATAGTTGGAGAAGATGATGAATACTGTTGTGAATAGTAAATTTTAAAAATTAGGATTTTTCGATCTAAATTGTATTTTATCGCTTTGGTTATGTGCCATGAATGCTTAGAAGGATAAATGTATCATTTAAATGGATTTAACATTGCTAGAACTGAGATATTTGAGTTGGAACATAAAGGGATTGTTTTGTGCAATTGGGTCGTTTGGATGATTTGAGTGTTTGTAGAACTTCATTGTGATTGGTTGATGATTATAGAGTGCCTAGTAAGCTCGTGGTATTCTCTCGTGGCTTGGTAACTAGTTAATATAGCTAGAATTGAAAAATCTTGATTGGAGCTTAAAGGGGTCGTTTGAATGAAGTGTTGACCAGGCACTTTTTGAGTGGTTATATGGTCTTAGATAGGCTAGAAAGTGATTGTGGTGCGATTATGATGTTGATTGAGTGATCGGTTAAGATAGCTGTAGTTCAAATGGGCAATGGGGCAAATAAGAGTTTTGAGCTAAACGTGGGTTAAAGTGTGATTTCGTGTGATTTAAGCGCATCATAAAGTGTCTATAAGTATGTGGTGAAGTTGGTTTACGAGTCTCGTATCTTAAATAGAGTGGGTAGCTTGAGGAAGTTGGCTAAATAAATAGTATTTTGTTGAATTAAAGGTTAATGCTTGATTTGATGCTTCTAGTGGGTGCCATAGGTGTTAAAATACTGAATTAAGGCTTGGAATTGCCAGAATATGGCTAGAACTTGGAGTGGGTTGATTGAGCATAAAAGGGCCATTTGTGTGGTTTTTGGGTCGTATGAGTGTTGTGTGTGTTTATAGAGCTTGATTGTGGTTCATAAGTGATTGTGAGGTGTCTAAAGTGCCTATAATGTGCATTCGATGGTAGATGGCTAGTTCTATAGTTATGGAGCAAAAGGGGCTAAATGAAAGAAAGTTAGTTGATTGTTGGCATTTGAATGTGGATTGATTAGTTGAGTGGTTTAATGAACTTGATTGGAATTTGGGGTTAATCGGGGAAACAAAGATGATCGAAATGCATGGATAGATAGGTAGTTGAGTTTTATGAACATTGGTGTGCCATGTGTATTCTATTAAGATTTGGGTGTTTGATTGGAGTTCTTTGAATTCTTTGGGTGTTCCTTGAATATTAAGTGTTTGATTTTTGTGTGGGGTGTATTGATTTGAGTTAAGTGGAATATGGAGTGGTTTTGGTAAAGTAGGATATGTATAGGTGAATGCTTGAATTTGGTATGAATTGGAGCTTTGAGCTAAAGTAATGGTTGCTAGGTATATTGCTATCTTGAGGGAATATGATTAGTTAAATTCCTTTGAGTCGAGTATGTGTTAATTGCATATAGATTCCTATCGTGAGTTGGATTGCATGTATACTTTATCTTGAATTGAGTGAAAATAAATGTTCTCTTGTTTATATTGATTGTATAGCTATTATTGGTATTCTATTGCCTACTTGTAAGAATGTTAAGTGTACTTGTATTAGAATATAGATGTTTGAAGAGATTCTGGAAGTAAGGGCTATCTAGTTATGATTTATAAAATGTATAGTTGCGTGGATTGAATATGCTTTATGGTTTGTTCTAACTGCTAATGTTTATATGTCTATCAAATTGTGAGATTAATAAAAGAATGTTAATGTGTTAGTTAAGTAGCGAATGTAATGTATGCTAATTAATGTAATGTATTTGATAGTTACGTTAGTTCAATGGAATCAAATGGAAATGAATAAGTTAATGGAGTTATGAACTAGCTTTAGTTGAGAGTAAATGTGGAAACCACTTGTAGAATGAATGTATAACTTCTTATGCAAATAGTTGATTGTATTATGTGGTGGTAATTGAAGGAAATAGTGCATTCAGAGAATATTTAAAGGAGTTCTTGGCTAAATTCTCACAGGTTTGGTTTTAAAAGGCAAGGGATTCTTTTTACTTCAAATCTTAATTGATTTATTGATTTGCATTATAATGAATATTGTGTGGCTAATATGTGTGATTGAGCTATTTTATTGAATTAGAATATGTCTAAAGTTATATTGATTATAATTGGTTGTGTGCGAGGACAACCTCTTTTGTTGTTCTCATTGTCTGCTTATTGGCTTATGTACTTATCGAATTGTGTGTTTATAATTATTATTGAAATATTATATTATCATATCGAATCGTATCGTGGTTGCACAACCATTTGGGCATGGTAGTGTCGAGGAACTCCGGGCGGCATTGGGCTTGTCGATGTACCTCAGCTACCACCCACTAGAGTGATTAGGGTTATGCTTGCATTGTTATGGAGTGACTGGGGTTATATGACTACGATGGAGAATTTGGAGTGTTTGGGGATATGTGATTGTAATAGAGACTTTGAAGTGTTTGGGAATTATCGAAATCGTATCATTTCGGTATGTGTCGTATTTAATTGCTTAATTGTTTCTTATTGTTTTGTTACTGTTTTCTTGTGATAACTGTTCCCCTCCCTCACTGAGTATACATGTATTGTATGCTCACCTCTCTTTTCTAACACTTTTCAGGTAAGACAAGTTTTGTTCTTTCGAAGTTTGTGGTTCAGGAGGCTTGGGGAGTCTTCTTGATTTCTTGTTGCTAGCTTGGATTTGGTTGTTGCTTGAGTAAATTGTAAATGGTTATGTATATTCTTTTGAGAGTATTAGTGTCTTGTGTATAGTTGTTATTGTAATATGCATAAGTGTTATTTTGAGTTAGAGGTCTTGTATGTATTGATGTTTGCTTTGGAAGATTGTAATTTAATGTTGAAGACTTGTATGATTTAGTAGTTAATAGATGGCCTGTAATAACTTTAGTGCATTTTTTAAAATGCTTAGATGGCTCGTATGCTTGTGTGGGATGATTGACTTAAAATATAAGAATGTTAAATGGATAAAATTAGAGTGGTAAGATAAGCGGACTTATGACAAAGATTTTCAATAGTTAATGAAATGCATGCTTGTATGTTATATTTTGTTATAATAGTAAGGCTCGAATGGCCTTATAGATTTGGAAAGTTGTGAGATGAGTGTTGTGCATTGTCTTTGTGGCTTTTTAATTTGCGCACAGGAGTGAGATTAGTCCTAGAAATAGGGAAAACTCCATCTGTTTTTTCTCGTTTTTCGTGACTTCAGGTTTTGGATCGGGGCTTCGGTCTTGTGAGGGATCGAGGTGTTACAATTGGTATCACAACTTAGATAGCTCTTAGTCGGGACAGGGTCCTCAGTCTGTCAGGTAGCAACCCTCGAGTGCGTGCATGTGGAATGTGTTTTGTTTAGGCATATGCTTGCATGTGAGGCTTGTGTGACTCTGCATGAATATGTGTACTTGTGTGGCTTTGAATGAAATATGTAAACTTATGTGAATTATTGTGCAATAAATTATGACTAATTGCTATGTGCCAATATGTGACTACGTGTACTTCTGTATGGTATATTTGTTAAGTATGTGTACTTTATATGCTTTCCATGGCATGCATACATATATTACCCCTTTCACTGGTAAGTAAACTCTCCCCTATAAAGAGAAGATCAAAGGCCTATCTGAGTTCGTGACTAGTATTCATTTTGCTTTCATATCTGGCAATGGGAATTTGACTATGGGGATTCTTATTCGGTGCTTTCTTGGAATTCTCGGAGGTACTCTTATTGGACTTCTTATTCTTATTTGGTATTTATACTTATTGGTCTTCTCGGGAGTTCTATTTGGAAGTTCTTATTTGGCGTATTCTTCCGAATTATTATTAGTATTCCCTCGGCGCTACTAGATGGGATTTTTATATGATGCTTATATTTGAATTTCTAATTGGTATTTTCATAGGAGCTTCTATTGGGCTACCTTACTCGGAATTCCTTTTGTGAAATTTTTGTATTCCCAGTGGATTTCTTAGTGGTAATATCATGGGTATTCTTGTTGGTAATCTTGGTAGTACACTTCTTCAACGATGGTTCCGATTAGAACTATTACAACATATGTAGAGATACTTTTGAAAGAAGAATTGTGCAGGTACAATTGTTTGAAAGAAAGGAGAGTGTGACGCCCCGGACTTAGTAGATAATGCATAACGCCTATTTGCATATGATTATGGAGTGACTGGGGTGATGTGATTGTGATAGAGAATTTGGAGTGTTTGGGGATATGTGATTGTGATGGAGACTTTGGAGTGTTTGGGGATTATCGAAATCGTATCCTTTCGGTATGTGTGGTATTTAATTGTTTAATTGTTTCTTATTGTTTCGTTGCTATTTTCTTGTGATAATTGTCCCGCCTCAACCCTAGCCCCACGCTAAAAGGGTAAGTTCGGACCCGACAAATGGACAGAATCTTCTCTGTACCGTGGACAAAACGGTTACCTGCAAACAGAAGAAAAACCACAAACCACACAAAACAACCCTCACAACAAATCCAAGCTTCAACTTCACAACTTCCCAACACTAAGGCCATTCGAGCCTTAAGTCAAGACAATATAAACACACAAGCATGCAAAAGCAAAACCGTTGAATTTTTATCTTTTAAAACCCGCTTATCTTACAATTCTAATCATATCAATTAAACTTTCTTATAAATTAAGTCCAACCAAGCAACTAACTTTCAGTAACCACACAAGCATGCAACATTAACAAAAAAGCAAAGTTATAAGTTATTACATGCCGCTACAATTCAAACCACACATCATCAACTAACTATTACAATCCTTTGACAACATAAATATACACAAGACCCATAGGGCTCAAAATAGATTAAATATGCACAACAACTTCACATTCTTCACATGATCAACCAAACAAGCCAACCTCAAGCAACAAGTAACACAGCAACACAACACTCAAGGCAACTGCTCTAACTGTACCTCCTCCTCTCCCTCAACAGCTAAAAGCTGGGGATCAACCTCAGCACCTCCTGAAATATGTTAAAACGAGGAATGAGCAACCACAATTGCTCAGTAAGAGATGGGATACAATTAACCGGGGTGCTTTTGAAAATCTTTTCGTGCAATGCAACAGTTAACTACAAGTATAGTGGTTAAACAATTAAAGTATCGAATAAACAATAAGATACCACACATTTTTAAAGTATACGATCGATAACCCTTATCCCTTCAACTCTTCGTTTCACGAACCACGAACCTTGATCTCGATCTCGATATATCAGCATCCCTTTACACCAATGGGTACTCCGAATGTACCCGATCCTATGACCCACACCCTCTGGCATACTCCATACCAGACGAGTGGGGGACTAGGGTATGGAGCTAGAGCAACCAACACTGGCAAGCCCGATGCCGTCCAGAGAGGCCCATCGTATCCGTCCTGAATGATAAGGTTGTACAACCAACAATTCGATCACACAAATAATAATGATAAAACAATATAATAATATAAACCAATAAACACGTAGTTGAGGGTCAACAAAGTAGGTTGCCCTCATACATGATTTTCAATATGTAAGCAACTCAATAAGCATTCAAATAAAATGATAAGAGAGTTTCCAAGCCAATACTAGCACTAAACACAACTTTAGCACTTTTCCCCTTTGTCTACTTGCACAATTTAGGTTCCAATCGAAACATAAATAACACAATTCACAAGCTAACTATCCTACACTTCTAATGGCACTTTATGACACCTCTTGATGCTAGGAAAACCCATTTTTAACTATGTTAAGCACAAAACCTCCGAAGGCCCGAAGGTGCGTTTGAACTACAAGTACCCAAACTAACCCCCAATTTGGTGCCATAAAAGCACATTAAGCATTCTCACACCTAATAAACACGATCTATAACGTCCAATTGCACCTGGATTCACTTTTCATACGAAGCCCCTTTTGAAATTAGCTATTTTTGCATTTTAAGCAAGTTCCTAGCAAACTAACTACACACGATCATCAATCTATATTTATTAACACCTATAACATGTAATTATAGCATAGAATCAATCTCTAAGTCACATTTTAACAAAACCCTAAAATTGGCACTATTTATTGTCTCCTACAATTGAGCATTTGTAAATAGCCATTAAAGAAGCCTTGTAACTACACAAACAAGGTCTCTATTGCATGTAGGCATCATATATCACTATATTTAAGCATCCGTTAAGCAATTAACAACAAATCTAAGAAATCATAAAACTTGACAACATATTAAAGATGCAAAATTTATGCTATAATCCCTCACCAAAGGTGTATAGATGCAAGAGAATGGCTTAGGAACTTTGGAAACCACTTGTATCTAGCTTGTAGGAGCCAAAATTTGAAGAAGCAAAATGATTTTTTTTCCTCCTTTTCTTTTTGCTAGCCGTCGGCCATATGAAAGGACAATGGTAGAATTTTTACAATTGTTATGTATGCTTGTGTATGTATATGTAATGTTAAGTGTATATATGTTATCTATGTTTAATTATTTTGGGTCAACAATAATATAAAACAAGCAAAATATAGCCCAAAACTCCATTAAAAACTAACTAGTCCAATAACTGTGTTAGACAATGTTTTTACTATTCACTCAAACCACAAACCATTTTCTAAACGAGCTCTCCCAACATGCAATGCTCAAATTCTCATTTTTCTCATTCATCCAATAGATCAAATAACATAGGAAATATGCTAATTTAGAGAACATAAACAGTTAAAAATCATGATGAATAGTAACTAATCATAAGACAAGTAAATGCACATTGAAATGCACAAACAGGTATGCAACAGTTAATTATAAACATGATAGAGATCTCGGGCGTCATAATAATTGTTCCCATTCCTCACTGAGTATACATGTATTATATGCTCACTCTTTTTTTCTAACACTTTTTAGGTAAGACAGGTTTTGTTCATTCGGAGCTGTGGTTCAAGAGGCTTGGGGAGTCTTCTTGATTTCTTGTTGCTAGGTTAGATTTGGTTGTTGCTTGAGTAAATTGTAAATGGTTATGTATATTCTTTTGATAGTATTAGTGTCTTGTGTATAGTTGTTATTTTAATATGCATAAGTGTTATTTTGAGTTAGAGGTCTTGTATGTATTGATGTTAGCTTTGGAAGATTGTAATTTAATGTTGAAGACTTGTATGATTTAGTAGTTAATAGCTGGCCTGTAATAACTTTAGTGCATTTTTTTAAATGCTTAGATGGCTCGTATGCTTGTGTGGGATGATTGACTTAAAACATAAGAATGTTAAATGGATAAAATTAGAGTGGTAAGATAAGCGGACTTATGACAAAGATTTTCAATAGTTAATAAAATGCATACTTGTATGTTATATTTTGTTATAATAGTAACGCTCGGATGGCCTTATAGATTTGGAAAGTTGTGAGATGAGTGTTGTGCATTGTCTTTGTGGCTTTTTAATTTGCGCATAGGAATGAGATTAGTCCTAGAAACAGGGAAAACTCCAATTGAATAGGAAGGAACCTGACATAGCATAAAATATTAGGCCAAGGAAATTGACCAAAGAAATAAAAAAACTGGGTTAGAGTAATAAGCCAAGCCTAGTGCAAAATAGAGGCCCAAGATGCTCGGTTCAATGCGGTCCAAGCATTGCCTAACGGGTATTGACCTAGTCAACCAAATGCTAACCAACTCCCCAAAGATCATGGGCCACGATTCACTCCACAATTTAGGGGTCAATATCCCTACTAGGGTGCAACCATATTCCACAAAATCAAAGCTCCCTCTAACGGGTATAAGACTCCTATGCCTCTATAAATATATGATTTCACTAGCCTAAAAGGATAAGTGATTCTTACTCAGTACTTGCTATTTGCTCATTTGCTTTACATAAGCAGTCTTTGGTCCTCATAATTGACTTAAGCATCAGACGAGGACCCCAAGCCCAACACTTGGTTACTTTGTTTTGTAGGTCAGAGACAAGCAAAATCGTGAAATCCAGTCCCAGTTTATCATTAGAGCCCAACCAAGTTAACTATCTATAACAAAAAAACTACTAATATAACCATAAATGTACTATTAAAGATCTAAAAAAATATGGCTAACTGTAACCATAACCATTTAGTTTTATGCAAAATAGAAAAATTAATTTCAATAGAAACTGGTAAAGTACAAATTTGGTGCTGTACTTTTCAAGCTCTGATAGAGGTGAGTCTAGCTCGTCTGACCTGCTACCTACAAAACAAAGGAACCAAGGAGGGCTCCCAAGTTTCCCACTCTAAAGCTCAAGTTAGTTAGGGGATTTGGATTTCTCGAGAACTGGGAGAATTGTAGAGTGTTTTGGTGTGAATTGTGTACCTTCCACAATGATATTCCCCTGTATTTATACTTTCTTATGGCTAGAATTTGTAATAAGGACAGATCCCTAAGATCATACTCTGAGAGTCCATCTTTATCTTAAACTAAACTATTTCATGCTTATTCTTATCTTAGAGGGTTATCTATGCTCGCAAGATGCTCCATTAGGTCCTTGTACGATTCAACATTAGCCAGGCCTGTAATTGATCTAGGTTTGCAACCGTCTTGTGTGTCAGGTCCTTATTTCTTAGAGCTTCAAGGTCCGCCCTCATTAATTGCCCCCCAATCCTCTGAGCTCTACAAAAGATCGGGGGATTACCATTAAGATTAAGCTTTTCGATTTGGCTATTTATTATAGTTGTTATAATCGCCTTTTCCCATAATCAATGAGTTGTCGGCTATGCTTTGCCCATGTAAGTCCAAAGGTCGTGCCCATCTTTTATCCACGTCGCCCACAAAGCTCACCTATGTGGATCGTGGGCCTAGGCGTAGGGTGTTCTATAAATTGAGCTTCCTTGTCTTATCATTTCACCTTCTTCCCTAGCCCTCAAGTCTTCTCTGTTCTCCTTTCTCTACTCCTCACACCCAAAGCCTTTCACCGAAATCCCTTTTTTCCTTTTCATAGGTATGTTATCTTTCACATCCTCTCTATTATGTCTATATTATAGAATATTGATGAGCCTGGGCAATTTTGTAAGGCGAAGCCCAATAATTAGGCCTTGGTAGGTTCCGAGCCCATTACACAGTGCCCCCTCTTCTAAGATCTCTGCAAAAAGGCCCCTTTAAAAACCCCTACCAAACCCAAGTCCACCCAACGTCATCCTGAGTCATCTGCTTCGGAGGGACCTACTAGGATTAGTGACCTTCTTATATTTGGGGTTGATAAAAGGGCTTGTTGGACCTGCGAAGGCAATATTTCATCTTTGATAAAAAGTAGAGCGATTTCTCTGGGCTTTAAGGTTCGTTATCCCACCAAACATGAGTCTACCTTTAGACCTAACCTTAAGGAAGTGACCTTTTACCACAAACAACTTATTATATGTTATCTTCCTATTTACATCGTAGGGACCTTAAACCATTATTAGATTAGCCCTAGGCAAGTTGTTCACAACGGCTAGAGGCTCATGGTAGGCTTCTACATTTTGTTCAAGGACCTGGGCTATGTCTCGACTTCAAATATCTTCTTTCACTACCACATCCTTAAAACCACAAACAAGGCCTATGGGTATCATTATTACAATGCCCGCCACTACTCTTTTATCATGGCCATACTTGATAATATCAAGAAGTGCCACCATAGGTTTTTCTACGTGCATTCTGAAGCTAATTAGGAGATTTACAGTGTATGGGTTGTTCTTCCTAACTCAATGCGTGACCCACCTAAACTCACTGATACTGAGAAAGAAGTGGTTGAGAGTCTTCAAAAGGCTATTCTGGTTGGGGCAGCGGAGCTGCTTACCCCTAAAATGTTAGCCAAATATGGGGGTTTCCCTGACCCCAAGAAATATAGCACTTAGTCCTCTTCAGCCTGTATTGCGAAGGGTTAAAACCTAATTTTGGTTTATCTTGCTTCTTCATTTATGTCCATTTGTTCTTACATTTTTTTTTTGTTTTCATTACAAATATGAAGGTTTCTAACCTTCTGAGCACGGCCTGTCAACAGCGACAAAACAAAAAATGTTTGGTCAAGGCCTTTGGTAGCCCCTCTAAAACTTCAAAGAAGAAATAAAGGGCTAAGGCTTCCGCTGGCGAAGAAAAGGTCCAAATCCTGGAAGTTCGCTAACTTTTCCCCCACAATGATTCTGCTCCATCTGTGCCCCCTGAAGGGATTGTTGCCAAGGAGCCCAGTGTCTGTGAGAGGCTATTTCTTAAAGATGGGGGTGACCCCGGCACAATTGTGATCCCCTCTTTCAAATGACTGCCTACTCTCCCTAGTTTTCCTTTTAGGGCCAATCCCCCTCGTCATGTCCCTACTATCATAGAGTTTGATGATGACAAGCATTTACCTATATGGCCTACCAATCCTTCTCGCCTAAATCATTTTAGAGCTCGCGGGAAATCTGTCTCTCCCTCATCGATCCTTTTGATGATGAGGTTGAGATTGTTGATCTGAATGAAGGATTCATGAAGTCTCGAGCTTAAGATCTCACCGCTTCTCGGACTAGCCAAGAGGTTTGGGAGGCTATTTACGAGGTATTATTCACCCTGAGCTTCTTTCATCAATTTTCTTTTCCATAAGCCTTAATGCTCACCTATGTTTGCATTAGCCTTTGGGGGGCTTAAACTATGCCAACAACCAGCTTCATAAGGCTCTGGTTATTTAAGACTAGTTTGATTACCATATTGCTCTGGTGGTGAAGAAGGCCAACAAGAGGACTGACGGGTACAAGCGTATACTTGAGAAATACTATATATCCTGTGTTGAGGCCTTGGATGAGGATGTGACTACCATCGCCCATCTTTAGTCTGAGTTGGGTAAGAAGAATGATGCCTTTGAGAAGGTGAAAATTCAGTAGAGCCTCTCCTATGATATCTTCAATGTGGCATTCCAAGCTCAAGTTTGGGAAGAAAGGGAGAGCCACTATCAAGCCCTCGCTGATCAAGCCAAAGCAGAATAGGCTTACGAGGACTATTGAAGGGACTTGGCTGAAGCGAATAGGAGGGCGAATGCTACTCAAGCCAAGTATGATGTACTCATGAAGAATATAGGAGGTAGAGGTAAGCTCGGCATTGCTTCTTATAGGAAAACCTCATACTTCTATACCTTTTTGGGCAAGGTGATGGCTCCCACTATTACCAAGGCTGAGTACGAGGCTTAGGCTGACCTCCTTAAAGAAGTCTCAGCCCGTCTTAAAGAGATAAATATTGAAGTTGACCTATCTGACCTCTTGGGTGAAACCCCTTCAGATGAGGAGATCAATCTCAAAAAGCTGAGCTCGGACAAATGAGGTACGTAGGTTTAGGATGTGTGCTTTCTACCTCCAGAAGGGACTGAGCTGTTTAGTGGAGAGAGCCCTGATGACATAGCTTTCTGGGCATTAGCCCTTCGTTTTTTGTAAATAAAGCTTTTGATTAATAGAAGTTTTACTTCTGTACTTCTGTTCTTGGGCGATTTTTTACTTTTGTATGTCTTGAATTTTTATCTCTTTTTGAGATTATTTAATGGACGACCTTCTCTAGGCCATCCACTTGACTTTTATTGCTTTATGGGGTTAGAGATCCGTAGCTTTAGCCCTTAGCCATTCTTGTTCAGCTTTTGTTGGATTTATGGATCCTTTTATGCTCTTTACTTATTTGGCACTTTTTCATTTCTATATACAACGCTTTTGCAATAAGCATGCATGTTTACTAATTAACACAATAATCTGGATGAAAATGGAAAGGAAGAGTTTTTATTCATTCCAATAATTTATTCTTACAAATACCAAAGCTTATTACATGAAGTATTTTTTGAGATGCTCAACATTCCATGTATTCTTGATCTATTTTCCGTTGGGCTCTGCTAATTTGTATAGTCTAGGTCGGACTTGAGTTATTGCCAAGTAAGGTCCCTTCTAGTTAAGCCCTAACTTTTTCTCATTTCGTTAAGGTCTGATGATAGCCTTCCTGAGCACCCAATCTTCTTCTTGGATGTCCTTAAGTCGGACTTATTTCGCAAAGGCTCTAGCCATAGCTTTTTTTCCTTCTAGCATCTTGATATGTGCTTTTTGTCTAAATTCTTCTACGAGATCCAAGTCTTCTCAAAGTCCTTGATCATTTCTTTATTCTTCATAAAGTTGTACTCTGCTACTTAGAGAACTAATTTCTACTAGGGGTACCGACTCCATCCCGAATGCCAACAAGAATGGGATCTCCCCTATCGTAGAGCTTGGACTTGTTCTGTGGGCCCATAGAACCTTTGTAAGTATATCCGCCCGCAACCTTTTTGCTTGATCAAGCTTGGTTTTCAGTCCCTGCAAAATAGCTCTGTTAGTAACTTTGACTTGTCCATTAGTTTGCGGATGAGCTACTGATGCAAATTTTAACTTTATTCCTAGCTCTTCACATTTGTTACAAAAATATTTAGAATCAAATTGTTTTCCATGATCTGTAACTACGGCCTTTGGTACGCCAAATCTGCATACCATTGACTTCCACACAAAATTCCAAGCTACTTTTTCTGAGATTCTTGACACAGCTCTACCTTTACCCATTTCGTGAAATAGTTGATTGCTACAAATATACAATGCTCAATAGGAAAGGTCCTAAGATGCTCAGCCTCTATTATGCAAAAAGGCCACGGGCTAGTCATGTAAACCAAGTTCGTAGCAGACTATCTCTGAATCCTGGCAAATTTTTAGCATGTATCATACCTTTTTACCAACTCCTTTGTGTCTCTTTGTATAGTAGACCAAAAATATCCTTGCCTAAGCATTTTCTGAACTAATGCATTGGCCCCTAGGTGATTTTCGCAGATACCTTCATGCATCTCTTTGAGCACATAATTGCCCCCAGCTTAGTCTACGCATTTTAGCAATGATAATGTATAAGACCGTTTATGTAACTGCCCCCAATATAAGGAATCTGGAGGCCTGATGCTCTATTTTGTGACCTTCCACGTTATTTTGAGGTAGTTTGCCTTGTTCCAAGAACTCTTTGATCAGTTGCGTTCAACGGACCTATAAAGCTATGCTTGCTAACTCTTTGTCGGGTAGCTGTATGAAGGGCTTTTTCTATTCCATCTAACTTCATAGTTGTTGGTTGTACCGAGCTTAATGCTAGCATGGACATTGTATATGCCTTTTTATTTTTAGCCCTAGGTACCTACTGGATGTGAAACCTCTCGAGGCTCAAGATAAGATCCTGGTCATTACTGAGGTATGTCGCCATGGTTGGGTCCCTGGCTTCATATTCCCCATGTGACGCCCGAAAATTTCATCACATTATTAAATAACTATTGTATATTTACTTGAACATTTTTATGTGCATTTCTTTCTTGTTTAATTGTTTATTTGAGGGTCACTATTTATAAGAAATTTGACTGTCTAGAATGCTCGGTTTAGTATTTTTTCTAGATAGTATAACTTATAAAAGGATCAGGAACTTGTAGTTTTGAGCTTTGGGGGTCGGGAACTTGCATTTGAAAAATGTTTTGCGCTTCGTTTGAATAGTATTACATGAGTGAAACATTAGATTTAACTAACTAATCTTTTAATTGGCATTTTAGCTTAGTTGACTAAGTTATTAGTAACAATTGACCAATATATCATAACATAAATATACTATATACATATTATATCACACATACAAGCAAAATACACTCAAAACAACTTGTATAATGCCCAAAATACCCCCCTCCCCCAAACCCGATAGACTCCTAGGAGAGAAAGGAGAAGATTTCTTCACCAATTCTTGCATGTTTGGCTTCTTGGTTTGATCTTGGGGAGTTTTTGGAGCTTCTAGGACTTCTACAACTAGTCTACACCTACAAAATTGTAAGGGAGATGCATATATTGTTGTTTAAAGTTTATGTTCACATTTTAACTTTTCTTGAATTGATGTTGTTAGCTTATGTAATGCTCATATATTGTTTTATATTGCTTATTTATGCTATCAAGACTTAGGATGTAGAACTTGTTGGCTTTATCCATGGTTGAGAGCTTGAATCACCAAAGAGATTATGAATACTGATGAAATTTTAGGGTTTTGATAAAACTTGCTATTTAGAGAGAATTGATGCTTCCATTAGGTGCTCTTGACATTAATGAAGCTAGTTAGAAGTTCATGTGTGGTTGAATTGCTCGAAATCGAGTTTAAATGCAATTTAGCTAACTTTTAAAAGGGGATTTTTCACGAAACATAATCCGGGCACATTTGGGATTTAGATTAGGTATGCTTAGGGCATGGAACCACTTTTGGTGATTTCGTTGCATTAAATTGGGGTCCGGATAGGGTAGGCGTAATTAAAATCCACTCGGAACCTTCCCGAGCTTTGGTCTTTAAAGCGGGTTTTCAGGGCGTAGGTAGGTGTCTTTTAGCCTCCCTAGGAATGTAGAATGGTTGGAATGTGAATTTGAAATCTTGAATTTTGTGTGGGAGAAGAATTGCTTTGTTAATAAAAGGGAAAAAGTGATAAAGGATGCCTTTGGATTTATATGAGCTCATGGATGTGTTGTTTGGTGTCTATATACTTGTCTGATATATAAACATCCTAATTGAAGAGTTTACGAAAAATTATGTTATATGTCTCCTTTATGTTTATATCGGTACTTTGTGCATATTGTGGTTAATTGCGAGGGCGGCCTACTTTGTCGACCCCCTTATGTGATATTTGATGATCTTGGTTCTCATGGACTTGATTCGGGATTGCGCAACCTATTCGGGCATGGTAGTGTCTAGTAACACGAGCGGCATCGGGCTTGCCGTGCTCCCTCGACTACCATGATTTCCCAGTCCCTTTCTCGCTGAGGCATACTCCCCTACCCCAGAGGCGTGGTTCACCTCGTTGGGGCATACGGACCTACCTCATGAGATATGGATCGTAGGATCGGGGTACATCCAGAGTACCCCATTATGGAGGAATAAGGTGAAATACTAGGCCAACATAAGATATCATGTCATAACATAATTATAAGTTGGATTCAAGATAGGAAAAGTTGTATATGGATACCTAGGTATAGCCGAAACTACATAGGCTATCAACAAAAATTTTACAAGTTTTGTTACAAAGGATCAACATGCTAACTTTCTATTATATCTATTGTTCATCAACACATGCTCTATATATCAACAATACATATAGAAATAAAGAGGTTCATAGGTATACCTCACTTGTAGATCACTTTGGAGAAGGTGATGTTGAAAGACAAGCTTTTGAACCCTTCTAACTTGAAGGCCCCAGTTAGTCCACCAAGCATCCAAAGCTCAACCACCGCTTGAAGACAAAGTGTGCTAGTATCTCTTCAAGTTTTTGAAACTATGTATATATGTTACCAAGCAAAACAAAGCTTCTCTCTTGTATTTTGGCTATGGCCGAAAATTGCAAGCTAGGAGATGAAGTTGTTTTGTCCTTAGTTAATATGTGTGTCGTGTGAGTGAGAGGCCTTGTATGTGAGAGAAAAAATGCTATCATCTTCTATTATAATAATCCATCATAATAGGTGACCAATCACTATTATCACCTTTTAATCAAAAGCCATGCAAGCCTTTTGATCCTAATGATTAGCATTAGATGGCAAGATGATAACTTTCTCTCTCCTTCTACCCTTGGCCGAAAATGCAAGTGGATGGAGAGAGAATACTTGTCATCTTTTATTAAATATATATTATATGCTCATATAAACATAAATATAATATTACTTTAATAGGTGGCCAATCAAAATTGCTTCCTTCTAAAGTAAAAGTCATGCAAATCCTAAGATTGTAATCATTACAATCCAAAGGTAACTTTATTCACTCTCTTGACACTTGTCAAAAAGGCTTTATCAACAAAAGCAATGGTCAAGATTCTTTTGTCTTTATTCAAAAATGAATCTTATCCATTCATTTCAAATTCAATTGACTAGGATTAATGACACGGACTATCCTAGTCATCAATCTCTACATGCAAATGCCACATGTAATTATCTAGTCATTAATTTGCAATTCACCTTTTGACAACTAAGACGATGACGTGGCATTTCACAAATTACATCATCATTATACAGATACATATATAAACACCTTTATATATATATATATATATATATATTATTGTCCATTCTAATCTCTATTAGAATAAATATATTGAAACAACTTTTCAATAATTACACTTTTGGCCCAAATACCAACATTGATGACTCTTAACACCTTAAAGGCACCAACCACATAATACAAGTTTTTGGTGAACTCATTCATGATACTTATTAGTGTGTGACCATCTAAATTCATAATCGCGTACCAATGAGAGACCGATAAACCTCCTTATCTATTTCGAAAATGTCTCCGTCATTTAGCAAAATACCCTCATGCTCATGAGTGACGCACTAACAACGAATGTACCATGAGAATGTAAATGATAATGAAGACGACGTCTTTTATGAATCCATTTAACCATCGAGAATTAGCGTGTAGTCCGATCCTTCTGTTACAAGTGCCTCGATCCGGAAAGGATCATGAAATGGTTAAGCCCACATCCGATACTATGTATAAATCTGAATCGGTGAAACGAGAGATGACTACCATGGAAAAACTCATTTCCATCACTTCATACTCGCCTTGGCCAAGGACTTCCTTGTCTACCAACTGATCTCAAATATCATAAGACATCGTCTCACGCCGGAGGCTAACAAATCCTATCTTGACAATTACCTGTCGGTTCATATCACAAGACTAAAACGCGAAAGGTCGTAACCCACCTTATAGAAGACGGGCATTGTCCAGATGCAGTATTTAGCCCCTGATATAACCGACAGTCGTAATCTCTCAAGTTTGAGGATTAATTTGCACAATTCTCAACTAAATAGTAAACTATTAACCTAAAATTATGCAGTTCACTATTTATTGTCACATTCAATGATTTGTGCACAGACGAACACTCATATGTTTATTAGTCCACATCACCATGCTATTCTGGCATTTCGCACGCCATCCTTTATCATTAATATCATTATGTTAATAAAAGGTAATAACATATGATAACCTGTACTCGATTATTCTAGTCCCAATTGAATAATCTGAAGGGCTATGAATCGTTTCTTAATGTTTATCATATCGAAGAAAAAGTGCGAAATATCCTAAACCCTTTTAGAACATTTTCCTTCTTGGATAAACATTAGGGACATATTCATATCGAAGCGGAGAATATGAATATCTTACAAATCATATAGTGTATAAAACACATAAGCATATTCTTATTAAACCCTAATAAGGTCATCTCAAACTTTAGCATTAGGGCATATCCCCAACAATCTCTCACTTGCACTAATGCTATCAACCATAGGATCTAGTGCATTTTACATTCGTATTTGTATACTCATCTTCTCCAAGATGGTGATCAATTGTAACTGTCTTTACAGGATCAGTGGGTCAACTATTGAAACAACTATAGGATCTTTATATGTTAATTAATTTTCTTATCAAGAAATAAACTCTTGAATTGACTCTTTACAAGTTTGGACTCTTGATGAGATCGGGTTCTTTTAAGCTTGTGCAAAAATCCTCTATGATAGCCACCATAGTGCATTGGCTATTATCAATAGACAGAACCATACATTATCCAAACATCATAAAAGTCAAGCAGCATCTTGGCTCAAATAATAACATAACTATTACTTATTATTGTTCGAAACCCTTTCCAATAATTCACAAATCCATTAAATATACTCTTATCCTTTTAAGCAAATTCTTCTCTAAGAACTTCATTTATTTCCATAAACCTTAAAATTCTGGGTTAAAGTTCATATAGAGATCATTATATCAATAAGACGACTAGAACTTTTATGTATTCTCTCCGATATCTATCATGTAACTCATTACATCATATCATGCCAAGTACTTGTCATCGCATTTAAAGGAGAATGCAAACAACGAAAGGATTAGGTGCAAAAACATTCGCAACCTTTCCTTAATAGTCAGAAGGAAATCTACAAGAAAATACGGATTACCCTGTCATTAAGACTAGAGACCAAAATTTCTTAGATTCCTCCATCTTAAAGAAAACTTTAAGATCATGACTGGGTATACAGGTCATGAGAAAACAATCAATCATATCATTGTACTTTCATATAGATGGTACTTACAACACATGATCAGTTTACCCAAGAAATACAACATGATATAAAATTCGGTCAGACCTTGGCGAACGAAGATATCACAAATTCACAAAGAGAAAACAACTCATTTGGTCCTAAACATTTGTGAGTTTTGACATTTTAGTCCTAAATGTTTTAAATCGTACACTTTAGTTCCAAACGTGACACCGTTAGTTCAATCTTCAACTTTTGTTAGATTTTGATCGTTAAAGTCATGTGACTGCACGATGCGAGTAAAAAAAACCTTTGAAACTTTGAAGCTAAATTACGAAAATTTATGTTAGATTTTGATCGTTAAAGAGAATGACGCTAAATTACAAAAATAACCTTCAAAGCTTTTTTTTTACTCGCAGCGTGCAGTCACGCAACTTTAACGATCAAAATCTAACAGAAATTGGAGATTGGACTAACGGTGTCTCATAAGTTAAATGTTGGGACTAAAGTGTCCGATTTGAAATGTTTAGAACCAAAATGTCAAAACCCACAAACGTTTAGGACCAAATAAGTTGTTTTCTCATTCACAAAACTTGTTAGGGCATCAACTCCCACTAACTTTTTTTTATAAATTTAGATATCACCTTCATTTATTAATGAAAACAATCTCTATCTTTTCATTTTAACCATTTCATCATAGTTACCTTTCTCTAAAGAAACTATGCATGAAGGAGTTTAAATTCTATATAGCCATAGAATTAAAACATGGTATAAGTTTAAAATCAATTTGAAAGATTATGGTGATAAAAGATGCATTCTCTAATCTTCTTTTATAACCTAACATATTCTGGACAAATCTTATATGCTCCATTTCATTCAATTATTTATTTTGAACAAACTCTTTTGTCAAAAAGAATAATTAATCCATCAAACTCATTTAGATAGATATATATAAGAATTCTAGTCTTTAACTCTTGACCATTTCAAAGTTCAAGACAAGATATGTAGGATTTGGTATTTAGCCATTTCATTAAATGCTAAGCAATGAAATATAAATGTTTGAGTTTGAAGACATCATTTCTTCCGATACGCATTCCGATCATTTCATTACTATTAATGAAAGATATACAAAATGCCAATCATTTCTTACAAAGGATCAATTCCAAAATTACCCATAGTAAGAAAAGATTGATAATAGTCATTACTATTTAAAGGAATGTTCAAACTAATCTAAAACATTTATAAACATATTTCAAAATTGGGATCGCATACCAAGCCGATCCAAAACAACCAAATCATGCATAAATGGGTCTACTACTCAATCCCCTCCTGATAAGAGATCTCCTGGTAAGAATGCCACAACCCGGCTCCTCCTATGTCTCCTCCTCCTCCTTCTTCTATTTCTGTTTTGGCTGGGCTCAGCCACAGAAGGAGAAGACTCAACATAGAGATTGGGTGCTGCACCCAAACCAAGGTTCTGCCAGCTAGTCAAAATATTTGGCATCTCATTCAGTGTGACCTCAATTATGTGCACGAGAAAGTCCAAGATCAGAGGAGAGTAGGATAGTGGAAGAGACTGCAAGATCAAGTCTACCTGAAGTCAGGGATCCATAACGAAACCAATTGCCTCCAGTTGAGTTACCAAGTAAATCATCCTAAGGCAGTGCTGGCTCACGTCACCACCCTCTTCAAGTCTCATACTAAAAAGCTCACGGGTCAACTGGAATCTCATGGACAGACTGCGCTAGCCAAAGGATTCTTCCAAACAACGAATGATATCTACGGAATAAGGTAGCCCCTCATAGAATCGACGCAGATCATCGCTCATTGATGAAAGAATGTATCCCTTAGCACGCATGTCATCCTGGACCCATTTATAGTAAGTGATCTTGTCAGTCTCGGAAGCAGTCCCATCTACGGGAGCAAATGTCGAGACATCCAGAATATACTCAATTCTTTCAAATCGGAGGACTACTCTTAAACTTTTGTACCATTTCTCAAAATTTGGTCCAACTAAATAATCATGATTATGGATGGATAAAATCGGATTTATGAATGAAGCCATAAATAAACTGCAGAAAAAGTAAATATAACAGAAAGTAAGATTGTAGGCTAACAAGAATATATGCAAATCTATTATATTGTAAGATATAATAGCTACTCCCACTATTTGTTTTAAATCTCATACTCCTTTAATGAGAAAACATGAATCTATGAAAAGACTCTAAGTGGGATGACCAAGTTCCTATGATCAGACATATTTCTCAAACCTTTGTGGCTATGCTGAAACATGAATACCAAAGGTCAACAACTCCTTGTTGTATATTTCTCTAAATAGGGTATGGTCTACTTTACTCCCTAAATCACTTTGGTCTCAAACCTTTGTGGCTGTGTTGATTAAGTGATCTAGTCAGATTGGACCCGCCATCACTTAGTTATCTGTTTTGAATAGTGTTACATGAGTGAAATAATAGATTTAACTAACTAATCTTTTAATTGGCATTTTAGCTTAGTTGAATAAGTTATTAGTAGCAATTGACCAATATATCATAACATAAATATACTATATACATATTATATCACATATACAAGCATAATACACTCAAAACAAACCAAAATACCCATCCCCAAACCCGATGCACTCCTAGGAGAGAAATGAGAAGATTTCTTCACCAATTCTTGCAATTTTGGCTTCTTGGCTTGATCTTGGGTAGTTTTTGGAGCTTCTAGGACTTCTACAACTAGTCTACACCTACAAAATTGTGAGGGAGATGCATATTGTTGTTTAAATTTTATGTTCACATTTTAACTTTTCTTGAATTGATGTTGTTAGCTTATGTAATGCTCATATATTGTTGTATATTTCTTATTTATGCTATCAAGAGTTAGGATATAGAACTTGTTAGCTTTTTCCATGGTTGAGAGTTTGAATCACCAAAGAGATGATGAATAGTGATGAAATTTTAGGATTTTGATATAACTTGTTATTTAGAGTGAATTGATGCTTCCATTAGGTGCTTTAGACATTAATGAAACTAGTTAAAAGCTCACGTGTGGTTGAATTGCTTGAAATCGAGTTTAAATGCGAATTTAGCTAACTTTTAAAAGGGGGGGTTTCACGAAACATAATTCGGGTACATTTGGGCTTTAGATTAGGTATCCTTATGGCATGGAAGCACTTTTGGTGCTTTTATTGCATTAAATTAGGGTCCGGATATGATAGGCGTAGTTAAAACCCACTCGGGGCCTTCCCGAGCTTTGGTCTCCAAAGTGGGTTTTTAGGGCCAAGGTAGGTGTCTTTTAGCCTCCCTAGGAATGTAGAATGGTTGGAATGTGAATTTGAAATCTTGAATTTTGTGTGGGAGAAGAATTGCTTAGTTAATAAAGGGGAAAAAGTGATAAATGATGCCTTTGGGTTTATATGAGCTCATGGATGTGTTGTTTGGTGTCTATATGCTTGTCTAAGATATAAATATGCTAATTGAAGAGTTTACGAAAAATTATGTTATATGTCTCCTTTATGTTTATATCGGTACTTTGTGCATATTGTGGTTAATTGCGAGGGATACCTACTTTGTCGACCCTCTTATGTGATATTTGATGATCTTGGTTCTCATGGACTTGATTCAGAGTTGCGCAACCTATTCGGGCATGGTAGTATCGAGTAACACGGGCGGCATCGGCCTTGCCGTGCTCCCTCGACTACCATGGTTTCCCAGTCCTTTTCTTGCTGATTCATACTCCCCTACCCCAGAGGTGTGGTTCACCTCGTTGGGGCATACAGACCTACCTCGGGAGATATGGGTCATAGAATTAGGATACATCCAGAGTACCCCATTATGGAGGAATAAGAGATTTGCCAGCATTTGCTTGAAGATCTAGCTCGTGGCTCGTGATTGGAGACAAAGTGGAACCATATCATTTTTATATATGGTTAAGTACTTGTCTAACTAGTTTTGTTATATTGTATTTGTGAAACCCCACTTTTCTATCCTGTCTCGTTTTGCGTATTTATTCTCGTTTTGAGTGAATTGACCTGTCTATGTGCTATGTGACTTAGAATGTGGTAACTTTGATATTGATACTCCTAGAACATGCTAAATGTGCATTCATGAAATTTTCATTAAAAACGGAGTCAGAAATTTTATCGTCGACTTGAATAGTATTTTCGAAACACGTCTGCTGAAATTCTGAAACTGGTCTTTTTAACCCTTTTAGACCTAGTCCTCGGACTTTAATAGACCTGTGTTTGATGAAAACGGTTTTCAAATCGGCTTAGGAATTTATTAAGATTTTTACACCGACTTTTGTGAAAATCGAGTTTCAAGCCGACTCGGGTAACCTACTTGAGCTATCTTAGGTGTTGCATATTTGTTTTGAGCAAAGAGATAGCTAAAATGCATTTAAAAGACAAGAAAACACAAAAATACTAAGTTTACTCAACTTTGACTTTATTTAAAATGTTGACCTTTATGCATATATCACCAACACACACTTGCAAAGCACAAAAACACACCCATTTGAACACACATTTCTGTGAGGAAGGAGGGAGAAAAGAGAAAGGTTTTCAACAAGTTTTCAAAGCAAAATTTCAAAGAAAAACCTAGTTTTTGTCCGTAGAACTTCATGCCGAGTTGGATTCCGCTTGTTGAGTACACATTGCACGCATTTCTAGGCTTATTTCACGTCAAAGGTGAGAGAAAAATTCTAGATCTCAAAACTCATATTTTGTGTTTATGCGTATAAATAATTATTGAACCGTTATAATGTTAATTTGAAGCTAGATTATTGCTCCATGCATGCTAGGGATCGTTTATATGTATTCTTGCGAGATTTGAACCGTTGTAGCATAATTATTTATTTTCGGGTATTTAAAGTTGATTAATTTGCTAAATGTTGATTATATTTTGTTGTATTGGTTGAAATCGATTGCTGTCAATTTTTAAAAGTTTGTTAATTACGTGATAGCGCCGTTGTAATGCCGAATTTTCGATTGCGGGATCGGTGCTAAAATCCAAAAATTTCAGCCATGACATACTAGGGTTTTAGGGTTATTGGCATGATTTGGATGTGTTTTGGTTGGTTTCCAAGGAGGCTAATGTAGTTAATTGAATGGGTGAGTGTTTGAAACTGATTTGGAGTTGTTTGGATTAGTAGAATGTAAGATATGATTATTTGAAGTTTAGGTTGTCTTTCTTTAAAATGTTAGATTATGCCTTTAGTTGATTGGGTGTGGTTTGAGTGATTGAATTGTAGTTGATGATGGGTAAACTAGGGTTTGATTGTGTGTTTAATGCATGTTCGGTTGGATGGCCTACTTTGTCATCTAACTTAGTTATTTGTTGTTAAATTGATTATTGATGTTATTACGATGATAATATGATTATTGATGATTATTGATTGATGATTGATGCTGGGAGATAGGCAGTTCTGCTAGACTGTCCTCCTGTGAATGATATTTATTATTATTGCTGAGTCTTTGGTATGTGTGTGCCACCTCTCGGGTAGCATCGGGCTGTCGGGTTGATAACGGCATGACTACCAGAGACTGCCTCCAGCTCGCATGACGGAGGTGTCATGGAGGGAGAGGTTATTGGGGTACCTTGGTGCGTGAGTTTATGGGAGTCACAAGAAGGCTGTTATGATCGTGATGGCGTTTGGAGCTACACCAACTAGAGTATCCTTTATTGAATGGTCATTATAGATTATGTGATGATAGTATTATTGATGTTATTGTGTGTTTACTTGCTCATATGATTATTTCCAAGGAGTATAGTGAATACTGTTAGAGATCTATCAGATCCTCACTGGGCTTATTTATATAAGCTCACTCTCTATTATTGCATACATACAGGTGTCCTTTCGCAGGATTAGGGTACGTGCCTCCTGAAGAGGAAAATGTGCCTTACATGGATGAGTCCTATGTTCTAGAGTCTTATCCTTGATGTTGTATTGTTTTATTATCTTGTATATTATCTAGTTAACTTTTATATGCTTTGTAGTTCATAATGTAAAAGATGTTGAAAAGATGATGATCTAAATGATGCTAACTTAGTAGCCTTCTTTTATTTATGATTAGGTTACTAGATTGGTTCAATATATTTTTGTAATGTATATTAAGGTTCATGTATTATGTTGGAACAGAGGCGTATAACAAAGAATGATTATGGTGTAATATGGTTATGTTGTATGTTGTTATTTTATTGAGGAGTTGTTTGTTGTATGGTTTATGGAGTTGATATATGATGTTCTAATGAGGTTGGTTTAGAGCCTCGGCATCCTATTTACTGTTGTTATACTGCCGAAATTCCGTTGCGTCCTGACTGATTATAGGAAGGGTCGAGTTGGGGCGTGACATTTAAGTGGTATCAAAGCGCATGTTTAGTTGTCAGCCGGGGTATTCTCGGAATGTGGGTAATGGTCTTAGCATGAAAGTATGTATGAAAAGAAAGAAAAGTGAACTATGTATTAATATGATTAAATGATTAAGTGATTATGTGATTTAGTGCTTATATGATTATGTGATCAATTTGTTTATGTATTTTATATGAGTTTGTTGTTTATGTGTTAATAGTTGTTTATAACTTGTTTACGTGCTATAACCTGTGCTAACTCTTTGATTAGTAGAATGGCCAGTAGACCAAGGACCGGAGGTAGGCCCGAGGTAGTAGATGAGACTCCTGGTAATGCGGCACCGGGCCGTGATAGGGGTGACGATCGGTGGGGAGCAGCTATGGATAGGATTGCTGAGTTAATGGCCTGACAGGCCCAGTTGATAGCAGGGCAGGCTGCCCAGACTTAGGCTTGGCAGGCTCAGTTGTTGAATGTACAAGGTGGAAACCATGGGCGTGGTACCCTGAAAGAGTTCTTAGGGTATCATCCACCTAGATTTCAGGGAGAACTCGATGATCGGAAAGCTGAAGCATGGATTAGTAAGGTGGAGAAGATTTATGATCCTCTTGATTATACCGATGAGTAGAAGGTCTCCTTTGTCGTGTACTTGCTAGATGATGAGGCAGAAGAATGGTGGCGCACGGTGAGAACTAGCTAGGTGACTCAAGGTATTCAGTATGTTTGGGGTACCTTTCTGTTAGATTTTCGGGCAAAGTATGTCCCGAGGATCGCGAGAAAGCGGAGAGAGGCGGAGTTTCTAGCCTTAGTGCAGGGAGATGCTTCAGTGGCTCAGTATGAGGCCACTTTCACTAGGTTGTCCCAGTATGCACCAGAGTATGTGGCTGATGAGGAGCGGAGGACTCGTAGATTCATGTTGGGGTTAAGGCCCGAGATTCAGGATGTGATGGCTCTGAATCGGTATGATATATTCACTGAGGCCTTTGAGGCAGCTTCTAGGCTAGAGAAGAGAAAGGGGGATCAACTTGTGTCTAGTCAGCCCAGTAAGAGGTCGTATCAGCCGCAGTTTCAGTAGGGTATGTATAGGCCTCTCGTACAGCAGGTTATGTACAGGCTACCAGCTCAGCAGGGTTCTTTTAGGCCACAGGGGCAGCAGAGTTATTATCGGCCTCAATTTCAGCAGGGGTCATATCAGGTTCAGTCCCAGTTTAGGCTAGCCCAGTCTCAGGGTCAGTACAGGCCTAGTTTGGTAAGGCCTCAGCAGCAGGCTGGTTCAGCTGTTTCTTCAGCTTCTGGTTCTTCTAAGGGCAGTGTTAGTGCATCATCACCGCAGTGTACCTATTGCAACCGCACGGGGCATGTGGAGGCCGATTGCAGAGTGAAGGCAGGGACGTGTTTAGGATGCGGTAGCAATCAGCACAGGGCGAGGGATTGCCCTAGATATTCGAGGACTGAGGGTCGGACATCGACTCAGGGTTATCAGGGCCGACCTGCGGCCAGTGTACCTCAGCAGCAGCGGGTCTAGGCTCGGGCCTACGCAGTTGATTTGGAGGAGATGCCTGAGGAGACTGCAATGGTGGAAGGTAACTTCCTTATACTTGATCAACTTGTTAAAGTGTTGATTGATTCTGGTGCTACGCATTCTTTCATTACTCCTGCTTGTGTGCAACGTGTTAATTTGCAACCTGAAAGATTGCCTTATGTGGTTGAGATTAGTACCTCTTTGACTGATAAGTATGTGGACTGGCCTAGTTTGTAAGGATTGTAAAATACATGTTAAGGGGCATAGTTTTCCTTTAGACCTTATCTTATTTCCTATCCGGTGGTATGATGTTATCTTGGGTATGGATTGGCTTTCTAAGTATGATGTCCAATTAAACTGTAGAACCAAGGTAGTACAGTTTCGTTTGCCAGATCAGCCAGTAGTAGAGGTAGCAGGGAACCGGGGTGCTAAGACGAGTTTTGTTATCTCAGCAACTAAAGCTGTTAAGTTGGTGAGTAAAGGGTGTTCGGGTTATCTAGCTTATTTGATCAACAAGTCATCTGATAAGTTACAGTTGGAGGAAGTTCCTATTATTCGGGAATATCCCAATGTATTTCTCGAGGAGTTGCCAGGGTTACCACCAGAGAGAGATGTGGAGTTTGTGATCAATCTTATTCCCGGTACTCAACCTATTTCTAAATCAGCGTACCGGATGGCACCAGCTGAGTTGAAGGAGTTGAAGACTCAGTTGCAGGAGTTATTGGAGAAGGGATTTATTCAGCAGAGTTCTTCACCTTGAGGAGCTCCTGTTTTATTTGTGAAGAAGAAGGATGGTACCTTGAGATTGTGTATTGATTATCGTGGTTTGAATTAGGTGACCATCAAGAATAAATATCCTTTGCCACTGATTGACGAGTTGTTTGATCAACTTTAGGGAGCTAAAGTCTAGTCTAAATTTGATTTGAGGCAGGGGTATTATCAGCTTCAGATTCGCACGGAGGATGTTCTGAAGTCTGCCTTCAGGACTCGGTACGGGCATTATGAGTTTGTTGTTATGCCCTTTGGATTAACTAATGCACCGGCAGCATTCATGGATCTTATGCATCGGGTTTTTCAGCCGTATTTAGACCAGTTCGTGGTAATCTTTATTGATGATATCTTGGTCTATTCTAAATCTGAATCAGAGCACGAACAACATCTACGGCTTGTCTTACAAAAGCCGTAGGAGCATCAGTTGTTTGCCAAGTTCAGCAAATGTGAATTTTGGTTACAACGCATATCTTTTCTTGGCCATGTGATTACACATAGCGGTATTTCTGTAGATCCCACTAAGATTGAATTGGTGATGTGTTGGAAACGGCCAGAGAATGTTTCTGAGGTCTGCAGCTTTCTTGGCTTGGCGGGTTATTACCGTAGGTTTGTAAAGGACTTCTCGAAGATTGCTGGGCCACTTTCTAAGTTGACTCAAAAACGGACTATCTTTGCTTGGGATGAGAAGTGTGAGAGTGGGTTTCAGGAGTTGAAAAAGAGGTTGACTACTGCTCCAGTACTTGCTCTACCAGAGGGGACCAATAATATGGTTATTTACAGCGATGCATCCAAGGAGGGCTTAGGATGTGTTCTTATGCAGGATGGCCGAGTTATTGCCTATGCTTCCAGGAAGTTGAAGCCTTATGAGGTGAATTATCCGACTCATGATCTTGAGTTGGTAGCAGTTGTCTTCGCACTGAAGAAGTGGCGTCATTATCTGTGGGGCAGTAAGTTCAAGATTTTCACTGATCATAAGAGTCTGAAGTACTTGTTCTCACAGAAGGAGTTGAATATGCGCCAGCAGAGGTGGATGGAGCTTCTTGGAGATTATAATTGTTCTATCAATTATCTGCCTGGCAAGGCAAATGTTGTAGCAGATGCTCTCAGCCGGAAGGCGAGTGTTGCTTGTTTGGCTGTCAAGAAATGGGAGATTCTTGAGGAATTCACTTATTGGAGACCGGAATTGACTCAGGTTGGGGTGATATGTTCACATCTTCGTATTCAACCTTTATTGCTGTCTCAGATCAGGGAAGCTCAGCAACTTGATGTTAAACTTCAGAAGATCAAGGATCAAATCACAGATGATCAGTCTGACTTTAAACTGCATGAGGACGGTATTCTTCGGTTTCAGAACAGGGTTTGTGTTCCCGATGAACCGGGCTTGAGGTGAGGTATTCTGGAGGAAGCTCATAATTCTAAGTATACTATTCATCCCGGTGGAACCAAGATGTATCAGGATTTGAAGCAACACTACTGGTGGAATAACATGAAGAGGGAGGTTGTTCAGTTTATATCTAGATGTTTGACTTGTCAGAGGGTGAAAGCCGAGCATCAATGACCTGCAGGGTTACTTCAGCCGTTGGCTATACCAGAGTGGAAGTGGGAACATATTACGATGGATTTTGTCACTGGTTTGCCTAGAACACCGAGGGGTAATAATGCAGTTTGGGTTGTCGTGGATCGTTTGACGAAGACATCTCATTTTATTTCGATGAGGATGGGAGATGAGGTTATAAAATTGACGGGTCTTTATTTGGATCAGATTGTTAGACTTCACGGGATTCTATCTAGTATTTCTCAGATCGAGATCCTCAATTTACTTCTTGTTTATGGGAGAAACTTTAGGAGACCTTAGGTACTCAGTTGAACTTCAGTACCGCGTATCATCCACAGACCGACGGTCAGTCTGAGCGGACTATTCAGATTCTGGAAGATATACTTAGGGCTTGTGTTCTGGACTTCGGGAAGAACTAGGAAAAACATCTACCACTTGCCAAGTTTGCCTATAACAAGAGTTATCAAGCTACTATTGGGATGGCACCTTTTGCAGCTCTTTACGGTCGTAAGTGCCGTTCACCTTTATATTGGGACGAGATAGGGGAGATGAAGACTATTGATCCGACTATCATGCCAGAGCTTCTTGAGAAGATTGAGAATGTTCAGTTGATCAGGCAGAGAATGCTTATGGCATAGAGTAGATTCAAGAGTTATACTGATAAGCGTCGTCGGGACTTGGAGTTTTCAGTCGGAGATCGGGTTTTCTTGAGATTGTCTCCTCGTAAGAGGTTTGCTCGTTATGGTAAAGGTGGAAAGCTAAGTCCGAGATTTGTTGGGCCGTTTGAGATTATCGGCAGGGTTGGTAAGTTGGCATATCGGTTGGCTTTACCAGAGAATTTCTCTAATGTCCACGATGTATTTCACGTGTCTAATTTGTGGAAATATAATTCGGATCCTTCTCATATTCTTGAGCCAGAGCCGTTACAACTTCGTTAGAATCTGACTTATGACGAGCATCCAATTCGTATTCTTGATCAGATGGAACAAGAGTTGAGGTCGAAGAAGATTCTGATGGTTAGGTGTTGTGGAAGCATCACGGCATTGAGGAAGCTACTTTGGAGAGACGAGATCAGATGCAGCAGCAGTACCCAGATCTGTTCAGTACATCAAGTAAGAATTTTGAGGGCGAAATTTCTTTAAGGGGAGGAGAATGTGAAACCCCACTTTTCTATCCTGTCTCGTTTTGCGTGTTTATTCTCGTTTTGCGTGAATTGACATGTCTATGTGCTATGTGACTTAGAATGTGGTAACTTTGATATTGATACTCCTAGAACATGCTAAATGTGCATTCATGAAATTTTCATTAAAAACGGAGTCATAAATTTTATCGTCGACTTTTAGTGAATAGTATTTTCGAAACACATCCGCTAAAATTTTGAAACTGGTCTTTTTAACCCTTCTAGACCTAGTCCTCGGACTTTAATAGACCTGTGTTTGATGAAAACGATTTTCAAATCGGCTTAGGAATTTATTATGGTTTTTACACCGACTTTTGCGAAAATCGAGTTTTAAGCCGACTCGGGTGAAATTTTTTGATTGTAAAACTTCTTGTCACCTAAAAATAACCTACTTGAGCTATCTTAGGTGTTTCATATTTGTTTTGAGCAAAGAGATAGCTAAAATGCATTTAAAAGACAAGAAAACATAAAAATACTAAGTTTACTTAACTTTGACTTTATTTAAAATGTTGACCTTTATGCATATATCACCAACACACACTTGCAAAGCACAAAAACATACCCATTTGCACACACATTTCCGTGAGGAAGGAGGGAGAAAAGAGAAAGGTTTTCAACAAGTTTTCAAAGCAAAATTTCAAAAAAAAACCTAGTTTTTGTCCGTAGAACTTCATGCCGAGTTGGATTCCGCTTGTTGGGCACGCATTGCATGCATTTCTAGGCTTATTTCGCATCAAAGGTGAGAGAAAAATTCTAGATCTCAAAACTCATATTTTGTGTTTATGCGTATAAATAATTATTAAACCGTTAGAATGTTAATTTGAAGTTAGATTATTGTTCCATGCATGCTAGGGATTGTTTATATGTATTCTTGCGAGATTTGAACCGTTGTAGCATAATTATTTATTTTCGGGTATTTAAAGTTGATTAATTTGCTAAATGTTGATTATCTTGAGTTGTATTGGTTGAAATCGATTGCTGTCGATTTTTAAAAGTTTGTTAATTACGTGGTAGCGCCGTTGTAATGCCGAATTTTCGATTGCGGGGTCGGTGCTAAAATCCAAAAATTTCAGCCATGACACACTAGGGTTTTAGGGTTATTGGGCATGATTTAGATATGTTTTGGTTGGTTTATGAGGGGGCTAATGTAGTTGATTGAATGGGTGAGTATTTGAAACTAATTTGGAGTTGTTTGGATTAGTAGAATGTAAGATATGATTATTTGAAGTTTAGGTTGTCTTTCTTTAAAAGGTTAGATTATGCCTTTAGTTGATTGGGTGTGGTTTGAGTGATTGAATTGTGAGTTGATGATGGGTAAACTAGGGTTTGATTGTGTGTTTAATGCATGCTCGGTTGGATGGCCTACTTTGTCATCTAACTTATTTATTTGTTGTTAAATTGATTATTGATGCTATTACGATGATAATATGATTATTGATGATTATTGATTGATGATTGATGTCGGGAGATAGGCAGTTCTGCTAGACTGTCCTCCTGTGAATGATGTTTATTATTATTGCTAACTCTTGGGTATGTGTGTGCCACCTCTCGGGCAGCATCGGGCTGTCGGGTTGATAACGGCATGACTACCAGAGACTGCCTCCAGCTCGCATGACGGAGGTGTCATGGAGGGAGAGGTTATTGGGGTACCTCGGGTGCGTGAGTTTATGGGAGTCACAAGAAGGCTGTTATGATCATGATGGCGTTTTGAGCTACACCAACTAGAGTATCCTTTATTGAATGGTCATTATAGATTATGTGATGATAGTATTATTGATGTTATTGTGTGTTTACTTGCTCATATGATTATTTCCAAGGAGTATAGTGAATACTGTTAGAGATCTATCGGATCCTCACTGGGCTTATTTATATAAGCTCACTCTCTATTATTGCATGCATACAGGTGTCCTTTCGCAGGATTACGAGTACGTGCCTCCTGAAGAGGAAAATGTGCCTTACATGGATGAGTCCTATGTTCCGGAGTCTTATCCTTGATGTTGTATTGTTTTATTATCTTGTATATTATCTAGTTAACTTTTATATGCTTTGTAGTTCATAATGTAAAAGTTGTTGAAAAGATGATGATCTAAATGATGCTAACTTAGTAGCCTTCTTTTGTTTCAGGTTGCTAAATTGGTTCAATATATTTTTGTAATGTATATTAAGGTTCATGTATTATGTTGGAACGGAGGCGTATAACAAAGAATGATTATGGTGTAATATGATTATGTTGTATGTTGTTATTTTATTGAGGAGTTGTTTGTTGTATGGTTTATGGAGTTGATGTATGATGTTCTAATGAGGTTGGTTTAGAACCTCGGTATCCTATTTACTGTCGTTATACTGCCGAAATTCCGTTGCGTCCTGACTGATTATAGGAGGGGTCGAGTTGGGGCGTGACAGTATTGAATATGTTGTTATCTTTGTGGTATATCATGTTGCACACCCCAGTATGCTACATCACCTCCTTCGCTGGGCAACATTGTTGCTCACTCATCATTTAACATGTTTCAGAAGATGCTAAGGTGAAACTCCAGCTAGTAGCAGTAGAGGAAGAAGAAGAAGTACAATTAGAACAACTTCCATGATTTCTTGTGTGCTAAGGTTGGCTATTATGTGCGTCTTGTATGAAGTTGTTTGGTTGATGTTCATTTTGAGACCCTTGGGGTCTTGTATGTATTTGGAAGTGTAATCTTGTATGGTTGGATAGCAAAGTAGTTGGCATGTAATAATTGATTCTAGTCCTTTACTTTTATTGCATGCTTGTGTGATTAGGTAGGCAAATAGAGAACTTATTTTATAAGCATAACTTGTAGTTATAATTAGAGTGGTAAGACAAGTTAGTAGTTGTAAAGTTGATATAAAAAAATCTTGCATGCTTGTATAATGCTTTTATGGGTTTCCAAGGCTCGGATGGCCTTGAGGAGTTGATTGGCTTTGTTAATCTGGAAAGATAGGTTGTATTAGATGTTTGATTGTAGTCCAGGAGTTGTGTGTGACTGTTTGTAGGTATCAGTTTAGTCCACGGTACAGAGGAGACTCTATCCATGTAATGGGTCCGGACTTGACCTGTGGCGTGCGGTTGGGTTCGGGGTGTCACACGCCAATCACTTGGTTAACGACCAATTGAAAATCTGTAATGACACCCACAGCCCGAGCTCTTAATGATATGGTCGTCTTAAGTATGGCAATTAACACCTCATACTCCGTTTTGTTATTAGAGGCTGAGAACTGGAACTTAAGCAAATACAGGGTCTCTACCCCCTTTGGGCTAACAACTACCACTCCAGCCCCGCTACCTTGCTTCCCTGAAGCTGTACCTTCTTGCACCTTCTATGGAGCTTCAGCTTCCTTGGTTGGATCACCAATACATTCTATAATAAAATTAGCTATCTCCTAGGCTTTAATCACTGTCATAGGCTGGTAGATTTTATCATACTGACTGAGTTTATCTGCCCATTTCAGTAAGCGCCCTGAGACCTCAGGCTTGTGGAATATTTGATTTAGGGGCATATCTATTATTACTCATATGGTATGTGTATCAAAGTAGCGTCTCAACTTTCTCAATTAGCTTGCCGACTTCAGTCACCCGCTAGGGCCACAAAGAACTTCTAGCTTAGGCCATTCCCATCCAACCTCATGAGTGCTTTCTATCCAACCTCTACTCAAAATCATACCACATATTCATCATTTAATCATCAAACACCTCCGTCTCCAAGTCTGCCCATGCCATCGCTAGATATTCCTTATAATCAAACTCTTACCCCAGACACTTGCAACAATCTTCCACCGAGTCCTACTTCTCTGCCACATGACCATCCTCCTTTAAATCTTGATAATTTTGAGTTGCTACTTTGCCTATGCCTTTTGAGTCTCATGTACCTGCATCTCGTGATACACCCACTGATCTTGTATCCATTAATCCGACGTGAACTCATACCATGGTTACTAGAACAATGGATGCTACTAGGAAACCGCAAGTTCTTTTCTCCATTAAATATCCTATATCACAGTGTCTTCTTTCTTCCATACCAATACTTCAATTTCATCCCACTTGTTTTACCCAAGCAAATAAAGACCCCGATTGGTGAGCTGCTATGTATGATAAGTTCAACTTACTTCTCAAAAATAAAACTTGGATATTAGTGCCCTGATCTCCAAATCTGAATGTCATTGGGTGCAAATGGGTATTTCGGGTTAAGTAAAAAGTTTATAAGTCTTTCGAGCGTTATAAGACTCGTTTAGTTACGAAAGGCTATAATCAGCAGCCTAGGAAATATTATGGTGATACATTCAGCCCCGTAGTCCATCCTGGTACAATTCGACTAGTACTTATTTTGGCTCTCACAAACAAATGGCCTTTACATCAACTAGATGTTAAAAATGCTTTTTTACATGGCGATCTTTCTGAAATGGTTTATATGCATCAACCGCAAGGCTTCATAGATTTTGCTCACCTTGAGTATATATGTAAACTTCAAAAGTCGTTGTACGGTCTCAAGCAAGCTCCTCGCGCTTGGTACCAAAAGTTTAGTAAGTTCTTACTCTTGCACCAATTCAGGCATTCTCATCACGATGCCTCCCTTTTTGTGCATCACTTTGAAGGACATATCATCATTCTTCTAATCTATGTTGACAATATTATCATCACATGAGATTCCATCAAGTGCATTTCGAACTTCATCACTCTATTGTCTACTACTTTTGACATGAATGATTTAGGCCCTCTTTATTATTTTCTTGGGATGGAGGTTAATTCACATGATCAGGGTCTTCTCCTCACACAAACAAAGTATGCTATCAGTCTTCTTCAACAATTTGGGATGGATAGCGCAAAGCCTTTTTCAACACCTATTTCTGGAGAAAGGTTGAATCTAAATTATGGTGATATGTTGTCTGACCCAATGGAGTATCGACAATTAATGGGTGCTTTGCAATATCTCACAATGACACGGTCGGACATATCTTTTACAGTTAATTCAATATGCCAGTTCATGCATGCTCTGTGTCAACCTCATCTTGTTACGGCCAAGCGAATCCTCTGTTACATCAAACAAACTATACAACGCGGACTCCTCCTACAACTATCTTCCACAATGACTCTTGCTGGGTTTAGTGACACAGATTGGGCTGGTTGTCCAAACACTAGGCATTCAACCTTCGCTATTTATCTTAGCTCTAGTCTGTTAACATGGAGCACTAAAAGGCAACCTACCATTTAAAAATCTAGTGTAGAAGCTGAGTATTGCACTCTTGCTACTCTGGTCTTTGAATTTTTATGGGTTCTTTACTTATTTAAATTTCTGAATATACCTATTCCGAAGGTTCCATCTATTTTTTGTGATAATATTAGTTTGATTTACATGGCCACCAATCCTATCTTTCACAATCGTAGTAAACATATTGAGATTGATATTCATTTCGTGCATGAACAGATTGGTGATGGCACATTCCAATTGCGTTACATTGCTTTCAATGATCAGCTCGCGGACATATTTGTGAAGCCATTGTATCGACCACACTACATCTCCATGTGTGACAAGCTTCAGGTGTTCACCCCTCCTTCAGCTTGCGAGGGACTATTATGCCACACTGATTCTTCTACATCAAGATAGCTTTTCAACATTTTGAATTTACGACTCCTATGTAGACTACAACTCTTCTCTTATTTTGTATCTTTATTTTGTTAACATTCATGTACATCCCTTTGTAACAAACTTTGTACAAACATTATAAATATTGTGAATACAACTCATCTATTTTCACTGGGCAATTATTACTCTTTCATAGGATTCTTCTCTATATTCTAATTGGACTTCTACTTGTCTTTGCAAATTGACCTAGAAAAATACGAGTCAGTTTTTAACAATTTCTTTGGGTAAGTTGGCTTCGAGAGGGTACAAGTATATTAGAGAAGGAAATTGTTACAAGGTGTTTAGAGGCGATAAGCTAGTTCTTCAAGGGGAAAGATATGAAGCACATTTGTTACTAGGACGGGTTCATTTTGCTTACAGATGAAGAAAAGGGAAACCTAAGGAATCTACTGTGAAGAATGAGATGAAGAACGTGACTTTCTCAGTTGCTATGGAGATGCTTGACACTTCTCACCAAAAGAGGAATTTGTTGGGTTGTGGTTCGAGTGCGAAGCCCAAGCCCAAGCCCAAGCCCATATTTAAGACAAGTTGGATGCCTAGTTTAGTTAGAGTTAACTTCATAAACAAAAGTCCATGTCTTGTAAGGCTACAAGGATTAATTCCATATAAATAGACTCTTTTAACTTACAATTAAGTGTTTCTAAATCCCTTTTTGTGTCTAGGGATTGAGCAAGGGTATAATCGGGTAAAATGTTGGTTACGGGCATGACATAGTCTTCTTTATAGTTTTTGTCTTGAAAAACTGAAATCGTTATGTGCATGATAATGAATTTATAGTAGATGTAAATAAAGAAAAGAACCACTATAAATTGTGTGTGTTATCATAAATGTGACACCCCGGACCTAGCATATAGTAAATAGAACTTATTTGTATATATTTATATGTTTATTTAAGTACTTGTATGAGATTATGTGTTACTTTATCTTTGCATTTACTTAGTAACTTTACTTTTTCTATATTTCTTCAAAATGTGTCAATACTATTTAAATAATTTATATAAAATGATTAACTTATTATATTATTATTTGTATTATGTAGAATTACTTTCTTACAACTAATAAATTACTTTTCTTCATTTAAAAATGAACCCTGAGCCAGGGGTAAAAATTAAAGTATTTTAATTTTTGAATCTCGCATTTTTCTCATATTACGTGACACATACTGAGCATACGTTCATTGGAATTATGTGCATAATATGTCGGATGTGTGAGTTATAAAATGTTTTGTGTCTTGTGTGAATAGTATTAACTAGAATACTATTTTGGGCCAAATGAGCTTTTATTGCATTTTTATTAACCAAACCCAAGCCCAAACCCATTAACCAAAGCCCAACCATACATTATATACACATATATATATTATATACACATAAAAACACAAAAAATAAAACAAGAAAAGGGAAAAATTGTGCAACCTAGGGTTTGTTCAATTGATGTCATCCATGCTTGCTAGAGTTGATTTGAGCCATCATAAGCCTTCTACCTAGCTTGTACACCTTGTATATGGTGAGGGATTGCATAATATTTGCATTTAAAGCTTATACCTTGATTATGTAAATTGTTGCACATGTTATAAATGTTGTATTTAAAGCTTAATCTTGCCATGGATGATGTTTATTTAGCTTGTAGAGAAATCTTTTAGAGGTATTGCATGTGTTTAGCTAGAGTTTGTAAGTGGTATATTGAAGAATATGATAAATAGTAACTTCCTTATAAGTTTGTAGTTCTATGATATAACTACTTGTTCTAATGCTTAAATCACGTGCCATAAGTGCTTATAATGCTAGTTTAATGTCTAAAATAGCTAGATTGTGATTAGAACTTAGTGTTAATGATATGAACCTATAAGGCCATGTGTGTGTGTCTTGGCCGTGTATGTGTGTGAGAGTTAAATAGAGTTTGTTTGAGGTTAATTAGTGTTTGTGGAGTGTCTAGTATGCTTGTAGGGTAACCTCGTTGATAGGTAGCTTGTGAAGTTGTTAGGAAGTAAAAGAGGCTAGTTAAAGAATGTTGAATTGTTGATTAGTATAAGTGTGTTAACTTGTATGGCTTTAGACTTTTAAAGTAATTAGTTTGCTAGTTGTGTTAGTTTTGTTTGGTTTTGTGAAGTCTAATTGTTTAGAATAGTACATGTTTATGGTTGGGATGTACGTATGATTAATTGTTTATCTTGGTTGCTATCTTGTTAAATATGAGTTTAATTGTTAATTGAGTAATTATGCAAGCCATGGTTAAGCGGGTCATGGTAGCGTCATGACACTTCGGACGGTCGATGTCGTCGGTGTATTAGCATGACTATCATGACTAGGTTGCGTCATGACACTCTGGATGGCCGAGTTCATCGGTGTATTGATATGACTACCACAATCTTGAAGAGGGAATTTAAATATAATTGGTAGCGTCGTGTCACTCCGGATAGCCTGAGGTCATCGGTGTATTTACCTGACTACCACGGACTTGTACGCAAATATGTAAGTGGTGTCAAGCTTGATTTTTACTTGAGTTAATTGTCTTCATTACTCGTGTTGCTATGTGGTTATCTAGCGTTACTCTCGCTTGGGCCCTATATCCTTGGAGAGGTACTTGAGATTTTATCCTTTTTAATGTAATTAGTTAGCGTTTATGTTCTAATGCTTTCAAGTTATCATGAAAAATGTTATCTTTTGCGTGACTCTTAAAGTTTATAATGCTTTGCATTCCTAGTAATTTCAAATCTTTCTCATTGATACTAGTTTCTTGCACTTCTTAAATGAATAGTATGAGCTTATGATGAATGTCTTATTTGCATTGCACAAAAATAGTTTTCAAAAACTCCCGATTTTATCCCTCCCTCACTGAGCATACTGTATGTTCACCATTTTCCATCTAACATGTTTTAGGTCGTGGAGAAAGGAGTAGAAACATTCCTTGATTGTTTGAGATTGGATGCTTTGTATGTTTTGTGCTCAGATTGTGTGTAGTTGGTATATATGCTGGCTTTATGTACTTGTAACCATTTTGTAGCCCAAGTGGCCTTGTATATAAATCTTGTGAAAGGGGTTGTAATAAGTTAAAGCTTTTCGTATTGTCATGTAATAAGTTTATAATTGTATCTACTTTTTAAAATATCTAGCTAGGGCGCTGGAAAGGTTTACTTTTGTTAAGGAAGGAAAGCTAGAATTGTTTCATGAATTTTAAAAAGGAACTATATATGTTGTGGATGTTGTATGTTGTGTTGATTCTTCTACGTGCAGGGTTATGGAATAGCCTAAAAACAGGGAAAACTCTGTCTGTTTTCCCTCGTTTTTCGTGATTTTGGGAATGGGATCGGGGTCCCAGTTCCGTGAGGGATCAGGGCGTTACAATAAATTGTGTGTTATCTTTCTTTTCTTATAAGTGTATGTATGTTCCTGTGTCAACATTATCGCATCTCCGGTATTACTCCTAAAGAATGTGAACGGAGATAAACTGCTTTAGTATTCATTATTGCAAGGGTAATAGCAAAAGTTTTGTTGGATAATGAGAAGTGACAAAGCAGGCCTATTTGACACAAAGCAAATGAGCTCTGGCCCAAGGGGTCAGCAATGCGACATGCACTAGCTTAACTTATCGGCATTCTCACTCTTCTGAGTTGGACAAGCCACTACGAACTTGTAAATGTTGCATAGTACACAACTTAATAATGACTGTCCCATTTCATTAAAAGCTTGGCTGAAATAGCAATCTAGCTGCGAAAATAGGCTGAACAATTCGTGCCTAAATAGCAAGAGGCTTTTGTCCATGGCCAGTGTCAATATAGTACTAGTGCAACGGTTTTCTACTGAACTCAATTTTTTTATTTTTAAAATATGTGTAATTACTCTAATTTCTCTAAAAATGTATATATTTAATATGAAAAATTAAATTAATTTTTACTGAAAAAAATATTAGTGTTATAACATATATTGAAATAAAATTTTATTTTGCCCCTTTTTAGTCAAGGATCAGGAGACCTCATAATTGGCACTTAGTTGATAGGTTTTCAAGTCACATGGGATGTACTTTCTTTTGCTAATCAAGCAAAAGAGCGTTTCATTAAATTCCCAAAAACTATACAAGTGAAAGTACAAAAGAATTTTGTCAGCCTATGTCAATATATTTAAATCAAATTCCCATGCCTGATAAATTGAATAGTTTAAGCTATTGTTCCTATGTTTCTTTCCACTATAAATTTTACATTTGATATCTTCACTAATTTTACTAAAAAGTTGTTCTTCCATCAAATAGCAAACTCAAAAAAAGCTGATTGTTTCTCTCAATCCACACATGATAGGTTGCAGTGCAAGTGAATAATTTAGTGATATTCCTCTTTAGCTTTGAGTTACCGCACCAATTATTCAACTGAGTCATAATAGATAGCCAGTTCGACTCCAAATTGGTTATCTAGCGCGATGCATGCCTTTGAACCAATTTTCTTAGTGAAACTACACTCAAAGAGAAGGTGATCTCTATCCTCCAAATACATATGACACAAACCTGAAGACAGGATGCTCCAAGTGATGATTTTAGTTTTTGTTGTCAATTTGTCCAAGCAAGCCAACTATGCACATAACACATGCTTAAGAATTTTGAATTTGCTCCACACAAGTAAATCATTGCATGTAAAGTCCAACAAACTGTCACGCCCCTACCTAACCGCACTTGGAACCATGTTAGGATGCGACGCAAAACGGACATTACGACACCTATAATATGGCACATTTGACAATAAACCTATACAACCATCCATTTAACAACAATAGAAACTGCACAATACATGACTTGGACATTTCACATACAATAAAGTTTACATCACCATCTAGCAACCCTACTTTAAACTTTGTCATAAACATTACAATGATTCAAAATAGACTAACATAAGTCTAACATTACATACTTGACCAAAGGAGACTTATAACCTTACAGTAAAGGTCTTCCAACTTCTAAAATAGATAACATATATTACATGATCCAATAGTCTTTCATACAACATAAGTTTCACAACTTCATAGCAATATATAAAATATCCAACAAACAAATCAAGCATATGGCTTAATCTCATTCTCTTGAGGCGCGTACTCAACCTTGGGATAACTTGAAATGTTGTTAAAACGGGGTGAGTTTCACGAACTTACTGAGGGAGAAGTACTGAAGGTTTTGGAAAACATTTAGCTTGAAAATTCTTTCGAAAACGTGCATTTAAACAATACGTAACAATAAGAACAAGTAACTCAAATAACAACAAACCTAAGTAAACAATCAAGAAGGATACGCTAACTTTGTTGATGTCGTCTCCTTATACTACCGTCACGAACTCTATCGTCTCTTTGTCACTCTCGTTAGGTGTACTCCGGATGTACACCGAAAACCACGACCTATATCCTATGAAACATTCTGTCCATATGGGATAAGGAATAGAACCCTGGTAGTCATGTCATTGCCTGGCAAGCTCAATGTCGCCCAGTGCAACACGACGCTACCATGTCTCATTTAAAGGTTGTAACCTTACACATTCGCATTCGCATTTAATCATATATCATGCATTCACGACATTTCGAGAAGACAACAAAGTAGGCTGTCTCTCAATTTCATTTAACATTCACTCAACAATTCATTTCATTTAGCAACACATTGATTAGGTAACAAAGTAGGTCACCCAACAATTAGAATACATTATCATCCTTTAGCCATATCCAAAAACATTAGAGACCACACCTAAGCATAACCACAATTTCAACTCAATAGAATTGAATATCATTCAATCAACATTTAACTTCCACATTTAACAACACTTACAATATTTTTAGGCAATACCTTTCACAACCTATGAAGCAATATACCTACATACACATTCATCTAACAATTAAAGGGCAAAGCAAACAATTTACCACGCCAAACGGGCAGCCAAGCGCTGCTGCCAGACTAACTAGCACCGGCAATGGTAGTGCCAACATTGGAAAGTCTTACCAGGCCCCTCTCCCACCTATCCACCCCACCCACCATAATTTCAACACCCAATCTTGTTCCAAGTGTTAATAACAAGCTATGAACGTACATAAATGCTATAGACTTCATATTTAAGCTATGAACCAAAGACTAAACTCATATCTAGCTTCAAACTTATCTTACAACACATTTTAGCTAACAACAACATTCAATGGTTCAATCAAGATGCTATGCAAGTATATTACTCTAAGGCTCTATCTAGCAAGACACACATGCATAATCATCATATATAGCATATATATACAAGTTCATAATCAAAACATAAACTTTAAACTTTTAGATTTAAAATCCCCTCACCTTTTATGGTTGAAAATGCAAGAAATAACAAGAATGGACCTAGGTTGAGTTTAATCCACCTCCAATCTGGGTCTAATAGCTCTCTTTCTTCTTCTTCTTCAAAAATTGACAAACCCTAGCTTGCACTATTCCTTTCTTCTCTTCTTCCCTCACCCGATTTCATCTTCCTTTTTTTGGCTTTTGTTTGTTTTAAATAAGGAGTCAATGCTAAGTCAAAGGGGTCAAGTTACTATTTGTGCTAGGCAAAATATCATAAAAGGTTAAATGACCACTTATGAATGCTCTTTAACCATAATTGCAAGTATACCATTACTGGGTAAAATATTTAATATGTTGAAAGATTACTAATTCATTAACAATTTCAAAAATGACGATCTTGTCCTAATTTATCATATTAAGTGAAATGTCAACTAAATGCTAAGGAAATGAACTTTAAATGCATATTTGACTTACTAACACCAAGTAAATCACTTAAATACACATATTACTTCAAATAATAGTTAAAGCAAGTAAAAGCACATAATTTCACACTTAGGTCTCACACAAATGGTCCAATTGGGAAAGAATCAATAGATTTTTTTTTGGGAGATGATGGGGGTGGAAAATAACTATATGTTCGAGCTCAGTGATCTGACCTCAAACTACCTGACCTGCAAAATAAGAGAAGAAATTGCGGGTGTTACGGCCCGTGTTTCCCTTCGGGTGCGAGAATGATTAGTATGTCCAAGCTGGATAGTAGGTAGTTGAGAGCAATAAATATACATGAGTAACCTGAGAATGGTTGTTGTGTGAACTATTTATACTAACATTGATCACGGGCAGCAATTAATGCTTAATTCTGCCTTGCATTGTTCACACCTACCCGAGTACAATATCCAGTGGATAAAGCTATTGTCCAGTGGATAAAGCTATTATCCAATGGTTTAAGCTGGGCACTACCTTTATGTCACATCAGAAGTAACTTTCAAGTTGGAGAAAATGGTGCGGGTCTGGCATGGGATATGTGACACCACCCCAGGTCGAGAAGTCTGGCCTAGCTAGGTAAATACCCCCATCATGAGAGATTCAATAAGTATAAAACTCGTCCAAAACTAGTTATTATGACTTATTTGTATTTATCAACCTTGAGGAATAGGTTAGTGTTGTTGCTAAACTAGGAGATAAAGGTGTGTATGTACAACTTGAGCTCCATCCATGTTACTTATCTCTAAAATTTAAGAGTCTTGCATCATGCTAATGCATTATTCAGATTTTTTTTAAGGGAGGTCTAAGTTGTATAACATATATAAAAGGTTGTCGCCAATAAGAATTAATGTTGCCCCATTATTAGTAAGGTATCTTGGCATACTAATATACTAGGTTTAAAACCATAAATCTCGGGTCCTTTTTCCTTTTTTTTGTTAAAATCCAGCTGGAGAAGCCCAATCACCAATTGGTAAATCCACGGGTGTAGTGATGCACCCAACACATGTTCAAGATCAGTCAAGAGTATGAACTTAATAAGTAGCTAAAGAATTTTCAACCCAAGCTTCTTAAATGTTACTTCTCCTTATTTGTCACTAGTTAGTCTATCCTTTGGAGAAATTAACAATTTAAAAATCAAGACTCAAACCACTAGGCGGGTCCTTTTTCCTTTGTCTAAACAATTTGGTAAATGAGGTGAATCGACCATCACATTTTCTTTCTCCAACGACGGTTACGAACTTTAACTCTATCATTTTGAGGTTGGTCTTACTCTCACCTATTTTGGCAAACTAATTCATGAGCAATAATGAACTTTAACCTACTCTTTGACTCACCCTTAGCTTGAATGTAATTTGAATACATGCAGTCATACATCATTAGGCTTATTTGACGAGTAACACACTAGCTTTTGATTCATAAAGAGCTGTATTTCTTTTTCAAGTCCAAACAAACATACCCAGTGCTATAACCATCACTATTGGTGGTTCATTGTCTTAATAAGACACCTTAGTGGTAGGATCTTCTGTTGGATTCGTACCTACTTGTGAAGATGACATTTATGTCCTGTGAAGGACATTTCTTTTCCCACTCAAACTTCCATATCCTCGTAGGGACGGTGATGGGTCAGGTACCGTTTGAAATTTGTATTTAGCTATCTTCATATCATTTTAATGTTTGAAATATACCCATGAGGATTCCTTCATTAGTTTTAATGTATATACTCTTATCTATCCCATTAATTCTCAATTATCCATGCATCGGGTACACTAATGAAAAGACGAGAACGAAAGTACTGTATCTAAAATGTAAGGTTGCATTTATATTTCAAAATTCTATGAATTCGACTAAGCATTTGCAACTCCTCAATAACGTAAAAGATAATTAAGGAAGACAGATTTCATCAACTAGTAACGTAAAAGATAATTAAGGAAGACCGATTTAATCAAATAGTGATCTATTGAGATTCAAAATACTTTAAAAATAACTTTGAAATATATAATAGATTATGTTAAGGATCCGAATACAAATTTATCAAAATAAAATACGGTTTACATGAGCTATGATTTGGAATCGACTTTAAAAATAGGAAAAATGTGATTTTAGGGTCTGAATTTGATACAATGTGAAATTTAAGTCCTGAATTTTAAATTTTTAATAAAAGGGTTCAAATTTTTGAAAAAGAGGTTGTTTACTCACCCATTAACCAAAAAAATATTAAATTAATGCCACTTTACGCCAATAATGTGTATAAAATATGAAAATTTTCCCCTAATATTTATTTTATATTACTTAACGTTTTTTACATGATTTGGTTAACAAAAATGCCCCTTGTAACCGTTAAAAAATGTATGAATGTACAAAAAATCTCCCTTCTTAAAACCTAATGTTCTATTTTCTACTTTTTTTATATTTTTATAAATGTTAAAACTTCAAACAAGAAATAAAACTTTAGATAAAATTTTACACTGTATAAATTGTTTGACATTTTGCCCCTAATGTGTTTTTTTTCTTTCAGGTGAATATTATTTACTCCCTTAATGTATATACAATTTGACATTTGGTAGTCTCATGTTTATTTTGTATCATTTAACCCTTTGTATTGTTAATTACAAGAAGGCCCATATTCTTATGTTTGTATACTTTTAATAGCTATAGCAAATATTCTGCTATCTATAACACCAAAGTGTTAAGTGATACCAAATAAAGATTAGGGACAAAATGTTACACTGTATATACATTAAGGGGGTAAAGTAATAATAACGTAAAAAATATTAATACCACTTTACCCCTTTAATGTATAAGTATAACATTTTGCTCACTAATATATTTTTTTTAAACACTTAACTTTGTATTATTAGGTAAAAAGAAGGGGTGCTTTGTATACTTTTATATTTTTTTAACGAATACAAAGAACATTTTCGTTAATTAAATTATAGATTAAGGTTAAGTGATATTAAAAAAAAAACTATATATAGGGGAAAATATTATGTTGCATATATTTTTTGAGGGTAAAGTGGTATCAACGCAATATTTTATAGTTAATGGATATATAAAATACACCTTTGCAAAAGTTTGAGCTCTTCCATTAAACGGTTTTAAGTTTAGGCTCTAAATTCTATATTAGACCAAGTTCAAACCTAAAATCACCACTTCCTTAACAATAACTCAACTTCCTATTGCAAATGTACCTTATATTTGATTCCTTACATATTATTGTTCTTAAATTTTATAATGAAGCATAATATTTAGTAAATTTGGCTAAAGAATAAAGTCATTTAGTTATTCTTAGATCTAAATAATTTAATTTTATCTATCTTTTTTTGTTTCGGGGAGATAAGGGATATTTTATGCTAACAACTTACAATAAGAGACAATTCACAAGATTAGGAAATGCAACCACAAATAATTGCACAGTATACTTATATATAGCGGAATAGAATACCAATATATGATGACTAACAACACTTATACAGTTGATAGGAAGAATTGATCTTGAGACTTATGATGATTGTTATCTAAATTCCAAAATCGTTTTCTTATAATGTGAGGGATTTTGGTCATGGTTTCAAAATTGCATATCATACACTGTACCAATATAAGAACTATTTGGTTCAAACAAGCCATTTTCTACGACACTTTTGATTTTTGAATAATGATTTATATCACTCTTATAAGATTTTTTTTTATAACCTTATATAATAAGAATAACCCTTGCATATAGGAATGGCAATGAGAATAGATTTTACAGGTACATGTCCTACCCTCACCCCAAACGGGGTGGGGATTAGTGTGAGACCCGAGTCTCGAATTATGTGTTTTCACTTGCTTTATATGTTATTTGAATTAATATATGTGCATATATGTGATTTACTAAATGATATTATGTTAAATGTGCATTTAAGGATCATTTAGTTGCATTTAGATGACCTTTCACCTAGTTTGACCAAACTAGTCTTTATACACTTTGATAATTAGTCCACCATAATTAAATTAACTCTAGACTTAGTATAATTGAAATTAGAAGCAAACTGGAAGGTTAAGGTAGTCTTTTGCCACTTGAAATAAAACATCCAAAGCTAAATAGTAAACCCCACTAACTTTGGTCTTCCTTTGACTTTTGTTGACTTCTTCTAACACCATATAAAGCACAAAATAGAGCAAAAATGCACAAAAGAAAGCTCAATCAGCCGAGAGCCCTAGAGCTTATAGGAATAGTAAAAATTTTACATTCTGAGCAATTTGAAGGTGAAGGAGAAGGAGCTAGGGCCTAAGCTTGCATATTTGAACTCGTCATACTTTGCTCTACGTATCTACCAATTTTTTTTCACATTTTGGAGCAAAAAAGGTTAGGGTTATTTTTCTAAAATTTGGTTTTAAAGTTAAGTTTTGGATATATAATTGCTTGTATATATTATATATGGTTATATATGTTTATGATACATGCTAGATAGGTTATTTAGTGCATTGTAATGGAAATGTTAATTAGACTGAGTTATGACTTGATGTAGTTGGATTTTAAACTGTTGTATAAAGTGTTAAATGGCTAGAAATGAGTAGTAACTTGTTGTATAACATGTCATTGAGGTCTATATACATTGTGTAGTTCTCTAACATTGCATAATAGCTTGAATGGTTGGAATTTGAGGGTGATGGTCGGCTGATTTTCTGGCGTAGAATGGCTAGGTAGTCACGGTTTTGGGGCCTTTAGGTTGTCTATGTGTTGTTTTAAATGTATGCTAGGTTGGTTAATTGCTAAGTGATAGTTAAGTGTTGTATGGTTGCGTGGTTGTGGTAGATGTTAAGTAAAGTTGTTGTAAATGTTGTTAGATGTAAGTTAAGCGTTGTAGAGTTATATTTTGATTGTTTGTATTGAAAGTGTTTCCAAAAGTTTTGAAATGTTGTTAACTGTGGTCGGAGTAGGTTAATATTTGAAAGTGCATGCTTGGGGTTGGATGGCCTACTTTGTCATCTAACTAATATGTTCTAAGTGTTATTCAAGTGTTGAATTTTAAGTGTTGCATTATTTAAAGTGTTGAAGTGTTGTTGTTGTATTACCGAGAGACAACCTACTTTGTTGTTCTCTCGGAGTGTTTATGTAAGGCATGATAGGATTGTCTCACCTCGGGCGGTAACGGACTTGCTAGGTTGCATTGGCACAACTATCATGTTATATCCCCTATACCGCATGATTGGAGACTATTCATGGGGTGTGGGTCTAGTTTGGGTACATCCAGATTTTATGAGTGGGAGAGATAAGAAGTTGGAAGAGTTCGTGATGGCAGTATAAGGAATGGCATCAACAAACTTAAGCGTATCATTTACTAAGTGTTGTTACGCTTTGATATTACTTAAGTGTTTGCTATTAATGTTGACTGGTTACCTATAAACAGAAGACTAAGCCACAAACAAACCATCCAACCCTCACCTCGATCCTTAAACTTCAATTTGCCACAATCACATACTCTACATCATTCATTCAACTCTTCAACTACAAGGTCATCCAAGCCTTGCTTACAATATAATATCACACACAAACATGCATTGTCTGTAACTAGCAAAACTCTAAGTTAAAAGTCACCTATCATACCACTCTAACATTGTTTAATTAACATTCTTGTAAGTTAAGCTAACAACCATGCTTATTCATTCATTAGACACACAATCATGCGAAATACTTAAGCAGCATAGTAAACTATAAGTTATTACATCCAAACTACAACTACCAAGCTACACAAGGCTAGACTTAGTATCTTAATCTTCCATACCACATAAATACATACAAGACCACGCAGGGTCTCAAAATAGAATTTATACAAAAGCATCATATTCTTCATATACACATTTAAACCAGCCAACCTCACAAATAAGCAATCAAGGCACAGACTCAGGCGGTATTTCTTCTTCAACAACTAGTTGGGGCCCAACCTCACCTTCTCTTAAAACATGTTAGAAAAGGAATAAGCAACAAAGTTGCCCAGCGAGGGAGGTGATGCAGCATACCGGGGAATGCTTTCATGAGATGCAACAAAGATAGCTCATAATTATCACAAGTAAACAAGTTAATGAAACAAGTATTTAAACACATTTTAAAAAAGGATACGGTTCATCTTCTTGTCCTCAATCTCGAATCACGTACCACGATCTTCAAGCAAATGCCGGCAAACCCCTTATTCCTCCAAATGGGGTACTCCAGATGTACCCCGATCCTACGACCCATATCTCTCGAGGTAGGTTCGTATACCCCAACGAGGTGAACCACGCCTCTAGGGTAAGGGAGTATGCCTCAGCGAGAAAGGGACTGGAAAACCATGATAGCCGAGAGAACACGGCAAGCCCGATACCACCCGTGTTACTCGACACTACCATGCCCGAAAAGGTTGTGCAACCACGAATCAAGATCATGAGAGCCAAGTAATCACTAGTGAGGGGCGACAAAGTAGGCCGCCCTCGGAAGTAGTTGCAATATAAGCTTTTAATACGAAATAGACAAATATAATAAAAGGGGACAAGTTCTTCATACTTCATGAAATGCTAAAACAATTTAACAAAATCTCAATTTAATCACATGGGAGTAAATTACAAGCATCTAGCAATTCAAGCATTTCCAAGCTATTTGAAGCAGGCAATTGAGTTAATCTACCCCTAAATCAATCCTAAATAACACTTAATCAAACAATAACACCATATTATACAAAATCCCCAAATTCCATTCAAGAACCTTAACTTTAATTTAATGTTTAAGTATTCTAACAATCATCAAAGCTATACAAACACACAATCATGTTCTACAAGCTCAAGAAGCAATAAAAGCACAAAACAAATAAGTTTAACACTTTCAACATCTCAGTAATAGCTCAAGTTTGGCTGCATATTTACCTCAAAAAATGACTCCTAAATAAACTTATTTTTACATGTATGGAAAGCTCTTCGAAGTAGATAACTTTAGAATCAAACGGCACCTAATTTCGAGCTAAATTCATCAAGATATGACTAAAACAATATAGGTGCACAAACTATCCAGATTGATTACGTTTTCTGTCACCTTTCGGTTTTTAATGTTTTTGAAGCCCTAAATGATTTTTCCTAATTTCTCAGCCTAAACAAAGTTTGTTCCTAACTAATCAAACTATCTACCCAAATTTTATAAATTCTTTATAGATAGTAATATTAGGTAAAAAAATACCATGAAATTCGGGCAAGTAAAACTGCCCTGCACAAGCTCAAGTACAAACCTCACTGATTTTGGCATTTTCGGGCAAGTAAATGATATTTTCTCATGACTCCTAAACAATAATTATTCCTCTCAAATCTAGATGAACATACATATTTTTCCAGAATTTTTCCTCAGAGCTTACATGCTCAAATAGTTCACACAATACAGTAGCTACAACAAAAATCCCGCAATCATATACATGTCTAAACTTATATAATACAACAATTTCTTACTCAACAACACATATATATGCAATATAACTTCTGAAAATTAGTTTTTAAAAGATTCCCCTCAACTTATAATCTCAAGAAATGATGATATGAAGCTTGAGAGGGCAAGATCTAGCTCCTATCTTTCTTCTTTCTTCCTCTTTTTCCTTGATTTTCTTCTCTTCTTGTGTGTGTGTGTGTGTTTTTTAGCATGTATTAGTGTGAGTGTGTGTGTCTTATTTGTGTGTGTTTTGTGTGAGTATGTATATAATATGTATGTGCATATATGTATAATAAAAGATACATAAGTCTAATGACTAACTTACCCCTAACTAAATACTTATTTACTAGTTTGTCATTTTGGTTAAAATCTAAATATTTAGTTGCTCCAATTCCTAATTGTTTACGTTAATTATTTTCTACGATTCCTACGATTTTTCAAAATGTTCAGGAAGTCCCGAAATTGCACGTAAAAATGAGAATTATGCACATTAACCAATTAAATTTGCCTATTTACATAAGAATGCATTTATATTGATGCAATACATGTTAATTGATGAAATTTCTTATTAAATTAGATGTATGCACATAGCTTGAGATAAATGCATGTTAAAGGCAACTGATTGCACGTAGAACAACGAATAAGCCCACTAGCAAATAAAATTGCAGTTTTGCACCTATAAATATATTCTAATTATTTTACTTGCGTGTTATTCTCAATTAAATGTACATAACTATAATAAATGCACAAAAGGTATGCAACAATTAAATAAAAACATGCTGGTGTTCTCGGTGTCACCGTAAATGTCAAAGTAGTAGTCAAAATATTTTATTTGAATTAATATTATCGGTGACCGTAAAATAAAAGAAATAAGAGGAACTGAAACTACTAGTTAAATCTTAAATGCTAAATTAAACACATTCATACATGTAACACTTAAACTAGCACCAATTTATGTGCAATTAGGTATACTATGCTATATGATGGGCCTGGGCCGTCACACTTTCCCCTCCTTACAAAAATTGCGTCCTCGCAATTTTTTATACTCCAGAAAATCTTCAACATTTGTAGCAGCTGAAATCAAACTTGAAACCGAAGAAGTGCGGCATCAAAGAAGACTAGCAAGAATCCATCTCGTAACATCACCAAGAAGTTCAGTAAGAATACCAGAGAATTCCACCAATATATATATATATATATATATATATATATATATATATATATATATATATATATATATATATATATCTTGAACATCTTGGACAAAAATCTTGAATGTGAACATCGCAGGAAATACCAATAAGAATGCCCACATAATACTTACTGAGAATTTCCATAAGAATGCCCGAAGAACTTCACAAAGAATTCCTAAATAAGGTTGCCAAATAAAGGCTCTTACCGACATGCCAGTTAGAAATTCGGATATGAACATCATATAAGAATCCCTTCTAATAGCGCTGAGAAAATACCAATAGGAAATCGATAAGAAATCCAAATACAAATGCCAAAGAAACACTCAACGAAGAGTCCAAATAAAAATACCAAATAGAAGTGCTAAGAAGGATTCCGTTAGCGGAATTCTAATATCCAATGTTGAGATTGAATACACAAGAATAAGTCCAAGGAAGAATGTCCAGTATGAATTCTAGATATAAACCCTGATAGCATCTGATCAACTACTCCTTCTTTCTGTGGGTCCACATCTTCAAATATGCCACTGCTGATCATCTCTTTATAGGGGAAGAGTGTTTACTTACCAGTTCTTTGGGTAATACATGTTTGCAAATATATTTGATATAATATTCACATACTATGAAACTATGACATATATATACAATTATTTTTTAATCTATTATACAACTATCACATATGATCAATGAATACTTTAAACTACTATGCAATCATGAACTATACTAGAAACCAATAACACTTAGTTTTGATTAGCAAGTTATCTTGTTACTTATAATAACCTAGTTCACAAAATTCAAACACACATGTTACTAATAGTTGAAACAAGTAGTCATTCATGAAATCCCTTTGATATACCCATAATCACATAAGCACACATATCATATAAGTTTCATTTCTAGCATAAAGGGGTCACATAGGTGTACACTAAATCATATAACACAACATACATATCACACAATCCTTATACATTACACAAATAAGTCACATAAGACACACTTACATTCAAGATATACAAGTCATACATAACACTCTATCCACGTAACACACTTGACAAGCACACGATCAAAGTCACTACCCAGTAGACTGAAGATCCTTTCCCGGCTGTGAGTTGTCTAAGCTCTAATACCACTTCTGTAACACCCCAATCTCTCATGAGACCAGAGCCTCGATCCAACCTGGAGTCACGAAAAATGAGAGGAAACGGACAGAGTTCCCCTGTTTCTAGAACTAACTGGTTACCTATAAACAGAAGACTAAGCCACAAACAAACCATCCAACCCTTACCTCGATCCCCAAACTTCAATTTGCCACAATCACATACTACACATCATTCATTCAACTCTTCAACTACAAGGTCATTCGAGCCTTGCTAACAACATAATATCACACACAAACATGCATTGTCTGTAACTAGCAAAACTCTAAGTTAAAAGTCACCTATCATACCACTCTAACATTGTTTAATTAACATTCTTATAAGTTAAGCTAACAACCATGCATTCTCCATTCATTAGACACACAGTCATGTGAAATACTTAAGCAGTATGGTAAACTATAAGTTATTACATCCCAACTACAACTACCATGTTATACAAGGCTAGACTTAGTATCTTAATCTTCCATACCACATAAATACATACAAGACCACGCGGGGTCTCAAAATAGAATTTATACAAAAGCATCATATTCTTCATATACACATTTAAACCAGCCAACCTCACAAGTAAGCAATCAAAGCATAGACTCAGGCGGTATTTTTTCTTCAACAACTAGCTGGGGCCTAACCTCAGCTTCTCCTGAAACATGTTAGAAAAGGAATGAGCAACAAAGTTGCTCAGCGAGGGAAGTGATGCAGCATACCGGGGAATGCTTTCATGAGATGCAACAAAGATAACTCATAATTATCACAAGTAAACTAGTTAATGAAACAAGTATTTAAACACATTTTAAAAAGGATACGGTTCATCTTCTTGTCCTCAATCTCGAACCACGTACCAATATCTTCAAGCAAATGTTGGCAAACCCCTTATTCCTCCAAATGGGGTACTCTGGATGTACCCCGATCCTACGACCCATATCTCCTGAGGTAGGTCCGTATGCCCCAACGAGGTGAACCACGCCTCTGGGGTAGGGGAGTATGCCTCAGCGAGAAAGGGACTGGAAACCATGGTAGCCGAGAGAACACGGCAAGCCCGATGCTACCCGTGTTACTCGACATTACCATGCCCGAAAAGGTTGCGCAACCTCGAATCAAGATCACGAGAGCCAAGTAATCACAGTTGAGGGGGGACAAAGTAGACCGCCCTCGCAAGTAGTTGCAATATATGCTTTTAATACGAAATAGACAAAAATTTAATCAAAGGGGACAAGTTCTTCATACTTCATGAAATGCTAAAACAATTTAACCAAATCTCAATTAACATCAATTTAATCACATAGGAGTAAATTACAAGAATCTAGCAATTCAAGCATTACCAAGCTATTTGAAGCATGCAATTGAGTTAATCTACCCCTAAATCAATACTAAATAACACTTAATCAAACAATAACACCATATTATACAAAATCCCCAAATTCCATTCAAGAACCTTAACTTTAATTTAATGTTTAAGTATTCTAACAATCATCAAAGCTATACAAACACACAATCATGTTCTACAAGCTTTATAAGGAACTAAATAAGCATAGATAAGTGTAGATACAACATTATACAAGAAATCACAAATATTACGACAAACTCTAACTATTCAAGACATGAAAATGCATATCTCCCTCACCTTTAGAAAGCCAAGAATCTACTCCAATTGCCCAAATCTCCTTTTATTACCACTCAGAACCTCTACCTAAACACAATAACTTCAATTTAACACATAATCCAAGTAATCATTCAAATAATCAAATATTCAAGTCATATTCATTTCCTCACACAAACTATACAACTAGCAAGCAATATGAGTAATACAAGCAAGATATAACATACTCACTTTCTTCTTCATTGCACCTTTATATGCAACTCAATTACGCATGTAACTAAGTTAAGAAGTTTACCTTAATTTTAGCCATCTAACAAGAATTCTTAGTCTCTACAATAAATATAACACAATAAACAAGCTAAAGTTAAGCATAAGGCTTAAAATCTCCATTTTCTCCCTTAAGTTCAATATGCCGGAACTAGTTTTAGCCAAGGTTTAGTTAACTAAAGTATCTATCTATCCTCAACTATATTTATGGAACCTAAACCAAGCATTAAACTAGTATTTAAGGCTCTAATTGCAATAATTCTAATGTGCGCATACAAAGAAGCATAAAAATCGACGTTCTCGAAATTCGATAAATTTTAACGTGGGAGCGTTTTATCAACCCAACATCACATATCTATTATTAGATTAAGGTTTGGAGCATTATTTCTTGGGTCTGCATGAATAGTGCTCGTTAACTAACTTTAACTAAATGATCTTATAATTCAAGCATTTCTATCTCATTCAAAGCTTTATTCTAGGTTTATTTACTCCTAAATTGAGTCTAATTAACGTTCAATCAAACATTAATGCGAGGTTACCCAAAATCTCCAATTTCCATATGAAATCCTAACTAGAAATTTAAGATGGAGCAATGGAGCAACGAAGCAAGGTATCCAATCATATAAACATGTTCTATACACATATTTGAGAGTAAAATAAGCATAGATAAGCATATATAGTACTTTATTTAACCTCAAAAAGCAATAAAAGCACAAAACAAATAAGTTTAACAGTTTTAACATCTCAGTAATAGCATAGCTCAAGTTTGGCTGCATATTTACCTAAGCAAATGACTCCTAAATAAACTGATTTTTATATGTATGGAAATCTCTTCGAAAGTAGATAACTCTAGAATCAAACGACACCTAATTTCGAGCTAAATTCATCAAGATATGACTAAAACAATATAGGTACACAAACTGTCCAGATTGATTACGTTTTCTGTCACCTTTCGATTTTTAATGTTTTTGAAGCCCTAAACGGTTTTTCCTAATTTCTTAGCCTAAACAAAGTTTGTTTCTAACTGATCAAACTACCTACCCAAATTTTATAATTTTTTCTAGATAGTAATACTAGGTAAAAAATACCACAAAATTCAAGCAAGTAAAACTGTCCTGCACCAGCTCAACTACAAACCTCACTGATTTTGGCATTTTCGGGCAAGTAATTGATTTTTCCTCATGCCTTGACCTAAACAAGAATTATTCCTCTCAAAGTCTAGATGAACATACATATTTTTCTAGAATTTTTTCTCAGAGGTTACATGCTCAAATAGTTCACACAATACAGCAGCTATAACAAAAATCCTGAAATCATATATATGCCTAAACTTGTATAATACAACAATTTCTTATTGAACACACAGATATATGCAATATAACTTCTGAAATCAGTTTTTAAAAGATTCCCATCACCTTATAATCTCAATAAATTACGATATTGAGAGGGCAAGATCTAGCTCATATCTTTCTTCTTTCTTTCTCTTTTTCCTTGATTTTCTTCTCTTATTGTGTGTGTGTATGTTTTTCAGCATGTATTAGTGTGTGTGTGTGTGTGTGTCTGATTTTTGTGTGTGTTTTGTGTGAGTGTGTATATAATATGTATGTGTATGTATGTATAATAAAAGATATATAAGCCTAATGACTAACTTACCTCTAACTAAATACTTATTTACTAGTTTGTCATTTTGGTTAAAATCTAAATATTTAGTTGCTTCAATTCTTAATTGTCTACGTTAATTATTTTCTACGATTCATACAATTTTTCAAAATGTCCAGGAAGTCCCGAAATTGCACGTAAAAATGAGAATTATGCACATTAACCAATTAAATGTGCCTATTTACATAAGAATGCATTTATATTGATGCAATACATGGTAATAGATGAAATCTCTTATTAAATTGGATGTATGCACATAGCTTGAGATAAATGCACGTTAAAGGCAACTGATTACACGTAGAACAATGAATAAGTTCACTAGCAAATAAAATTGCAGTTTTGCACCTATAAATATATTCTAATTATTTTACTTGCGTGTTATTCTCAATTAAATGTACATAACTGTAATAAATGCACATTTTAATGCACAAAAGGTATACAACAATAAAATAAAAACATGCTGGTGTTCTCGGCGTCACAGTAAATGTCAAAGTAGTAGTCAAAATATTTTATTTGTATTAATAGTATCGGTGACCTTTTTAAAAGAAAATAAAAGAAATAAGAGGAACTGAAACTACTAGTTAAATCTTAAATGCTAAATTAAACACATTCATACATATAACACTTAAACTATCACCAATTTATATGCAATTAGGTATAATATGCTATATGTTGGGCCTGGGTCGTCACACTCTTTGCTAACATTCCAAGTGAGCCTAAGTCTGAGCTTGAGCCGGAGCTAATGTTCATGCCTCTGGAGGTTAAGGCTGAGCCTTATGTTGATGAGCCTTATACTCAAGAGCCTTGACAGTGATATGTTTGGTATTAATGTTTATGTTTATGAAACTTGTTGTAACCACTATTTTGAAGACTTATTACTTCTATGTATTATATGTTAAGTTTAGATGTTTCCTTTCAGTTTAATAGGCTTGTAATGAATTCCACAAGTCTCTTTTGTATTGTATAGGTAGATAGACTTATGTATTTCATTATGAGGCTTGTATCTTTATGGCTATGTCTAAAGTGGTTGAGACGGATAGTGTTATACTTTGGTTTAATGTTGGATGGTTAGTGTGGAATGTATCGGTTACATTGTGGTTTTATGAAGTGTTTGCTTGAATGTGGATTGTATGAAGTGTTGAACAGGTTTATGTGTGGTGAGTCCATATTATAGATATTATAATATAGAAATTCCATCATGTCCTAACTTGATCATAAATGGAGTCGTGTTGGGGCGTGACAATTAGGGTGAGAAACGAAGAATGGGACGGGGGGTAGGGATAACCATTCCCCGCCCTCATAACCTGCCCCATATATATATATATAATTATTTTTGTATCTTTAGTTTTACATATATACTAAAATTTAAAAGGAAAAATATCACATTTAGTCCCTATTATTTCAAAAATGTTTTAATTTGATCCCTATTGTTTAAAATTTCTTAATTATATCCTTATTGTTTCCCCAAAAGTTTCAATTTTGTCCCTGTTATTTCTAAAAAGTTTTAATTTCGTCCCTATTATTTCTCTAAAATTTTAAGTTCGTCTTTATTGTTCAAAATTAGTCAATTTAGTCCATATTATTTTTTTAAAAAAAATTCAAATTCGTATATATTGTTTCTCAGAAAATTTTAATTTAGTTATTGAATAATAGGAACGAATTTGAAACTTTCAGAAAACAATAAAGACGGAATTAAAATTTTTAGCAAAATAATAGAAACGAAATTAAAACTTTTGAGAAACAATAGGGATAAAATTGAAAATTTTAAAACAATAGGGACCAAATTGACACTTTTGGAAAAATAATAGGGACAAAATTGAAAAAAATTAAACAATAGAGACCAACTTGAAACGTTTTTGAAACAATAAGGACTAGATGTGATGTTTTTCTAATTAAAAATTATAAAGTATAAAAGTATAGAAAAGTGACATTAGATCAAGTATTATAAAAAATGGAGAAGAAAAAATAGATTATTCAAAAATATTTTATAATCATCCTTTTAATCAAGACCACTACATACCTTAATTGAGATATGCTATCATTTGACATAAATACCTCTATTTTACTATTCATCATAGTGGATTAAGGAAATTTGTTACTTTTTTCCAATTGTACTTCAAAATAGTTTCAAACAATATAATGAATGATGATATGTTAAAAATTTGCAATTACTATTATATGTTACATGCAATAAACAAATTATATAATCAATGTGATCCCAATAGCACAAAGAAGTATTTTTTTTTTCCACATATAGTTCTCATACACAATAGTTAATTAGAATTTATTTTTAAATGCTTAAGACTCAATTATTATAAATTTATTTGAACTATTTAAATACAAGCATAAGACTTGATAGATAATTAATATTTAACTTTTATTTAAGAATTAACCCATATTTATATTTATCATTACTATGATTTTAACATATATTTTGAAGTTACATGGTTCAAATTAAATTTAATATTGTAAAGTTTAAATGAACAATAAAAAACTCGTGGGTAATCCTCATTGCCCATGGAGATTTAGGGTAGGGACGGGACAGGACGGGGCAGGGCGGGGCAGGGAATAAAGGTATAAAATGCGGCGGTAGGGCGGATGTTGGGAGATTTTTTAAGTGGCAAGACAGGGCATGTTGATGGACCCCCTGCCCAAACCCGCCCCATTGCAATTCTTAATATTACATAATAAGAATTTGGTAAATTAGATATTTAACACCTAGTACACAAAGGGCAGTAAATCACCACCTATTAAAAATATATAACATTAATCTTATTCATTACTACTTCATTAGGCCCACTTCAATAATCTCAGTATTTTTTCCTTATTATAGGGATGAAAAACAAATGGCTCCCCATTTTTATAAACCCCCTATTTAAGTTTCATTTCAATAACACTTCCTACTATAAGGATTCCTTGTTTCAGTTTAACTCCAATAGACTTTTGTATTTTAGTTAAAAAATTATTTTAATACTTTTCATTTTTAACAATTTTAATGACTATGTTTGACCATCATTGATAACACTAAAAATATTTCTAGCTATTAATATTATACTTTTATTTCAATGTTTTTAATGGTTATATCATTTAGTATTCTATTTAAAGCTTTTAATTTGAGTTTCTCCTTAAATTTGTAAAGCCAAAGAGAAAAGGGTAAATTTGACATTTAGACCCTATAGTTTACATATTTTTTTCAATGTCATTCTTAATATTTTAAAAGATTCATAATAGTCCCCAATATTTACAAAAGTTATTCAAAATAGTCCCTATTATTCAATAATAGCCAATTTGGTCCTTATTGCTTTTCAAAAAATTCAATTTAGTCCCTATTGTTTCTTTAAAAAATTCAATTTATTCCCTGCACGTGACCCTTATTTCGGGACTAAATTGAAAGTTTTGAAAAATAATAGGGACTAAGTTGTCTAGTTTTGAACAATAGAGAACATTTTAAATTACTTTTATAAATATTAGGGACTAATATGATTTTTTTAGAACATTAAGATCAACTTGGAAAAATATGTAAACAATAGGGACTATTTGCATAATTTACCTAAGAGAAGCTTAGGAAGCCCGTTTAAGAATGTTATATTATTGTGTTTGTTTATGACATTTATGTATTTTTGAGTCAGGACACTATTGAAAAATTATTCAAGATTCCTAGGAATATTGAGTTTGTCACACATTTTGTATACTTTTGCCACTACATGAGTAACAAATGTTTAAAGTATTTATACAAGTAAAAAAAATTATTTTTATATTGTAAATATTATAATTTTAGTCCAAAATTTAAAATTTCCAAAAAATAAAATTTTAAATTTGTTTTTTAAATTTTTAAAAAGTATAAAAAAAATTATTTTACTTATTTTTTACATTTTTTTAAAATTTGAAAGTTTAATTTAAAATTTTAAAAATTAGAATTTAGAATTAAAAATTTATTCTAAATATAGGTTTAATTTAAAAAAAATATTAATTTAATTTAAATTAATTTTTTAATGATTTTCCATTTATTTTTTATTTTTATTTTTCTTATTTTATTTTTATACTTATTTATTTTTTTATTTTTTTATTTTTATTTTTTATTTTTAAAGTAATAAATAAAAAATTATTTAATTATATTTAATTATTATTCTATATTTAAACTTTCATTTTAAAATTTTATTTTTTAATAAATATCAATTATAAAATAAATTAATTTAACTTTAAGGTTTAATGAGTTGTTTTTATTTTTTATTATTTATTTATTTATTTATTTTTCATTTTATTTGATTTGTATTTTATTTAATTTAATTTAATTTATTTATTTTTTTTTTATTTTTGAAAGTGATATTTGTGTCTTTTATTTTTCTCCAAAACATTCCCACAACTTGGGAATGTAAGATTCTAACTCTCTCATTTGGGACTGAAAATTGAGCAAATTATGGGAATATTGCATGACAGCAATGTGATATTTCTAGGAATATTTTTTTATTCTGCGAACAAAATTTGAATATAACACATTTCAGACATTACATTCTCAAGAATCCTCTAAGATTTCGTAAATCAAACATCTCCTAAGCTCTTGGAGTGATTTTTTTTTCATAAGAAATGCTAAATTTCACCTTATTTTTATCACCTAAATCATATTTTTATACTTAGTTGACATACTAAAAGAAAAAAGAGAAATTAAAAAGTCTGTTATTTTAGCATGCCAACTAAGTATCCATGTAGGATGTGACATTTGGGTGATAAAATTAGAGTGGTATATAGCAATTTTTTTTTCTTTTACTCCATAAAATAGGTATACAGAGCAAGTTTAAAGAGCGATGTAGGAAAATTATTGGAGATAGTCGTTATACTTGCCCTTTTAGCCCACTATAGATTGGCCCAAATAGTCCTTGTACTAGCCCTTATAGCCCATTATAGAGGGGCCCAAAGTTTAGATTTTTTTATTTTTTTTATTTTTCACTTTAGTGTGTAAATCTTGATTGTCTTCTCTCTGTCTCTCTCTCCCCAGTCTCCCCCACTTATTGTTCTCTCTTCGAATGTTTGAAACCTGACCCTTAATCTCTCCGAAAACCCATAAACATTATAAAAAAATAATTCGGATTTTGTACAATTTCCTTTAAAAATATAAAAAAATATTTATTTTTTCAATTTATTTCTCTTCTTGATCTGCAATTCATGTGTATTGATCACAGACTTGTGAGAGATTATTAAGGAGAAGGTTTGCATTCAACATTTCAAGAAGTGGGTATGTTTCTTAATTTTCTGTTTTATATTTTTCCCATTTCAGATTTTCAGTTACATATGCAATTTTTAACGTATATGAGAAAAAGGCTTTTCCCCTCCCTCCTTTTTCTATTGGTTTAAGCTGTTGCTTTTAATTTAAATACGCTTGTATGATGAAAAGTTTGTATCTTTATGTGTAATTCTTACTGTTTTGATCATATAGAAATGCAGGGAATGACTAGTTTGGTAAAATTATGATAAGGGAATTTGTTTTAATCATATAGGATGAGGTTTCGCACACTGGGTTGCCCTGTATATCTGTAAAAGGGGTAGAGTTAAAATGGCACTTGTGATGCCTACATGTTATTAGTTAATAGGCTAAGAATTTTTAGTTTTGACAAAATTACTTTGTAGTAGGATTAGTTTGGACTATGTCAGGAACTGTTTTTGCTCGTCTTAATTCATATTTAGCTGCAAGCAATCTATACTGATCTCGTATATGTCATGAAAAAGCTAATTACCTTGCGTAGCAAACGCCCCTGTTATGCCCCTGTGTTAACAGACACAAAGTGGTGGATGGCTTCAGCATCCTCAATGCCGTGATACTTCTATGTCTATTGGATGTCATTTCTGAAGTGTACATAGTATGGCAGTATTATATGGAGCGGGAGCAATTAAGATCCCCTTACGAACATTATCACGGCATGGCAATTAAGATCCCTTTAGGAACATATTATCACGGCATGATTGATAACTTACATCAGCTTTCTTAAGTACAATTTTGCCTGTATGACTTAATAAATGCCTGCTTCTGACTTATTTTTTCTCCATAAATGTGGTTGAACTGTACGATCACTTGGTTAATTGGCAAGATCACTTGACCATATGGATCCTGTTTATGGAATTATACGCACTGACATTCAAGGGTAAAACATGGTCATTATCATTGTTTTCTCTTCGTTGACCATGTTACATGGTATTCTCATTCTCAAATCTTGTCTTCGGCTCTTTGTTGAAATGGAAGCAGATGCTTTGGTAGATCTGTTTTTTCAAGCAAGCGCATTTAATGCAGTTTTGCATTTCGCCTCATTGAGATTTGATCATTGGATTCATCTTTCCATCTGAAGTGAAACTTCTTTTTAAGGTCGAATGGAGTTTGCTATGGATCCTGGGTCTAGGAGGAGGTATAGGTTTCAAAGATTTGTCTGTGCAGCATGTGAAAGAATTTGAAGATTTGGCTTTGAAATGAATTTTCGTTGGCAATTAGATGTCAATTTTACAGTAGTTGTGCAATATAAAATTGTTTTAGTAAGATTGGGAAGATTTACAATGCCCCTTTTGCTTCAGAATAGTTCCCATACTGTTGCTTAATTGAATCCCCATGACTTGGGTACACAAATTTTATTGTCTGTTGCATCTGGGGAAGTCTAATGTTCTTCTGGCTAAAGGGAAGAAGACAGATTTCCTTAAGCGGAAAATGTAACTAGCTTGCAATCTAATTTTGGTAGCTTGAGTTATATCATCTAGATGTGAAGAAAAGCAAACTAAATTTTGGGGTTTTGTGAAAGAGAGAAAGAAAGTGATAGGGAGGCGACACAGAATGAAGTGGGTAGATGGAGAGAGAAACTCTTGAAAATGTATACAAATTTTAGCTTTGTTGAAAAAAGGGAGTACTTTGCACATTAGCAGAACATGGTTCGTTTCTTCACTCAACAGCCATTATGCAAAGCTCAAAACTTAGGTCGCTATCATACTGCGCCAGCGAATCGGCTTGATTCAATCTCATATTTGTGATCTTGGATATCTGTGGAGAATATCTTTCCTTGGTTAAAGTTTAAAAAACTGGATAACAATAATAAACCAGTAAACAATTACTCAAAGTCGGAAGATATTTAGGCATACTTCTGCCTTTGTCTGAAGTACCCTGTCATGGTAGCAGCTGCTTGTTTAGTCCTTTGCGTAAATATGAGTTGTTTGTGGCTAGAATGAGTTTTTTGTGCTAAAATTTGTTTTTTATGTAGATATCTGAAGCTGTATTGTTCATATCTGCTTAATTATAATGAAATTTGGAGTTTTTCAAAAGCAGCTGGTCTTCTCTCATATTTTTAACACCTCAACCTGTTTCTTTCTATGTTGTCTTTGGTGTTCAAGGTTCAATTTCTATCACGTATTCAATCTAATTGAAAAAGGAAGGACTTTATTCTTCATCTCATTAGATTTTTAAATTTGCTGTTGATCCTGTGAGCACTGCCATGTCCTAATCATCCAAACTGTATTTCTTAAAACTCAATCCTGTTGTCTCATCTTCTTAACGCCTAGCACCACATGGCGGATTCAATTATATTCTTATTACTCTCTTATTTGCCTTTAGTTTTTGTTCAAGTGCTTCATTTCTTTGCTAGTATTGTCTATTTTAAAGTGAACTGAGTTGTATATCATTATTGCTTGTGACTTTTCCCAGTAACATTCTTTATCTCCCACACATACAAACAGGCAGAAAATAGCACAACAGTCTTTCTTTCTGCGACCTAAATGTTAAGTCAGCAACATTTCCTAATGCCACTTTTTCTTGGGTGTCCTCCATCATTAATAATGTGCCGGTTTATGCTGCCTTCTCCCCAGACTATCAGGAAGTTTTAGTCTCATTATTAATGATCTGGATCAAGTAGCGGTCACCAACCTACTTGGGTATGCGACAATGATGAATTAGGGCAAAGCTCAAAGATATGAATCATGCAATTCCTCTAATTACTCCAGAAGCAGATGGATTGCATGTATATAGCAGCCAATTATTTTTGTAGAGTAGTGGTTTTCAGTGGTCCTTGGGCATTCCTTTTTACAAGAATATATAGCTAATTAACTAGTATAAACTTTTATCTTTTATGATTCGCTTTTGATCCGCTGCAACAAGGTGAGAGTAATACCATAAGGACTTAATTGCAAAAATTATGCATGTGCAACCCTTTGTAATCTAGGTGATATGCTTGGATAGTTCAACATTTTCAGCAGAGGAAATTTTCAATCAGCTGTATGCAATACATATTATGAGGTTATGAAGCATAGTTATCAGATTCGCGGTACGTTCCGAGTCGTGGTACGAGTTCGGGTACGGGATACGGCACTAGGAGTTTATAGGGTATGATGGGGGAACTTATTCAGTACGCTAATTGGCTTCACAATACGGTATGAAGAATTATTAGGTTTGTTTTTCAAATATTATGTAGAACAATACTAAAATTAATTTGCTACAAAGTTTAGTCTAAAGTCCAAAATGCAAATTCAATAAGCTAAGATAATTTTCTAATATTGTATATCAAGCAAAAGACTCAAAAAAAAACTAGAATATTTTTATATCTTAACAGAGGTTTACACTTTGCATATATATGTTAGTAATTTTTAGGTTCTTTGTTCACTTTTATTATTTTTCTGGTAAAAGTTTGTATGTTGTTTGGGTCGCCATGTATAGTGAACTGGAACTCGAATTGCAGCGTTTCAGTACGCAAATATACCGCGAATTGGGACGTGGAATCTGATACGCGGTTCCAAGGGGAATAGGGCAAATCTAGTAACTATGTTATGAAGTGTCTATGTACTTAAAGATGTAAATTACCTTGGCAGTTATAATTTACTTCTCTGTGGGGGATGGTGCGAAAGTAACCTATTGAAACTATTGGCCTTTCATTATTGGAAAATACATACCTCGGGGAACTTTATTTATGTTTCAGCGCTTGCATGACTTACTGTGCATGTGTCTTTTAATATCTTGGTGGATATTTAAAACTTCAGTATTTCCTTCCAGGTTTGAGCATTACAAGCAGGAGTGAGGAGGGGAGTGGAGCTTACTATAGCTTGAGTCAAGTGTGTGGCTAGTGAGCTAAAGGTGCGATGCACGTAAAAGGATTGGTAGCATAGGAATTATGTAATTATTAATGCAATGCTGTTGGCTACATACAATCATCAAACTATCTTTCTTCTCAAGTTATTTTCTCTATGAGAAGAAAACTTTTATTTTCTGAAGAATGAGGTAAACTCCTTTTGTGGGTTTTCTGTTTAAAATGCTTTCTTCTCAGTGCAGGTATCTTTAAAGCGTTCACCTTTCTGGAGGACAGTCGGAATCCGTTTCAATAGAGTTTTCCTTGTAGCAGTGGCTGATTTTTGGAGTGGAAATCAGGGTGCCTTAGGAGTTAAAAGCAATAGTTAGATTGGCCCGTCTTTGCCTTTCTATGCATATATTTTAAATCAGATTCCTTTCTTGCTGCCTCTACTTTTAGCTGGACCACAGATTTCTATCCTAAAATACCTGTCCTTCCTGTGAAGTTTTCTCTTAAGACCTTTGTGCACATTCTCCATTTAATCTCCTCAACACAAATTGATTATTAATATCCTTTAGCATTTAGCTCAGTAAAGGATCCTGGTTTTCTGGGACATATACATCAGCAATAATGATTTTCTAGCATTGTGGTGTTCTTCAAGGAGAGTATAAAATGGCTTTTTATTCTGAGGAGGACAAAACTGAGGATTACCTTTTTAAAATCATCTTGACTGGTGATTCAGCAGTTGGTAAATCAAACTTGCTCGCTAGATTTGCAAGAGATGAATTTTATCCGAACTCAAAATCAACAATAGGAGTAGAATTTCAAACCCAGAAAATGGAAATAAACGGGAAGGAAGTTAAGGCACAGATCTGGGATACAGCTGGACAGGAGCGGTTTAGGGCTGTTACATCTGCATATTATAGAGGTGCAGTTGGAGCTCTTCTGGTCTATGACATTAGTAGACGCCAGACCTTCGAGAGCATCAGCAGATGGCTTAATGAACTTCAGAGTAAGCAATAGAGCTAATTAACATTAAACTGATTTAAGTTATGTTTTCTTGCATGTGTTGTGGTATAATTGTTTAGACAGCTTATCATGATCTTTTATGGATAATCGTGGACCGTTTCGTTTCCCTATTCATAAGTGCAAGATCATTCTTTGAACTTAAATGATGCTAATGCCAGACTTGCCAATTATTATATCCATTGCTATGCTGACAATTTACTTGTATTATTTGTATTATTTTGTACTAAAAACTCATTTACCCAGCTATTGTGTAAGCATCGATTTCAATAATGATTACTCTTTCTGCCAATTAATATTATTCTTTACTGCTGTGTTGAAATTAACCACTCTTAAAACATTATTCTGTCTTGCTGTAGCAAAAGTCTTATTTAACGCTGTTGATGTCTTGAACAGCTCACTCCGACATGAATGTAGTTACGATACTTGTTGGCAACAAATCGGACCTCAAAGATGGCAGAGAGGTCACGACAGCTGAAGGCAAAGCATTAGCAGAGTCGCAAGGGCTGTTTTTCATAGAAACTTCAGCTCTAGATTCCTCAAATGTTGCTGCCGCCTTTCAGACAGTTGTTAGAGAGATCTACAACATATTGAGCCGGAAGGTTATTCAATCACAAGAGCTCAAACAAAAGGATCCTAACTGGATGGGGAATGGAAAGACCGTGGTCTTACAGGCTGATGGGAATCAAGAAGACGGACAAACAAAAAAAGGTGGGTGCTGTTCATCTTAATGGTTCTTCTGTCTGATGGAATCAACAGCTTTCGTGACGACGATGGAGACCTTTAAACATTTCTTCTCCCTGTTGTAATTCATTTTCTTTTTATCATTGGAAGAATTTTGAAACAGCAATGTTTGTTTAGTGGATATAGAAGAAAGTGGATCAGAAAATGTACATGACCTGCAGAGAAAAAGGAACGTTTTTGACAATGTTGAGTATTTGCCAGTTTTTTTAGTTCTGTAACATAAAAAAAAAAAAAAAAAAAAAAAAAAAGAAAAAATTCTTTTCGGTATTGGCTGATGTACGCTGTTGCTGTACTTTCTGTTATACTGATATTGGTGGAATGTTAATAAATCCAATAAATCTTTCAGAGATATAAAATTGAATTTCATTGAGTCGTAGGAGAATATATTTCAATAGTGCATTCAACCAAATGATGCAGGGCAATGCTAAATGGGAACACAATTTGTATACATTCTCGTGTACAATTATGACTAGGCAACTGATATTGCTATTTTTTAAAAGCCTGTTGCCCGAAGAAAAGCCTTCTGGATTTATATGGTTTAATAACATCCGTCTCCGTGTTCAGTAGCGGGCCGCTATCTTGGGTTCATCTCAACAAGAAAAGCGGGCCGCTATCTGGATGTCTTGGCGGTTAGCCGTCTGGCCCAACGGGCTCAAACCCAACACGATGCTTTTTCTATATTATTGTGTTGGTTAGGGGACCAACACTATACCCTGTTTTCGTAGTGCTAGTTCCCCCTTTCCCATGGCTCGGCCTAGTTCGCCAGTTTGAGGGCACGACACGGTGAACCACTGCCTGCTTCATTATTTCTGTACTTTGTATATTTTTTTTTTTCAAAAAATGGGTCAAAATATAATTTTGATCGTTGGTATTTGGGAGCTGACAATGATCAGCTCCCAAATTTCTTATATTTTTTAATTAAAATTGAAAAATACTTTAAAATTACTATTTTGTCGCCCCTAACAACTAAATAACTGTAACAACTAGATTTAGGAGGAAAATTAGGAGGTAGAAAAAGAAAATCAATCTTCTATAAATACCAAACCCTTTTAAATTCAATCACACCAAATCATCAATCCTTTAACTTCTCTCTATAACTCTCTATATTTACATTTATTTCAACAATTTTCATTTATTCTTCATTTAAAAATTTTGTTTTAATTATTGTTGAAGAAAATATTGGTGAAGCTATATCAAATTTCAAGTTCTCACCGTTTTCAAGTTCATAAACAACAATTACTTTGAAAAGCTTTCCGGGTGCTATAATTCCATTTTCTTGTTCATACATGTTATTTTTATTAGTAATTTAAGTTATTTGCATGGTACTTTATTTGTGTACTATTTGTGTCATTTCACATTTCACTATTTGAATCATTTTAATTTACACTGATAAAAATGATCCAACGTTCACAACGTCGTGTATCTTTATCTTCTCGCAGTCGTAGAGTAAGACATGAACAAACTCAGTATGCTACTAAACAACTTAATCCGCAATTTGTGGATACAAAGATGAATAAACTAAAGGGCAAATTTCACCATTAGTCTCCATTGTTGGCTTGCGATTTAAATTTAGTCCCCATTGTTATAAAAATGATACAATTAGTCCTCAATGTTTGTAAAAACTGACAGAAATAATTCTTTCCATTAAAAATGGATGAAAAAGTTATTATTCATGTAAAATGACAATTATGCCCTTACTAAATTAAGTAAATTCTCAAATATGCCCTTTTAACCATAAAATTAACATTTTAACAAATTTTTTTTATTTATTTCTCTTCTTCCATCACTTCACACACAGTCAAAACACACACACAAATGCACAGTCCAAACATACACAAACATACGAGGTGGCTATAGGAGTGGCAGTGGTTGTTAGATCTAACACGGTGCTCAAGGTTTTCGATGTCGCCTTCGACAGAGATGATTCTGTAGGCTGCATCAACAATGAGGTTGATGTTCACGCGCACTTGTTGTCGTTGTTAGGCCTAATTATCCTAAGTAGGGCAGGGCGGGGCAACGGTAGGGGGGAGGGGAGGGGAGGGGAGGAGAGGGGAAGGGTGGGGAAGGAAGGGGTAAATTAGAATAGGGAGGCAATACTACTACTTTTTTGGATATGCTCTTGACTAGTTGATTCTATCAAACACTATGCATGCACAAATATAAAGAGGTAAGGAGAAAAGTGAGAAATAGATAAAGCTGTTGATTTTAGGGTAGTTTGTTAATCTACTGTAACACTCGTGCTAGAGGCGAGTTGGAATAAATTGATAATTATTAGAAAATAACCCATTAATGTTTAAAAAGAGTAATGAGTGGTGTGGAATGTATCAAAATGATGCCGGGACATTTCGGTGGATGTCGCATTGAATTAAATAAGTCACACCCGGAAGTTACGAGTCAGTTTCGAGTCAACTTCGAAATAAAAACTGCACCAATTGGGAAAAAGTTAGGTGCAAATTATATATGGTTGGAAATCTCTATGAGTCTAGTTTCTAATGCTTTAAATAGTTCGTAAATTGGAGTTTTCTAGAAGACGTTATGGTCATTTTCGTAAAATGTGTCTGAGCTATTCCTTTTACGCGGGAATTTGACAACATTTGATATTTTGACCAAGCTTGACCAAGACTACTTATATTGACCATTTGACCATTTGACCATTCTATTTTCAGCAAAACAAAAGCCAAAACCCAAAGAAAAGAAGAAGCCAAGTCAGGTAGAAGAGAGAAAAGAAGAGGAATAGTGCTCAACCTAGGTTTTGTTTTATTTTTGAAGAAGAAGAAGGAGATTGAAGCCATTGGAACCAAATTGGAGCTTGTTCTTGCATCATCTAAGCCTATTCTACCTATTTCTAGCATTTTTTTAACAATATTATGTGAGGGGCTTTTCTAAATCTCAAAGTTAAAGTTAAGGTTTTGTTTATGAACTTGCATTTATATGATGTATATTGTTGTATATGCATATATTTCTTGCTAGATAATGTCTTGAGAGCAACATACTTGAGTTTTAGCTTGATTGATCCATGGGTTGTTGTAGATGGGAAAAAAATGTGTTGTATGTAGAGTTTGAAGCAAGATATATGTTCAACATTTGTACTTAGCCTAAATATATAGTTGAAATGTATACATACATGTTTATAGCTTAATTTCATGGCTTAAATACAATTTTAGTGAATCTTAGTGGCATTTTAGTGAATTTCTTCAAAATTTGAGCAATGATGCACTTGGTGTATTTTGCCTATTACACTTGTTTTAAGCTTGATTTTCCTAAGGTTTTGCACTTAATATGTATTATAGTTAGCATATAAGATAGTTGGGCATATATTGTGCACTTATATTGCTTGTAAGTGAGTCAATTGTGGATAAAAGTTAGTTATTAAAGTATTAAATTGCATGCTAATGAACTCTATTTTAGTAGTTTTATGTATATGCTCAAGAATGGTGTCAAGTAATGTTGGAAATGATTAATGAATTAAAATGCTTGTCTAAGGTTAGGTAACCTACTTTGTTACCTAATCAATGTGTTTTACATGGAAATGAATTGTTGATTGAATGTCAAATGTGATTATGTGTTGAACATCATTGGAGGGACAACTTACTATTTTGTCTTCTGAAAATGTCATGAATGCGAATGCAAAGTGTAAGGTTGCAACCTTTAAAATAGATACGGTATGACGCACGAGATTTAACCGTACTTCTAGCTTACTATTGCATCCACTATTTGCGCATTTCTTTTGTGCTTTGCTTGTTGTCTTCTTTAATCACTATTTACTCTGTTTTTCAACTAATTAATTACCATGAATTAACATTTTTATTAAATCATATTAATTATTTTAGGAATGAGAAAAATGTGCATTTGAGCTTAGAGCGATAGGAGTACTCGTTTAGTAAATATTTTGCCAATCTAATGAATAGTATTACGTAACTTAACTTAGTGTTTTAATTAGCTAGCACTCATTTTGCACCTTAGACTCATTTTAAAGCTTATTAGACTCATTTTAGAATACCATATATGCCCCAACTTAGCCCCAACTTAAACCCAACTTAATATATATTCAACCAAACACAACACATGTGACGCCCGAGATTTAGTCATGCATTTAATTACTGTTGCATCCTTTGTTTGCGCATCTCTTTCTATGCCTTATTAACTGTCTTCTTAGGTTACTATTCACTCCATTTTTAAACTGCATTTTATTAGTTGATTAGCATTTTTATTAAATCATATTAATTGTAAAAGTAGTGGGAAAAATGTGAATTTGAGCTAAAGGTGTTAGGAGAGCTCGTTTAGAAAATGACTTTTGTAGTTGAATGAATAGTGTTACGTAACTAACTTAGAGATTTAATTATCTAGCACACATGTATCACCTTAGGCTCGTTTCTAAGCTATCTACGCGCATTTTAGGAGTCCACTTAAGCCCCACCATGACCCCACCTCAACTAAACTTCACCATATAAACACATAAGCACCAAAACACAAAACAAAAAGAAAAAAAATTGAGTAGAAATACTGTAGCAGGGCCGAGAGCAGCTAGGAGAGGAGAAAAACTGATTTTTGCTCTTCAACTCTTCGATTCAAGCCACTCCAAGTCTAGAGCAACTAGATTAGGGTGTGTGCAAGCTTCCTAGAGGCTCCTACGCGGATTGGTGAGGGATTTCACGGCTTGTTTTTGCATTTTTAAATAGTTGTCAATTTCTTGATTTGTTGAAAATGTGATCAAATGCCATTGTATTTGTTATCTATGCTATTATACCATGTATATGAATGCTAGAGAACATATTTGAGCCATCGTTTCGCAATTTAAACGGTTAGAATCGTTAGTTTGATTTTTAGGGTGAATAGTGATGTTTTTCTAGGGTTTTGCGTAATTGCTCGAATTAGCTTGATTCAATGCTTCTAATAGACGCCTTAGGTGCTAGTGAAGGTAACCTAATAGCCCCGTGCACTTGCATTGTCCTTAAATCGCTTAAAATGGAAAATAGCCGACTTTAACTTGGGGCTTTTGGGATTAATGCGAATCCGGGTGGATTCGGGCTTCAATTCTAGTATCCTTAAGTTACCTAGGTGCTATAGAAGCCTTGATATCCCTTGTTTGAAGCCCGGATGATGTATGTGTAGTTTAAAGCCATAAGAGGGAAATTGGGGCTTTCGGGGTAATCACGGGCATTTGAATGAGTTAGAGGGTTGAGAGGGTACCTTGAGGGTTAGTTAGAAGGTTGGGAGAGTTCCCTTTGAAAAGGAAATCATTAACTTTGGTTTGGAAGAGAAATAGTTGTAAAATAAAGGGGTTTAAGCGCAATTTCGGTTGTCTCACATTTCTAAACCCACGGCATGTCTTCTTGAGTGTTTATATGTGATTTTAAATTGATTTGGAGCTTTTGGTATGATTCTATGCTTATTTTGTATATGTTCTTTTGTAAACTGCTTATTAGCTTCTATAATTGCTTCTATCCTAATTGCATCGAGGTCAACCTACTTTGTTGATCCTCCTATGTGTTAATGCTTATATTATTGCTATTAACTTGCCATTGTTAAGTGCATTGCATAGTGGTTGCGCAACCATAGTGTCAGAGGCGGATGTGTTGAATATCGGCTGGGCGGCAGAGGGCTTGCCGGTGGATATTCAATCTCCGTGCCCTAGTCCCTCATTCGCCTGGTCCGGAGATTGCCAGGGGATGTTGGGTCGTAGGATTATCGGAGTACATCCGGAGTACACCCACTGGAGTGTTTGGGGATTATGCTGGCTTATCGTGATCGTGCTCGTGGTTCGTGGTTCGTGGATCATGAATGAAAACCAATGAAGATTGGTGTATAGGGGATTGTGAAATGTATGCTTTTTAATGTGTGGTTACTTAAGTTATCATTGTTTCTTAAATTGTCTAAGTGATATTATCGTATAACTGTATTATCTGTTGCATTGCACGCCCCGGGACTATATCCCTCACTGTGCAACAGTGGTTGCTCATACCTCGATATCTGTTTCAGGAGACGCTGAGGGTGATCCCCAGCTTGTTGATTTAGTTGAGGAAGAAGAAGTTCAGATTGAGCCTTTACCTTAGTTGCTGTGCCTGATAGCTTGAGGTGGTTAATGAATTTGCTGCTATGTGGAAGATTCATCTGATTACTTTATGTACTATTTTGTAGCCCAAGGGCTATGTATATGCTTGTTGTATAAGTTGAAGACTAGTTGGTTATGTTGTAGCTTTGAAAGCCTAAGAACTGTAATAACTTATGATCTACTTCTATTCGCTTTGCTTGCTTGGGAGTGAATGACTTAAAGTAGAAATGTTTGATCTTTCAATTATGTTTAATTGATTTCCTAGGATGTCATGATTATAAAACTATGTTGATAATAAGTTCTCGCATGCTTGTGTGTTTTGGAACTATTGTGTACTATAAGGCTCGGATGGCCTTAGAACTTTGTTGTTTATTTAAGAAAAGCTTGTATTGTATTGTTGGGACCTTGTTTGAGTGAGTACAGGTTTTTAGAATGTCCACGGTACAGGGGAGACTCTGTCCGTGGGTCGGGGCCCGGCTTAACCTTTAGGTTGGGCGTTGTCGGGGCGTGACAACACAAGTCATAACTTAGAAAAAACAAAAAGGTAGGGTGAACAACTACAACAGAACCAAAGCAATCAGCAGAACAACCCGGGTAACAATCAGCCTCACTTGGGTAATTAGGGTGGAAATAGTGGTAACAGAGGCAATGTGATAAATGGTAATAGTGGAGATGGTGCATTGCGAGGGTTTCTCGGATATCATCCATCGAGATTCTTGGGAAAGCCTGATGACGAGAAGACAGAGGAATGGTTAGAGATGATTCAAAACATCTATGATGGACTTGCTTATACCGATGATCGAAAAATTTTAATTTGCAGTTTTATTGTTAGATAGTGACGCCAGGCAATGGTAGAAGACCGTTAGATTACAGTGGGAGCATCAACAAACCCCTTTTCTTTGGCAGAGCTTTGGGATAGCCTTCAGGCTAGCTACATACCTGCTATTGTTTGAGAGAGATGAGATGAGAAGTTTATGTCTTTCACTCAAGGATTTTTATTTGTAGTACAGTATGAGGCCCAGTTCAACAAGTTATCACATTATGCTCCTACAACTGTGCAAAAAGTTGACCAGAGGATCTGCAGGTTCATTAGAGGATTGAGGCAAGAGATACAGGATTTCTTGGCACCCTTAGAGCTCACTATTTACAATCTGGCCCTTAATGTAGCTTTCCGGATTGAGAAGAGAAAAAGGGAAGTAGGAGCCAGTTCGAGCCAGCCAAGCAAGAGGCCGTTTGTGCCACAGGGCCAATCGAGATTTGTTCAGGTTTAGTCGTAGTCGAGGCAGGGCCAGCTGCAGAATAAGTACAAGCAGATATTTGAGGACTCAACCGAGTGGATCTGTAGCATCAGTAGCCTAGAGTTCAGTAGGTACTACTGCCGCTACCCTTGTTCTACTTTGTACCTTTTGTAAAAAGAAGTGTCATTTGAAGGCTAGCTGTTGGAAGAAATCGGGAAAATGTACTGGTTGTAGTAATGACTAGTATCGGACAAAGGATTGCCCGCGGTTTCAGACTGGAGGCCTAGGTTAGCAAAATAGGGCCACAGGCTGTGCACCAGAGCAGAGAGTTCAGGTACGTGTTTATGCCATCGACCAGTTGGAGGTGCCAGATGTAGCAGCGGTTGTGGAAGGTAACTTTGTCATTCTTAATCAGTTGGTTATAGTATTGATTGATTCTTGTGCTATACATTCTTTTATTACACCTACTTGTGTGCGACGTGTTAATATGCCAATTGAGATGTTATCTTATAAGATTAAGGTTAGTACACCTATGGGCACTAAATTTGTAACTGAGTAGGTGTGTAAGGATTGTAACATTCATATTAAAGGTCAAGAATTTCTTGCTGATCTTATTTTACTTCATGTCCGAGAGTATGAGGTTATCTTGGGAATGGATTGGCTTGCTAAATATGATGCTTTGTTGAATTGTAGAACCAAGGTTGTGAACTTTCAGTTGCTGGGGTAGCCAGTGGTTGAGGTAGTAAGTAGCCGAGATGCTTCAAAGAGTTTTATCATTTCATCAACCCAAGCTATTATGTTGATGAGTAAAGGGTGTTCATGTTATCTAGCTTATCTGATCAACAAGCCATCTGATAAGCTACAGTTGGAGGAAGTTTCGATAGTTCATGAATATCCCAATGTATTTCCTGATGAGTTGCCAGGACTACCGCCGGAGCAAGAGATTGAGTTTGTGATTAATGTGCTTCTAGGTACTCAGCCTCTCTCTATATCACTGTACAGAGTGGCACCAGTAGTGCTTCATGAGTTGAAAATTCAGTTGCAAGGGTTATTAGAGAATGGTTTTATTCAGCAGAGTTCTTCACCGTGGGGAGCACCTGTATTATTTGGGAAAAAGAAAGATGGTACCTTGAGATTATGCATTGATTATTGGGGTTTAAATAAGGTGACAATCAAGAACAAGTATCCTTTGCCGCTGATTGATGAGTTGTTTGATCAATTGTAGGGAGCTAAGATATATTCTAAATTGACTTGAGGCAAGGCTACTATCAGCTCTGGATTCGTAAGGAGGATGTTCCAAAGTCGGCATTTCAGACTCGCTATGGGCATTTTGAATTTGTAGTTATGCCCTTTGGTTTAACTAATGCGCCTGCAGCATTCATGGATCTTATGCACTGAGTATTACAACCATACTTGGATTAATTTGTGGTGATCTTCATAGATGATATTCTAGTGTATTCTAAAACTGAATTTGAGCATGAACAACATCTGTACCTTGTCTTACCAAAGCTTCAGCAACACCAATTGTATGCAAAGTTCATTAAGTGTGAATTCTGGTTGCAGCAGATATCTTCTCTAGGTCATGTGATTACACAACAAGGTATTTCAGTGGATCCTACAAAGATAAAGGTTGTTATGTCCTGGAAAAGGTTGGAGAACGTGATAGAGGTTCGTAGCTTCCTTGGATTGGCCGGTTACTACCGTAGATTTGTTAAAGACTTCTCAAAGATTATAGGGCCACTTTCTAAACTGACTCAGAAGAAGACGAGCTTTGTATGGGATGAGATGTATGAGGATAGTTTTCAGGAATTAAAAAAGAGGTTGACTACAACTCCAATACCTATTTTGCCAGAGGGAACAAAGAATCTGGTTATCTACAGGGATGCCTCTAAAGAGGGCTTGGGTTGTGTTCTTATGCAACATGGTTGGGTGATTGCTTATGCTTCAATGAAGTTAAAGCCATTCGAGGAGAACTATTCGATGTATGATTTGGAGTGGGCAGCCATAGTATTTGCTTTGAAGAAATGGCGTCACTATCTTTGGCGCAGTAAGTTTGAGATCTACATTGATCATAAAAGCTTGAAGTACTTGTTCTCTTATAAGGAATTGAATATGAGGCAAAGGAGATGGATGGAGCTTCTAGATGATTATAAGTGTTCTATCACTTATCTGCTTGGGAAGGCAAATGTTGTGGCAGATGCTCTTAGCCGGAAAGTGAGCATTACGATGTTGGTAGTTAAAGAGTGGGAGTTATTGGAGAAGCTAGTTACTGAAAGCCAGAATTGACTCAAGTTGGAGTTATATGTGCCCATTTGCAGATACAACCATTGTTGTTGGCTTAGATTCGAGAAGCTCAGCAACTTGAAAAACAACTTAAGAAAATCAAAGATCAGATTAAAGATGATGAGTCAGGCTTCAAATTACATGAGGATAGTATTCTACGGTTCTGGAACATGGAGTGTGTTCCCGATGACCCAAATCTGAGGAGCGGAATTCTTGAAGAAGCTCACAATTCTAAGTATACAATTCATCCCGTTGGAACCAAGATATATCGAGATTTAAAGGAACATTACTGGTGGAACAACATGTAAAGGGACGTTGCTCAGTTTGTATCTAGATGTTTGACTTGTCAGTGGGTGAAAGCAGAGCATTAATGACCAGTAGGGTTACTTCAGTCGTTGGCAATACCTGAATGGAAATGGGAGCATGTCACTATGGATTTTGTCACAGATTTGCCTAGATCACCGAGAGGGTTTTATGCAGTTTGGGTTGTAGTGGATAGATTGACTAAGACCGCCCCTTTTTTCCGATGAATAAGCATGGTAATCTTGATAAGTTGGTAGATCTTTATGTGGCGAACATTGTGAAACTTCATAGAGTTCTAGTGAGCATTGTATAAAACCGAGAACCTCGGTTTACTTCTCGGTTTTGGCTGTCACGCTACAACTCAACCCCACCTACGATCAGTTAGGACGCAACGAAATTTCGGCAGTATAACGACTGTAACACGTACATCAAGGCTCTAAACCAACTATTTATAACTTCATACAATCAACTCTAAAGATCATCAACAACTCCACAACTATTTCAACAACATACAACACAACCATTTCCATATATTGAACAACCATTCAATAGTTCATTCATAAGCTATACGCCTCCGTTCCAACATCAACCATAGGCCAAACCATACTCATGCATAATATATTATAGGCTAGTTCAGCAACCTATTTGTAACGCCCCAACTCGACCCCTCCTACGATCAGTTAGGACGCAACGGAATTTCGGCAGTATAACGACAGTAACTTGGATACCGAGGCTCTAAACCAACCTCTTTGTAACTCACACAACCAACTCCACAAATCACCAATCAACTCCACAATCAAATTGACAACATACAACGAATCCATAATATACATTAAACATTCTTTTACCATTTCATCCATAAGTTATACGCCTCCGTTCCAACATCATACATCACTAAGTAAAACCATATACATTCATAACAAATTATACCAGCTTAGCAACTTAATTAAATCCAAAAGTAAGACAACTAAACTAGCATAACACTTTTACTATCTTTGGATCCGTTTATACAAAACAACCTTAAAAGCTTGAAACTATACAACCTAAATCATACTACAAAATAGTATAAAACATTCCAACTAAACATCATGATATAACTCTGGCACTTAAGGCTTTTCAACCAAAGTCACATTCTCATCTTCTTGAGGCACATACCTGTATTCTGGTTCAGTAACACCTACTTGCAGATAACGAATGAGAGTGAGCTTATATAAAACAAGCCCTGTGAGGAATTAATATATCTTTAACACATAACAAATATCAACATCAATATAACATAACAATAATCATAACCAATCAATAAGGATACTCTAGTTGGTGTAGCTCCAAACGCCATCACGATCTCAACCATTCTTATAACTCCCCATTACTCACGCACCTGAGGTACCTCTCTAGCCCCTCCCTCCATGGTACCTCCGTCCATGCGAGCTTGGGGTAGCCTATGATAGTCATGCCGTTATCAACTCGACAGCCCAACGCTGCCCGAGAGGTGGTATACACATACCAAGACTCATGACAATAATAATCGTCATTCATATCACAGGAGGATAGCAAAAGTAGGTTGCCTATCTCCCGGCTTCATCAATAATCAATCAGTTAATAACATTTCAACAACATAATATCATTTAATCAATTAACAACCCAACAACTAGGTTAGGTGACAAAATAGGCCACCCAACCTAACAAGCATTAAACCACACAACCAAACCCGAGTCTAACCTCCAACAACACAAGATTCAATCACTCAACACCACCCAAACACCTAAAGACAATAGTTCAACTTATTAAAGAAAGACATCTTAAACTTCTAAAAGTCATAACTTACATTCTACTAATCCAACAACCTCCAAACCAGTTTCTATCACTCACCTACTCAAGCAACTACATTAGCCCTCTAGGAAACCAACCACAATCCATCCAAAACAAGCTCAACAACCCTAAAACCTCAATGCACCATGGCCGAAATTTCTGAACTTTCCCACCGACATCACAATCAAAATTTCGGCATTACAACATTACTATCACGTATTTAACAAACTTTTACAAGCTAACAACAATCGATTCCAACTACCACAACTCCAATTATTCAACAAATAGCCAAATTCTCAACTTTAATACCCGAAAAATAAAAATACGTGCTACAACGGTTCAAAACTTATATAAACACATATAACTGATCTTTAGCATCCACTGAGCAATAATATAACATCAATTTAGCATTCACTAGCTAAATAAACAGTTATATGAAAAGACATAAAAATAACACTTTGAGATCTAAAAATTTTCTCTCACCTTTGATCCGAAACAAGCCTATGAAAGCATGCAAAGCGTGCCCAACAAGCGGAATCTAACTCGGTTTGCAAAACTACGGACAAAAACTAAGTTTTTCAAGAGAAATTTGCTTTGAAAACCTTTGAAATTTTTTTCTTTTTCTCTCCCTCAACCTCTTGGCCTTGTGTGTGTTGTGTGAGTATGTTTTGTGTTGTTTCTTGTGTGTGTTGATGCATAAGGCTCAAAGTTAACAAAAACTAAAAAGTCAAAGTTGAGCAAAGTTAATTTTTTTAGTATTTTCTAGTCTTTTCATTCTATTTAATGACTATTTTGCTCACAAATATTAAATTGACACTTAGACTATTTTAAGTAGAATATTTTTGGGTGACAACAATTTTTTCATGCAAAGACTTTTACCCAACTCGGTTAAAAACGCGATTTTTACAAAAGAAAGTGTAAAAAATTTTAAATTCCAAAATCGATTCAAAATCCATTTTAATCAGACACAGGTCTTTTAATATCTGAGGACTAGTTTTTAAAATGTTTAAAACACCCCTGTAAAAATTTTAGCGGACGTGTGTTCAAAATACTATTCACAAAAATCGTCGATAAAATTTCTAATACCGATTTTGATAAAAATTTCATGAATGCACACTTAGCATGTAATAGGACTATAAATAATAGAATTAGCACATTTTGACTCATATAACACATAAACAGGTCAAATCACGTAAATCTAGGCAAAGACGAAATCTGGGGTCTCACACTATTCAAGTTCCAAAAGTAAGACAACCCATCCAATATAATACTTTCACTATCCTTAGATCATCTTTTACAATATAACTTCGAAATAAATACAATCCAACTAGCTTATATATATATAGTATAGCAAAAAAGAGAACTACAACTCATACATCATGGATAAGACATTGGTGTTGGAGATATGCCCTAATACTATATAGTTAGATGACTTATTTTGGGATATTTTGGCATTAACTTGTACCTAATGGCATTTACGTCTATATGTTTGTTTACATATTGACTTGTTTGTGATGTTCATATTCTCCGCCATTCCTATTATATGAATGTGTCCTTAATATTTTTCGGAGAATAAATATATTCTAAAAGAGTTTAGAATACGTTGGCATATTTCTTCGATATGATAAACATTCAAAATGATTCATAGCCCTCAGATTATTCGACCGGGACTAGAATAATCAAGTACGGGCTATCATATGTAAGTTAACTTTGATTAACATAGAGATATTAATGATAAAGGATGGTGAGCCTTGTGCCATAACAGCATAGGGATGCGACTGACTTATATATGGGTGATTGTTAGTTGAACGAATCACTGAATGTGACTATAATAACAAACTACATGACTTTGGATTAATAGTTTGTTATTCGTTGCGAATTGTGCAAATTAATCATTTAACTTGAGAAATTACGGTTACCGGTTATATCAGGGGCTAAATACTGCGTCTGGACAATACCCGTCTTTCAATAGGTGGGTTACGACCTTTCATATTTTAGTTTTGTGGTATGAACTGACAGGGAATTGTCAAGATATGATCCGTTAACCTCCAACGTGAGGCGATGTCATATGCGATCTTATTTCGGTTGTTGAATGAGGAAGTCCTCGGCCGGGGCACATAACATATAGAATGATGGAAAGGGTTCCATAGGTATCATCTCTCATTCCACCGAATAGATCTATGCATAGAATCATTTAGTGGACTTAATCGTATCATAGTCCCCACAACGACGGGACATATTTAATGGAAGGATCGGACTGCACGCTAATTCGCGACTATAAATAGATTCATAAAAGTTGGACTTCATTACCGTATACATGATGCGCGTATGTTGCTAGACGTAACTCTTGAACATGAGGGTATTCCAGAGAATGACAGAGACATTCTCAGAATAGATTAAAAGCGTTTAATAGTCCTTTATCGCTATACGGTTATGAATCTAGAAAGTCACACACAAAAAGAGCATCAAGAATAAGGCAATTAACGAGCTTGATATTAAGTTGGAAACACGTTAAAGAGTTAACGTTGTTTATTTTGGACGTTAATAGTTAAGCGGGCCAAAAGTGCAAATACTGAAAGTATTGGGGCCAAAGTATATATACTAAAAGTATTGGGGTCAAAGTGCAATTACTGAGTTGGAAACACGTTAAAGTGATTAACGGTGTTATTTTGGCCATTAATGGTTAAGTGGGCCAAAATTGTAATTTTTAAAAGTTTTGGGGCCAAAGTATAAATATTAAAAAGTATTGGGTCTAAGTGCAAAATAGATCGAGGGGTTAATCTGTAATTAATTATTCTAAAATGGTTTAGAATTAATTATTCTTTGTCTTCACTAAAAGACAAACAACAAGTTGCACTAAAAGACAAAAACACAAAATGACAAAAGACAACTTGCACAAAAGGACAAAAGACAACTTGCACAAAATGACAAAAGACAAGTTGCATCAAATTTGTCCAAATTGCCCTCCTATGGCCGGCCACTTGAAGGAGATTTTTGACACTTGGCTTCTTCATTTATTTAGATCATGACACTTGTCATTTGATGAGCAAGCTTGTGCATCTATAAATAGAGGTCATGTCTTCATTCTTTTGTTGAGCTTTTTGACCGAAAATCACTCTCAATTAGAAGGCAAAACTCTCTTTTTCTCCCTTGGTAGTTTCGGCCATAGTAGAGAAAAATAGGAGGAGTTTTTCACTTGCTTTTCTAACTTTATACAAGCTTAGATCTATCATCGAGAAGCTAGCACATATACTTGGTTGGTGTTGTTTGCCATTGGATGCTCGTGTGTTTCGATCTATGACCTTTACACTTGTGAAGGAAGCTAGTCCACACTATCTACGATATGAGAACTATATCTTCTTCCTTGATGCTTTCGGCCAAAGTAGGAAAAAAGATAAGTGTTATTCTTTTCGCTTTATAATTATATACAAGCTTATTTCTACTACTAAGTATCTTGCACATTAACTTAGTTTGTAGTAATAACTGTTAAAAACTTGTGTATTTTGATCTAGTGCCGTTACATGTGTGAAGAAGGCTTATCCACACCGTAGCATCTCCATCGTGGTTCCACCTTCACTCTGCTATAAATGGAAGGTATACTGTTTTACCTCTCGTTTACTTTATAGTATATTTGACATATTATATGTTGCATGTTGATTACCATGGACTTTACTTTGAAAATGTATGTGATTACAAAAGTTAATGTTGAAAATTTTAAAATGCTCAACGCTTCCGCTTTAACTCTTTTATGTTGTGAATCACACGTTTTCGAGAACTGATCCCCCTTTTATCTGGCACATAAGACTCGTCCATATAAGGCACATTCTCAGCTTCCTGAGGCATGTACCCAAAATTTGGTTCAGTAACACCTGATTGCAGAAAACGAATGAGAGTGAGCTTATATAAAACAAAGCCCAGTGAGGAATTCGTAAATCTTTTGAAAACATTTACTTTACCACTTTGGAAATCATTCCATGAGCAATAACACGCAATTGATATTGATAACAATACGAATATAATAAAAACAATAAACACACAATAAGGATAGATACACTTGTTGATGAAGCTCCATACACCATTTCAATGCTCACCAATTCCTCCAAACCTAACGACATAATCCTGAGGTACCTTATTCTAGACCCACACCCCATGGCCTTTCCGCCCATGCGAGATAGGGATTAGCCATGATAACTGTGCCCGCAACCCGGGATGCCTCCCGAGGTGACACAACATTATCACAGCTCACAATAATGACTCTTGACTCATGATACCAATGATAATTCAATTCGAGAAGTCAACAACGAGTGTTGCCCGACTCTCGACACATAACAACAATAACCGTTTCAATTCAAGAAGTCAACAACGAGGGTTGCTCGACTCCCGACACCTACCTCGCGAGAGATTAGCAACAAAAGTTCCCGATTCCGGTATTTCAACAATCCACAATCAGTAATCAATTAAACAATATTTCAACAACCAATTAAACAACATTTAACAATCAACAACTATACAATTCTGAAACAACTAAGTCAGATGACAAAGTAGGCCATCCAACTCAACATGCATTTAAACAAACATTCAACCCCGATCCCAATCAACAACAATCCAAGAATCAACTACCCAAACACTACCTAAACAACCCAAGACAATATATCAAAATTTTAAAGAAAGGCTATACAAACTTCTAAAATTCATAACTTACATTCTACTAATCCAATGATCTCCAAACTACTTCCTATCACTCCACCACACATGCAATTACATTAGCCCCATCGGAAACCAACCAAATGCCACCCAAATCAAGCCCAACAACCCTAATTTGGCAATGTACCAAGGCTGAATTTTTTGGACTTTTGCTACAACATTCCAATAAAAAATTCGGCATTACAACATTACTACCCCGCAATTAATAAACTTTTAGAAACAACAATCAATCAATTCCAACCACTACAATAACAATTATTCAACAATGAACCTAAAATCCAATTTTAATACTCGAAAAATAGAAATACATGCTACTACCGTTGAAAACTTATATAAACACACATAAATGATCCTTGGCATCTACTGAGCAATAATCTAAAGACAAATTAACATTTCATCAGATAAAAATTCAATTATATGAAAATGACATAAAATAGCATTTTGAGATCTAGAATTTTTCTGTCACCTTTGATGTTATATGATGCTAGGAATATGTGCAATATGTGTCCAACAAGCAGAATCCAACTCGGTTTGAAAAGCTTCGGGCAAAAACCAAGTTTTCTAGGCAAAATTTTGTTTGAAAAACTAAGTGAAAAACTCCTCAAAATGCCCAAGGAGCTCACGGCAATGTGTGTGTGTGTGGTGGTGTTTTGTGTGCTTTTTAGTGTGTGTTATCACCTTATATAGCAAAGGTCAACAAAATTTGCAAAGTCAAGGTTGATTTAAGTTGATTTTTTAGTCTTTTAATTGCATTTTTAGACTATTTTGCTCACATATATGCATTTAACACTTAAACTATTTTAAGTTAGTACATTTTTAGTTGACAACAATTTTCATTTGCATACATTTACACCCGACTTGGTTAAAAACTCGATTTCTATAAAAGAATGTGTAAAAACCTTTAAAATTTCTAATCCGATTTGAAATCCGTTTTAATTAGACACGGGTCTATTAATATCCAAGGACTAGGTTTTAAGACGTTTAAAACACTCGTGTAAAAATTTTAGTAGATGTGCGTTCAAAATACTATTCACTAAAACCGACGATAAAATTTTTGATGCCGATTTTGATAAAAATTTTATGAATGCACACATAGTATGTAATAGGAATATAAATCACAGAATTAGCATTCTAACTCATATAACACATACATAGGTCAAAACATGCAATTCTATGCAAATGTAAAATCTGGGATTTCACATTGGCAACATTTGTAAGCAGCTTTGGGTACTTAGTTGAAATTCAACACAGCATATCATCCTTAAACCGATGGTCAATCAGAGAGGACAATTCAAATTCTGGAAGATATGTTGAGATCTTGTGTATTAGACTTCGAGAAGAACTGGGAAAAGCACTTGCCACTAGTCGCATTTGCCTATAATAATAGTTACCAAGAGACTATTGGGATGGCACCTTATGCAGCTTTATATGGGCGTAAATGTCGATCGTCATTATATTGGGATGAATTCGGGGAGATGAAGATTGTTGATCTAAATTTGATGTCGGAACTTCTGGATAAAATTGAGAATGTACATCTTATCAGGCAGAGAATATTAACGGCCCAGAGCCGATACATGAGTTATGCTGATAAACATCGACGGGAGTTAGAATTCAAGGTTGGTGACTTTGTGTTCTTGAAGATATCTCCTCGTAAAGGTTTAGTACGGTATGGTAAGGGTGGAAAGTTGAGTCCGAGGTTTGTTGGGCCATTTGAAATTGTGGGCAGAGTTGGCAATTTGGCATACCGCTTGGCTTTACCACCTAGTCTTTCAAGAATTCATGATGTTTTCCATGTCTCTATGCTCAGAAATTATCATCCCGATCTTTCTCATGTATTAGAGCTAGTGTCACGCCCCAACTCGACCCCACCTACAATTAGTCAGGACGCAATGGAATTTTGGTAGTATAACGACAGTAATTAAGATATCGAGGCTCTAAACCAACCTCTCAGAACATCATACAATCAAACTCCTCAACCAAACAACAACCAATTCCTCAATACCATTAACAACATACAACATAACCATATTATACAATAATCATCCTTTAACAATCCATTCATAGTTATATGCTTCCGTTCCAACATAACCTTAACTTTAACATACATATCAAAATAGATTATAAACCAACTTAGCAACCTAATCATAACAAAAGAAAGACTACTAAGTTGGCATCATTTAGTTCATTATCTTTACGACAACTTATACGTCATAAACTACAAAGTAAATAAAAGACAACTAGTTTAATATACAAGATAATAGAGCATACAACATCTCAAGCATCAAGGATAAGACTCTGGCACATAGGACTCGTCCACATACGGCACATTATCCCTTTCTGGAGGCACGTACCCGTAATCTTGCTCAATAACACTTGTATGCATGCAATAATAGAGAGTGAGCTTATATAAAACAAGCTCAGTAAGGATCCAATAGATCTCTAACATTATTTACTATACTCCTTGGAAATGATCCTTTGAGCAGTAAACACGCAATAAAACATCAATAACAATATAAACACATAACTATAATGACCAATCAAGAAATGATACTCTATTTGGTGTAGCTCCAAACGCCATCACGATCTCAACCATTCTTCTTGTAACTCCCCATTACTCACACACCCGAGGTACCTCACTAGCCCCTCCCTCCATGACACCTCCGTCATATGAGCTGGGGGTAGTCTCTGGTAGTCATGCCGTTATCAACCCGACAGCCCGATGCTGCCCGAGAGGTGGCACACACATACCAAGGCTCAGCAATAATAATAAACATCATTCATAGGAGGATAATTTAGCAGAATTGCCTATCTTCTGGTTCATCAATCATCAATCAATAATCATCAATAATCATCAATTATTATCAATATAACATTAAGTAATCAATTAAACAACAAACAACTAAGTTAGATGACAAAGTAGGCCATCCAACTTAACATGCATTAAACACGTAATCTAACCTTAGGCTAACCATCAACAACTCACAATTCAATCACTCAAACACCACCCAATCATCTAAAGGCTCAATTCAACAATTTAAAGAAAGACAACCTAAACTTCAAATAATCATATCTTACATTCTACTAATCCAAACAACTCCAAATCAGTTTCTAACACTCACCCATTCAATCAACTACATTAGCCCTCTTGGAAACCAACCAAGACACATGAAAATCAAGCCCAACAACCCTAAAACCTCAATGCACCTAGGCTGAAATTTTCAGATTTTCACCCAAACATCGCAATCGAAAATTCGGCATTATAAGGGCGTTACCACGTAATTAACAAACTTTTAAAAATCGACGGCAATCGATTCCAACCACAACTGTAATACCCGAGCCCGACCATGTATTTATAATACTTATTTATATTTATTTCTTTTATTATTCTTGAAAAACGTGCCTTTGTGATTATTTGCCTGCATTTAATATATAGTTAATTATCTCATTATTGAAGATCAACCTGTATTTTGATTAATAGTGACCTACTAGGCATTCTTAGATCTCCTATCATGAATTAAATAAAACTTAGAAAATGTACTAAGTCAAGCATATCAAGCTGAGCATTTGTTTCAAAAGAGAAAGATTAACTCGGTTAGTATATTTTTGAGTAATGAAAGTTAGAAATATAAAAGTTAGAATCTGTCCTTTAAAGGACTTATATAGAAATGGCTTAGTTTGATTAATTAAGGCATTGCTATATTTACCGTAATAATGTTGATGAGTTAAGTAGAAGTTTAAAATAAAGATTAAATAAGTTGTTACTGTTCACATAGCTAAGATACACTAAATGTTAGCTTTCTTTACTAGTAAAGATGTTTAAGGAATTTTAGAAATTTATTTGGATAAGTAATTTAGTAATACATTTGTTATTAGCTATGTGGTTGTAAATCGAATAATTAGGTAGATTACCTGATGTTAATTAGAAAAGTTAATAGTAGATGAATATAGTAATCCTAAAAATTCTATAAAAGGATGTTCCCTAAGTACATCTGATAAAGAATAGACATTAGTTAATAGGCACTTCTAATAGTTTTAGACTACCAAGGCTTACGAGAAAATCAACTAGGAATTAATACTAACTAGTTTTAAGAATCAAGTTTTTCTTGAAAAGATCGAATTGAATATCTGATAATTCATTAAATTAAGTTGTTAATTCATAAAATTGATATGATATGATAAAACTAATAGTAATCTTAACTTATCAATTAAAGTATATTCCATAGGTGTATTAAATAGTTTAAGAATATTTAGGCTATGAATAGATAAGTTAGGAATACTAAAATACTCTCTCATTTGAATAACGAGAATAAATTGTTAGCCTTAGAATGAACCTTAGTTGATCCTACTACCTAAAACTAGCTACCTGTCGTGCTTAGGAAAAACGCTCAGCCATGCCACCCACGTCTTACTTAAGTGTATGACTCAGCAAAGCTACAAGCCACATTAATACTTCTAGATATAATACCAAGCAAACCTATCTATAGTTAGCTTGTATTCATCAAGCCCTAAACTTACCTGCTGCTGCCATCTGCCATTAGCAAAGCTAAATCATCGCCGAAGCTCGTATAAACAGACCACATAGCTGCGTGATTATGTTTTATCATTGAGTAGTCATCACCTAAGTTGTTCTAAGGCAGCCACCTGGTGTTCTAAGGCAGCCACCTGGTATATCATCATCATAAGTTAGTGATTCAGCACTTTAAATTAACTCCAGCAATCTTCACGAGCCGCCACCTCCTGCTTATCATTCTTCTGTCTTCACCACCACTCTACCCCAAAAGGAATTAAACTGTAAACCCTATATAAACCTCCTCACTTCGGTAGGAGTAAGAACACATAACAAAGCTTATCTTATTCATAATTTACTAGAGCATGTCCATAGTACCTTCATACACCTATGTCGAGCAAATGAGCTGCTAGATTTATATCACCGTCATTCGCTCACTAAGATTCCTAGCAGAATCTTCACCATTAAGCCACCACTTAAATAGCAAGAAGCTGGCTGCCAAATAGATTCCATCACCGACGCCATTATCACCTCCACCGCTATCTTGATTCAATAGAACTTAGCCAAGCTTCCACGTAAAAGCATTATGTATTCTGTAGCTTCCATATAAAAGCCAGCAGTTGCACTATTATTCTAAAGTTCTAGAAGATTTCTTCACCGTCCCAACAATATAGCAGCCTGCAAAATAGCTTTAACTCATCATCAAACTAAGCCTATCACTGTTACTTTAAATCAAATAAGAACCGCCAGCGTTATTGCCTTGCCTCACGTTAGCCTATTGCTACTGTCATAAACATCAAAAAGTTGTTGTTATTATAACCTGCCATTACCATTGTCCAACATTGTGTTTTCATTCAACAATTGAGTCAATAAGCAAACAGCTTAAGCTATATCTTTATTTGTTTTGTCCTTTACCGTCGACTAGTACTTCAAATAGTAAGGCAAGTACACACAGAGCCAGTCAGTAAACCGTGGCATTATCAAGGTGAGGATATTTTATTAAAAGCATTACTGAATTCTTTTGTTGATTATATGTTATAGGATAAATAATGGTTTTAATCTTTTATTGTTATATTTGCCAACTTGACCTGATGTTGTAATATGCATATTAACTTTATACATGTAGACTACTAGATAAATATATTCAATATACACAAGGCTCCCTGGGAGAACGTTATAAGCATGAGTTTATATCTTGGTTAGTTGACTTCCGGTTATAGCGACTTATAAAATAAATGATATTTGCTCAAATGGACAAGATAGCGTTGAGAGGTTTGGTAAACTAGCTTGTCTTAGTAAACTGAGCACTATCATAGGTGTAGATAGAGTAACTTCCTGATGTAAATATATACCGAATAGGAAACAACCATGATTTTACTTTATCTATAGATTTACTGAAAGATCAGCTAGTAAGTAAAGATATAGTCTTTAAACTACTTGCTAGTAATGCATGAAAATTTTCTGGATAAGCAACGCACTACTCAACTAGCTAAGGTGTTAATTTGCCGACTAGAAGAATTACTACTAATATGGTTAACAAGTTATGTTGGAATTATTATTAAGGAATGTTGTTTCACTTTACAAGTGAGGAAATTTTATTAAAAATAGCATCTTATATATTTATATGATTATTATATGCCTATAACATGATTTGTTATTTTAATATTCTAGCCTGAGATAAATATCATGTCTGTTAATATTCTTATTTGTTACATTTGAACTAGGATTAACTTTAATAATGTATTGTTTCAGAATTATTAGCTAAGAGCTAACTATTTATGAAATTAATCACCCTTTGTGGCTACTTGGTATGATACGATTTTATTCAGTTATTTGAACTTTCAGTGAATTAATATTGTTAAAGGTACTTAACCGGAGACAAACTCTTTTGTTCTTTTCCTCCTATGTGTTTATCAAAGCGCGTGATCATAAATTGTACAAATAATTATCAATTGTGTGTTACGTGAATTAGTGTTCATGCTTGTATGAAATTGGGGGTTGCAACCTCAGGCCCGATAGCTTGCACGAACGCTGGGCGGCGTAGGGCTTGCCGGTGCTCCCGTGTCTATCGTGGACCTATTCCCTCTCTCGCTTGGTACCACCCTTGGAGAGTTGGGTCGTAGATTTTGGATACAATCCGGAGTATCCTCTTAGGAGAGATAAGAAGTTGAAATTGTGATCAAGGCTGGCTACCTCATGAATTACTTGACTTGTTCCTACTCTCACTTGGTACCACCCTCGTAAAGTAGTGTCCTACTCTCGCTTGGCATTCCACCCTCGGAGAGTAGGCTGATATCTGTTGTGGATATATGCCACTATTGTTTACCTAAATGTCATTTTTGTTATTACATATGACTCAAATGTGATAATAATTTCATACTAGTTATCATATGCTATTATATCTTATATGGACAGTTTGTTATATTACCATACTTGAATTGCATCATAATTTACAAAAAAGACCGACCAAAAATGTTTTCAAAACTCTTCTATTCTATTCTCATTGAGCTTCCCCAGAGCTCACCGTTTTTTTTTCTCCCCCCAGTGCAGGTACAGCTTAGCTTGAAATGGAAATTGACTTTGAATGTTTACATGCTCGAAGCCTTTTTCTGTCATAGTTGGATCTAAGTTGTAAAAGTTAAAGGTTGTTGTATTAATTTCAGGAAAAGGATAGCTGTGTTGAAACCTTAGTTTGTATAATAGCTGGGTAGTTATCAGATTTTAGATGATGTAATACGCTTTTGTACTTAAATTATTATATAAAAGTTTGTTATTGAATAGTTTAATGTATTTTCTTTCTCGTAAGGTTACCATTAATTATTTACTTGAGACCGCAGCAACAATGAACATAGACTTTGACCTAGTCTTGAGAAGGGCCAGGTTGGGGTCATTACAACAACAACTCAAGATAATCCTCAAATGGATAATTAATCAACTTTCAATACCCGAAAATAAATAATTTTGCTACAATGGTTCATGTGAGACCCCATATTTTTCTTTATCTAGATTTGCGTGTTTTACCTCATTTTGCGTGAATTGACCTGTTTATGTGCTATATGACTTAGAATGTGATAATTATGTGATTAATACTCCTAATACATGCTAAGTGTCATTCATGAAATTTTCATAAAAAACGGAATCAGAAATTTTATCATCGATTTTGATGAATAGTATTTTTGAACACCTGTCTGCTAAAATTTTTACAGGGTTATTTTAAACATTTTAAAACCTAGTCCTCGAGTATTAATAGACCCATGTTTGATTAAAATGGATTTGGAATCGGTTTTGGAATTTTAAAGATTTTTACACTTTCTTTTGTAAGAAAACGAGTTTTAAGCCGATTCGGGTGAAACTATTTTAAAGTAAAATTCTTTGTCACCTAAAATAAATTGACTAGAATTAATTTAAGTGTTGATTTGTTAGTTGAGCAAGAAATACTCAAGAAATGAATTAAAAGACTAGAAAAAAACAATTAAAGGACTAATAAACTAACTTTGACTTTGCATTTTTTTAATTGACCAAGCCTTTATATGCATAATATCATCAACACACACTCAACACAACACAAAACACACTCATCAACACACACAAAGGGCCGAGAGGTTCAAGGGAGAAAAGAGAAAGAATTTTCAAGGTTTTCAAATCGATTTTTCTAGTTTTTGTTCGTAGAATTTCGTGCCGAGTTGGATTCCGCTTGTTGAGCACGCATTGCACGTATATCTAGGCTTATATCTCATCAAAGGTGAGAGAAAAATTCTAGATCTCAAAACTCATTTTTTATGTTTTTGCTCATAACTGCATTTTGAACCGTTAGAATGTTAATTTGAAGTTATATTATTGATCAGTGCGTGCTAGGGATCGTATATGTGTATTACTATGAGATTTGAGCCATTGTAACGAAATTATTTATTTTCGGGTATTTAAAGTTGATATATTGGCTATTTGAGGATTATCTTGAGTTGTTGTGGTTGGAATCGATTGCCGTCGATTTCTAAAAGTTTGTTAATTACGTGGTAACGCCCTTATAATGCCGAATTTTCGATTGCGATGTTTGGGTGAAAATCTAGAAATTTCAGCCTAGGTGCTTTGAGGTTTTAGGGTTGTAGGGCTTGATTTTGATGTGTCTTGGTTGGTTTCCGAGAGGGCTAAAGTAGTTGATTGAATGGGTGAGTGTTTGAAACTGATTTGGAGTTGTTTGGATTAGTAGAATGTAAGATATGATTATTTGAAGTTTAGGTTGTCTTTCTTTAAATTGTTGAATTGAGCCTTTAGATGATTGGGTGGTGTTTGAGTGATTGAATTGTGAGTTGTTGATGGTTAGACTAAGGTTAGATTACGTGTTTCATGAATGTTAAGTTGGATGGCCTACTTTGTCATCTAACTTAGTTGTTTGTTGTTTAATTAAATATTGATGTTATATTGATGATTATATTGATGTTACATTGATGGAAATGGATGATTATTGATGATTATTGATTGATGATTGATGAACCAGGAGATAGGCAATTCCGCTAGGTTGTCTTCCTGTGAATGATGTTTATTATTATTGTTGAGTCTTGGTATATGTGTGCCACCTCTTGGGCAACGTCAGGCTGTCGGGTTGATAATGGTAGGACTACCAGAGACTACCTCCAGCTCGCATGATGGAGGTGTCATGGAGGGAGAGGCTAGTGAGGTACCTCGGGTGCGTGAGTAATGGAGAGTTATAAGAAGAATGGTTGAGATCGTGATGGCGTATGGAGCTACACCAAATTGAGTATCCTTTATTGATTAGTCATTATAGTTATGGGTTGATATTGTATTGATGTTTATTTGTGTGTTTACTTGTTCAAAGGATCATTTCCAAGGAGCATAGTAAATACTGTTAGAGATCTATCGGATCCTCACTAAGCTTGTTTATATAAGCTCACTCTCTATTATTGCATGCATACATGTGTCCTTCCGCAAGATTACGGGTACGTGCCTCCAGAAGGGGAAAATGTGCCTTACGTGGATGAGTCTTATGTGTAGGAGTCTTTGCCATGAGATTGTTTATAGTTAATATAATATGATGTATTGTAAAACCTAGCTTAGTATAAAGACTTATGTATAATGGTTTAGTAGTCTTCTTTGGACCTTGTTTAGATTACTAAATTGGTTTATAGTCTATTTTGATATGTATGTTAAAGTTAAGGTATTATGTTGGAACAAAGGCATATAACTATGAATGGATCGTCTAAGAATGATTATTGTATAATATGGTTATGTTGTATGTTGTTAATGGTATTGATGAATTGATTGTTGTTTGGCTGAGGAGTTTGATTGTACGGTGTTTTTAGAGGTTGGTTTAGAGCCTTGGTATCTTAATTACTGTCGTTATACTGCCAAAATTCTGTTGCGTCCTGACTGATTATAGGTGGGGTCGAGTTGGGGTGTGACAGTTCAAATCTCGTAGTAATACACATAAACGATCCTTAGCATGCACTGAGCAATAATATAACTTCAAATTAACATTCTAACGGTTCAAAATGCAATTATGAGCAAAAACATAAAAAATGACTTTTGAGATCTAGAATTTTTCTCTCACCTTTGATGCGAAACAAGCCTAGATATGTGTGCAATGCGTGCCCAACAAGCGGAATCCAACTTGGCACGAAATTATAAGGACAAAAACTAGGTTTTCTATGAAAAAATGCTTTGAAAACTTGAAGAAAAGCTTTGTTTTTTTCTCTCTATGGCTCTCGGCCATGTATGTGTTTTTTGAGTATGTTTTGTGTTGTGCTTGTGTGTGTTGATGCTATATTATGCATATAAGGCTTGGTCAAATAAAATAAAAGAAAGTCAAAGTTAGTTTTTTTTAGTCCTTTAATTGTTTTTCTAGTCTTTTAATTCATTTCTTGAGTATTTCTTGCTCAACTATTAAATTAACACTTAAATTAATTCTAGACATTATATTTTAGGTGACAAAGAATGTTACATTACAATAGTTTCACCCGAATGGGCTTAAAACTCGTTTTCTTGCAAAAAAAAGTGTAAAAATTTTTAAAATTCCAAAATCAATTCCAAGTCCGTTTTAATCAAACACGGGTCTATTAATACTCGAGGACTAGGTTTTAAAACGTTCAAAATACCCCTGTAAAAATTTTAGCGGACAGGTGTTCAAAAATACTATTCACCAAAACCGAGAATAAAATTTCTGATTCCATTTTTGATGAAAATTTCATGAATGCACACTTTGCATGTATTAGGAATATTAATCATAGAACTATCACATTCTAAGTCATATAGCACATAAACATGTCAATTTTCGCAAAACGAGATAAAGCATGCAAATCGAGATAAAGCAAAATATGGGGTCTCACAGCTAGAGCCTTTGCAGTTGGGTGAAAATCTATCTTATGAGGAACGACTAACTCATATCCTCGATAATCAGGATCGAGAGCTGAGATCAAAGAAGATTCCGATGGTGAAAGTATTATGGGATCATCATGGCATTGAGGAAGCTACTTGGGAAAGAAGAAATCAGATTAAACAACAATTTTCAGATTTGTTCCGAGTAGCAAATAAGAATTTCGAGGATGAGATTTCTTTAAGGTGGGGAGGATGTGAGACCCGAGTTCGATTCAAGTGCTATTATGTGTTTATTTAACTTTATGTGCTAAATTATGTGTTTATTTATTTTAACACATAAAATGTGCAATTATATGATTTATACATGTTTACTAAGTTAAAATTGCATCTGAAATCAGATTTAAATACTAATTGTGACTTTTCATCTTCTTTGGTCACATAAGGCTTAATATTGCGTATACTTTAAAAATCGAGCCTAACTTAGTTTTTAACACTATAAATAATTACTAGAGTATTAGAATTGAATTTAGAATCGATTTGGAGCGCTAATTAAGCTAGTTTGACCATTTCAAGTTAGTTTGACCAAGACTTTGACCTTGACCTTCTATTTAAGCTAAAATAAGACCAAAAATTGCAAAAATCTCTCCTTGTTCTTGAGCTTCAGCTGTGAGCGACCATAACCCTAGGAATAATGAAATCTTGTATATTTTAGCTAATATTTGGAGATAGGGGTGGAACCAAGACTCAAACCAAGTATTTTCAGACTTGTCTCGTCCTCTTACATCATTCTATCGATCATTTTTGCCTTTATTTTGCAAAAAAAGGTGAGGAGATTTTCTAACTAATCTTTCAAAACTCATTTTTATTGTTATATAATGCTACTACTACACTTGTATCTTGCTAATTAGGTCATAGAGAACATATTTCTTGAATATTAGCTTGTGTAGAGTTTAATTTTGTTGTAGTTGATTTATATGAACTATTTGATGAATGTTATTCCTATAATTGAGCTTTAGCTTGCTTCCTAGCTTAAATTTAATGTTCATATATGCTTGTGTATCATTCTAACTTATTAATTTAGTTTGATCATGTCAATTGGTGCAAGAAAAGTTGGATTTACATGGCTGAATTTTTGGCTTTTAGGGCGTTTTGGGGCTATTTGTGGGGCTGATTTTGTGCAACCATTAGAATGCATATTTTATGCTATAATATGGTTTATAAGCCTTCCAATAGCTAGGGAAAAATGTTGGAAGTTGAAGGGGCATGGTGGTTTAGGTAGAAGATTGCTAAATGGTTGGTGATTTGAGTTGAAATGGTTGGTTTAAGTGCAAATGTGTACTCTTGTGTGGTGTGTAATATTTATGTTTGTAATGGTGGCCTTTGGGCTGCCTTGGTAATATATTAGTGGCATGCTTAGTTAGGGTAATGATAGGTGGAGGCTAAAATGTTGTTTGGTTGCATATGCTGCTATAATTGAGCTATGTGTTGATACGTGTTAGGTAGTTGTTGCTTTAACCTCTTTAGTTATTAAATGTGTTGCTATGACCTATATTATTGCTTAAGTAGATGAATTGGATAAAGATGCAAAGTACGTGCTTAGGTGCTTGGCTATAACTTGTCATACGTATATGAATTGCGTAAGTGTTTGGGGAAACAACCTACTATGTTGTTTACCCTTATGTGTCATGATTCCTGAATGTGTTATGTGTGAATGTGTGAAGCGTGAATGCGGAGGGATGCAACCTTTAAATAGACACAATAGCGTTCATGTTGCATTAGGCGGCATAGGGCTTGCTAGGCGATAACATGACTAGGGGGTTCTAATACCTATCTTGTTGTGAATGGAAAATTCACAAGGTCTTGGTCGTAAGGTTTGATGTACATCCGGAGTACATCCGCATGGCGTATAGAGGATGAGTTCATGAGGTGTATAGGGGAATAGCGTCAATAGAACGAGCGTATCCTTCTTATGTGGTTATTTACATTCTCGTGCATTTATAACTGTTGCATGTTCTTGTTCATGTCATGCTTTCAAAATGAGTTTTCAAAACCCAAAAATGCTTTCAAAACCTTTCTTATTCTCTCCTCACTGAGTTCGTAGAAACTCACCCCGTTTGATAACATTTCAGGTGAGCTTGATGTGGTCAAGTACGTGGAGTATGTGAATATGTTGAACCTATAGTTTATACTGTGGTTGAGCCCGAGGCTAAGTTTACTTGCCTTGTGCATGTTTATGCTTTTGAACTTGTTGTATTTACTATTTTGGAGATTATGAACTATATGTACTAAATGTTAAGTTTAAAATTTACTTCAATTTTGATAGGCTTATAATGAATTTCATAAGTCTTTATTTTGTATTGTATAGGTGGATAGGCTTATGTACCTCATTGTGAAGCCTGTAATTTGATGATCATGATGTGGTATTGTGGCGGAAGACATGTATTGTGGTTGAAAGTTGGTTGTTGTTGATATATGATGTGTTTTGTGCAAGTTTAATTATTTGGTAGTCCATATTATAGCTGTTATAATGCCGAATTTCCGTTGCGTCCTGACTTGGTTTTAGGTGGCATCAAGTTGGGGCATGACAGTTCGTGATGGTGTATATGGGATGGCATCAACAAAGTGAACGTATTCTTAATGAATGTTTACTTACTTTGTATTACTTAAGGTATTTGTACTTGTTGCATATTATTGTTTCATGGCATGTTTTCGAAATCGGTTTTCAAATTAAAAAGGCTTTTCAAAACCTCCCTTACTCCCCCCTTGTCACGCCACAACTCGACCTCACTTATGATCAGTCAGGACGCGGTGGAATTTCGGCAATATAACGTCTATAATATGGACAACAGGACTCTAAACCAATCCTTATAACATCACACAACCAACTATAACTTCAACAACAACTCCAACACATTCAATACCATTCATTAACCAACCATTCAGCATTCCAACAACAAGACATATGCCTCCGTCTCAACAACATACATCTAGCTATACAATATACATGCTTAATAGATATAATACTAGTCTAGCAACCTAATCATATTCCAAAAGAAAGACAACTAAACTAGCATTATATCATCCACTATCTTTAAGTTGAGTTATACAATACAAACTTCAAAGCTTAAAACATTACAACATGCTACATAATACAAAACAACATAAGAGCACTCCAGCCAAGACATCAAGGATAAGACTCTTGCACATTGGACTGATCCACATATTGCTCATTTTCAGGCTCCTGAGGAACGTACCCTAAGTTCAGCTCAGTAACACCTGAAAGTCAGCAACGAGGGTGTGCTTATACAATACAAAGCTCAGTGAGGGTTTAGTAGGATATTTTGGAAACACTTTCTTTACCACTTGGGAAATCACCCTAGGTACAATAACATTCAATAAAATTTATCCACATCATCAATTCAATTAAGGCAACACATTAACCATTCAATTGAGAAAGGATACACTAGTTGATGTAGCTCCATACACCATCACGAACTCAACTAACTTCTTACGCCCTCTGATACATTCCGGAAGTACCCCATTCTAGACACACACTCCATGGTATCTCCAACCACACGAGATAGGGGATAACACATGATAGTCATGCCGTTTTCAACCCGACAGCCTGATACTACCCAAGAGGTGGCACATACTATCATGACTTGCAACAATAACATTGAACATTTAATATTCTGAGAAGACAACAAAGTAGGTTGTCTTTCAGTATAACAACATTTATCAATCAATTTAAAACACTTTAATCAACATAACATTAATTAAACAACTAAGACACCCAAGTTAGATGACAAAGTAGGCCACCCAACTTATCACACATTTCAACATGTATTCAATCCCGAGCCTACTCAACATCAAACCAAATATCAACTACATAATCACTACTAGGCAATTAAAAACAACACTTAAGCATTTCAAAGAAAGACTACTCAACCTTCAAAACTTAATATCTTACAATCTATCAATCAAACAACCCCTGAACCTTTTCCTACTACTCAACCACTCAAGCAACTACATTAACCCCTCCGAAACCAATCAAAAGCCACCCAAAACAAGCCCAATAAGCTAAAAATAGCAATGCATTCAAGGCTGATTTTTTCGACTTTTGCTATGGCATTCAAATTGAAAATTTGGCATTACAACATTACTACACAATAATTAACAAGCCTATAGAAGCAACTATAACTCAATTTCAACTACTCCAACAACAAATATTCAAATATAAGCCAAATTATCAATTTAAATACTCGAAAAATAAAAATACATGTTACTACCATTTAAAATGGCTACAAATACACTAAGTTGGTCCTTATCATCTACTTAGCAATAATCTGACATCAATTTAACAAAATAACAACTACAAATGCATCAACCAAAATTCAACTCAAACTTTAAAATAATGAACTAATTTTTTCCTCACCTTTGATCCCAAGAAAAGCTAGAAATGTGTAGAATGGATGCCCAACAAGCAATTTCAAGCTTTGAATGAAGTTGTTTGGCCTTGAAATGAAAATTCTATGAGAAGTTTTTCTTTGAAAACCTAAGAAAATGTTTCTTTTTTCCCTTTGGAGACTCACGGCTATGTGTGTGTGTATATGTGGTGTTTTGTGCTTAGTTTATGAGTAATATGTATGTATATTGTATATATAATGCAAAGTCAACAATTTAAGTAAAAGTCAAAGTTGTCTACTTTTACTATTTTAGTTGTTTTAAGCCTTTAAGCATATATATATATATATATATATATATATATATATATAAACTAACACTTATACTATATTTAGTTAAGTAAAAATAGTTGACAACATTTTATAAATGCATACACATACATACAACTAGGGTATAAAACTCAATTTTGCAAAAGAAGTTGAAAAGTCACATTATTTGTTTTGCAAATGTATTTTAATTGCAAAGTTAGTCTAAAATCACTTAATATCACATATAAATTCATACCTATTAATTCTAATAGCATTTAAACAGATAAAACATGTATTTGCAAATTAGGGCAAATTCGGAGTCTCACACCCCTCACTGAGTTGGTGGAAACTCTCCCCGTTTGCTAACAATATAGGTGAGGCCAAGATCGAGCTAGAAGGAGAAAAAATGTGATTGCTTGCTTGTGCATTTGGGGATGTTGTAAATGTTGCTCATGTTGTTTATGTACATATTGATTATGTTGCCTATGTAGTTATGTTGTAATTATGAAGATGTAATCTTTGATATCTAAGAGTTAATAGGGAAGACTCTGGTAATGAATTCTTTAGTGTATTTGAGATGTTTAAGTGGCTCTTTTGTACTACTTTATTGATATTAGTGATTGGGCTTTTGTAATGTGCCTTAGCGAACTTGGGAGAAGTAATATTCTTAAGCCTGTGGCATTATGATCCCAGGACTGTTCATGGTTATATAAGTTTGGATATTATTTTAATTTCTGTGGTATCTGTCACACCCCAACTTGACCCCACTTACGATCCGTTAGGACGCAACGGAATTTCGTCAATATAACGTCAGTAGTATGGACAACAAGACTCTAAACCAATCCTTTATAACGTTACACAACCAACTACAACTTCAACAACAACTCCAACAACCATTCATTAACATACAACACATCCACATTCATTCATTATACAACCATACAATATCCCAACCACAAGTTATATGCCTCCGTTTCAACAACATACCACAAGCTATACTATACATATGCATAACATATATAAAACTAGTCTAGCAACCTGTTCATATTCCAAAAATAAGACAACTAGCTAGCATTATATTTTCACTATCTTTTAAACATCTTATACAATACAACCTTTAAAGCTTTAAACATTACAACATATTTCATATTACAGAACAACAAAGATGCATTCCAGCAAGGCATCAAGGACAAGACTCTCGCACATTTGACTCATCCACAAAATGCTCGTACTCAGTCTCCTAAGGCACGTACCCTAACTTCGGCTCGATAACACCTGAAAGTCAACAAAGAGGGTGAGCTTATACAACACAAAGCTCAGTGAGGGTTCGAAAGATGTTTTGGAAACAATTTTCTTTACCACTTGGGAAAACACCCTAGGAGCAATAACATTCAGTAAACTTCACCTTCATTAACAATTCAATTGAAACAACAAAAATAACCATTCACTTTAAAAAGGATGTACTAGTTGGTGTAGCTCCATACGCCATCATGATCTCAACCAACTTCTTATAACGCCCACTGATACATTTCGGAAGTACCTCAACTAGCCCACACACTCCATGGCACTCTCCGACCACACGAGATAGGGGTAACACGTGATAGTTGTACTGGCAACCCGACGAGCCCGATGCTGCCCGAGGTGACACAACACTATCATGGCTTTCATCAGACAACACTTAACATTTAACATTCCGAGAGAACAACAAAAAAAGTTGTCTCCCGGCACTTCAACAATCATCAACACTTTCAACAACACTACAACAACTCAACAATTAAGCAAACAATTAAGACACCCAAGTTAGATGACAAAGTAGGCTAAACAACTCAACATACATTCCCACATGCATTCAAACCCGAACCTACTCAACAACAACCCAAGAACCAACTACACAAACACAACCAAACAACTAAAGACAACATTTTAACATTTCAAAGAAAGACTACACAAACTTTTAAAATTCATAACTTACAATCTACAAATCAAACAACCCCCGAACCTTTTCCTAATACTCAATCACAATGCATCTACATTAACCCCCTTGAAAACCAACCAAAAGCCACCCAAAATAAGCCCAAGAAGCCTAACTTTGGCAATACACCTTGGCTGAATTTTTTGACCTTTTACTATGACATTCAAATTGAAAATTTGGCAATACAACATTACTACACAATAATTAACAAGCCTATAGAAGCAACTACAACTCAATTTCAATCACTACAACTACAATTATTCAAATATAAGCCAAATAATCAATTTAAATACCCAGAAAATAAAAATACAGGCTACTACCATTCAAAATGGCTACAAATGGATATAATTGGTCCTTATAATCTACTAAGCAATAATCTAACATCAATTTAACAAAATAACCACTACAATTGCATCAACCAAAAACTCAACTCAACTTTGAAATAAACAACTATATTTTTCCCTCACCTTTGATACAAAGTGATATTAGGAATGTGTAGAATGGATGTCCAACAAGCAATTTCAAGTTTTAAATGAAGTTATTTGGCCTTGAATTGCAAAATCTATGAGAAATTTGCTTTGAAAACCTAGCAAAATAATTTTCTTTTCTTCCTTGGAGCCTCTTGGCCTTGTGTGTGAGTTTTGAGTGTGTTTTATGCTTTGTTTTCTTGTAATGTGTATGTATAATGTATATATAATGTTAAGTCAACAAAATAAGTTAAAGTCAAGGTTGTCAACACTTAGTATTTTAGTTAGTTTTAGTCTATTTTACTTATATATATATATATATATATATATATATGTATACTAACTTAAATACTAGTTTTTAGTAGACTATTTTTTAGGACAACATTATATGTAGAAGCATATTTAAGCATATATATACATACAATCAAAATAAATTGCTTAGTTTTGCAAAAGAAGATGATAAATCCATTTAAATTCTTAATTCGTTTAGAATCAATTTTTATCAAACAGGGGTCTATTAATAACAGAGGACTAGGTTTTGAAACGTTTAAAAGACCAGTTTCAAAATTCCAGCGGATGTGTCTTAAAATACTATTCATAAAACTCAACGATAAAATTTTCAATGCATATTTTTATAAAATTTTCATGAATGCTCACATATCATGTAATAGAAGTTACAATTTTATAATTAACATATTTTAATTCATATAACATATAAACAAGTCAAAACACATACTTTCACATAAATGGTATTTGGGGGTTTCATATTCTCCTCCCCCTAAAGAAATTTCATCCTCAAAATTCTTACTCGCTCCGCGGAATAAATCTAGGTATTGCTGTTGAATCTGATCTCTTCTTTCCCAACTAGCTTCTTCAATCCCGTGATGTTTCCACAATACTTTAACCATCAGAATCTTCTTTGACCTTAACTCTCATTCCATCTGATCTAGAATACGAATTGGTCGCTCCTCATAAGTCAAATTCTCACGAAGTTGTAACAGTTATGATTCTAAAATATGAGAAGGATCCGGATAATACTTTCTCAAAGTAGATACATGGAGGACATCATGAACATTAGAAAAGTTCTGTGGCAAAGCTAACCGATACGCCAACTTGAAAACTCTGCCAGTAATCTCAAACGGCCCTGCAAACCTCGGACTTAGCTTACCACCCTTACTATGACGAGCAAAACCTTACGAGGAGACAATTTCAAGAAAAGTTGATCTCCGACTGCAAACTCCAAATCCCGATGACGCTTATCAGTATAACTCTTGTATCAGCTCTGCATCGTAACATGTTCCCATTTCCACTCTGGTATTGCCAATGGCTGAAGTAACCCTGCGGGTCGTTGATGTTCTGCTTTCACTCACTGACAAGTCAAACATTTAGATACAAACTGAGCAACCTCCATCTTCATGTTGTTCCACCAATAATGTTGTTTCAAATCCTGGTACATCTTGTTTCCACTGGATGAATGGTGTATTTAGAATTATGAGCCTCCTCCAAAATACCTTTCCTCAAACTCGGTTCATCGGGAATACACACCCTATTCCGAAACTGAAGAATATCGTCCTCATGTAATTTGAAGTCAGACTGATCATTTGTAATATGATCCTTGATCTTCTGAAGCTTTGCATCAAGTTGTTGAGCTTCCCTAATCTGAGACAACAATAAAGGTTGAATCCGCAGATGTGAGCACATCACCCCAACTTGAGTCAACTCGGGTTTTCAATAACTAACTTTCTCAAGCACCTCCCACTTTTTAACTGCTAAACAAGCAATATATGTTTTACGGCTAAGAGCATCTGCTACAACATTTTCCTTCCCAAGTAGATAATTGATAGAACAATTATAATCTCCTATAAGTTCCATCCATCTCCGTTGCTGCATATTCAACTCCTTCTGTGAGAATAAGTACTTCAGACTTTTGTGATCAGTGAAAATCTCAAACTTACTACCCCACAGATAGTGACGCCACTTTTCAATGCAAACACAACAGCTACCAACTCAAGATCATGAGTCGGATAGTTCACCTCATACGGTTTTAACTTTCTAGAAGCATAGGCGATAACCCGAACATTCTGCATAAGTACGCAACCCAAGCCCTCCCTGGACGCATCGCTGTAGATGACCATATTATATGTTCCCTCTGGCAATGCAAGTACCAGAGTAGTAGTCAATCCCTTTTTCAACTCCTGAAACCCACTCTCACACTTCTCATCCAAAGTAATGTTGGTTTATTTCTGAGTTAACTTAGAAAGTGGCCCCACAATCTTAGAAAAGTCATTCACAAACCTACGGTAGTTGTGATAACCCGAACCCAGCATGCATTTAATGGCATTTAATTACATTTAATTAAGTGTCATCGTAAATGTTAGCATTGAATTTCGTGTTTATTTTTAAGTTAAACATTTATTTGTAGCTTTATTTTCATATTTCTTTTAGAAGTAATTAAAATAATACTTGAGTTAATTATTTTAACGGAATAACAACTACTTTCATATTTATGTTAATCGGTTTTATTTTTCTTGCACCTTAATGCTCGGTTTTCAATAAAATGAAAAGTAGCTTCGAGCCGAATTAAATTTTGAACTATGTTACTTTTCAAAAATTATATCTTCTTAAATTCTTTAAGATTTAATTGTTATTCTTTTATTGTCGTAAAGTGCATAGCATATCGGGAGCGATAGTTAAGAAATGATTTCTAGTCCTCAGCAAATAGTGAAAACTAGTGTTTAGTGTTTTAATTTTAGTAGTTTAGTTGTTATTAACTTGAATTTGATTTGTGATAGTTGTTTTAGCTTCAAAATGCATAAAATAAGCCTATTTGACCAAGTTTAAGTTAGCTTTGACCAAGGGCTTGACTTGTAGACTTGTTATCATCTTTTATAAGCTTAAAATAACAAGGAAAATAAAGAAAAAATGCTGAAAACAAAATGCTAAGGGCCGAAAATATACAAGGAAGAAAGAAAAAAAACCTTTCAACTTCAAACTTCAATTTCTTCGCGGGAGCTTGTGCGGGGTGGTTTCCGAGGCATCCAGCGTGGTTTTCCTAGCGTCTAAGAGCGTCTAAGGTGAGGGTTTCATGTTTATTTGCGCATTTGAATGTTTTATGTGTTAACTTTAATTTTTGGGTTTTATCCGTAGAATGTTATTTTGAACGTTTTGAGGCTTAAAGAATGTTTCCTAGCAATTGTAGAACATGTATTTATAGCTTTTTAACATTTTCCGCGGTTGAATATCAAAATTGAAATATAAATTGTTAATTAAATAATAAATTATGAATAGCAAATCCCTGTTTCGATGAAGTTGCTCTGTTATGCATTCTGTTGATGTAGGAAGGTGCTAGATAAGCTAGAATGCCTAAATGTGTGGTTTAATTGGATTGTGTAATGGAAAAATGGAGAAAAATGGCTTAGTGAAAGTTGGGGTCGTTTAGGTCAAGTTCGGCATTTTATCGTTTTGCATGATGGCATTGTCTCGGGAGGCCATGGAAGCACTTTTGGTGTGATTATGGTGTTGGTTGGGTGTTTGGTTAGGGTAGCGATAGTTCAAACGAGCAAAGGGGAAAATCGGGGCTTTGCGTGAATTCTAAGGTTAAGTAGGGTTTCAGGGTCTTTAGACGTGCCTTATAGTGACCTAGGAGGATTGGTGAAGTCGGTTTCCAAAACTCATGTCTCGTTTGAAAGTAGAAGCATTTTGAAAGTTGGGGTCATTTTGTGATTTTGTGTGTTTTCATAGTATAATGCCTATAGAATGCTTAATAATGCTTGTTATGCTCGTTAAAGTTGATTATGATTGAATTTGTATGTCAATTGTTGATAATGCTAGTTAGTATTGTTCTTGTTACTTTATTACTTGTAATTGCTTATTGTGTGCTTATTGTATCATATGTTGTTACTGACTTGCACTTCAGTGCCTTGCTCGATTATCATTATATATATCTTGTATTGCATTGCATAAGTGTCAGGCGCGTGAGTGATGGGCCTCTCTGGGTAGCCTCGGGTTGCCAGTGTTGGTTGCTCTAGCTCCGTGTCCTATTCCCTTTCTCGCTTGGGTTGCCGCCCAGGGAGTTTTGGGTCGTAGAATTGACAGAGTATGTCCGGAGTACTCTAAACAGAAGTTATAAGGTGGGTGAGCCGGCGCGTCATCGTTAAAGTCATCGAAGTCATGATCAGTACATTTCTCGCTCGAGTGAACCATAGCCTTCAGAGTGTGGTATAGCTTTGAATGGTTGTGTTAATGCTTTTATTAATTGGTTATTGTATTGATTGTTTATATTGAATGCTTGCTTGTCAATTATATTGTTTAGCTGTACCTATTTGCATTGCACGAGCTTCTTTCTCTCCACCGTGATATCTGTCTCGCCCTCACTGAGTATACGCGTTGTGTATACTCACTCCTCACCACCACATTTCAGGAAATGCCATGTTAGCTAAAAAGTTCGTGATTATATGAAAGTTCGTGCTTGAAGAGTTATCTTGCGTGCCTATGTGGCTTGAGTTGTTGAAGTGGCAAAGATGTATGCTTTCATGTATTGTATGTATTTAATATTAAAAGAATGTAATTTAATTTTTACTAGGTTATTGAAGTGATTGGAAAAGTTAGCTTATGTATTTAGTTAGTATAGTTTAACTTCAATGCATGTTTGTAATGTCCAAAGGAAAAGAGTGAGAATGGTTTGATAGTCTAACTTATGCAATAGGTTAGTATGGTTTAATTGTCAAGCATAAATGTACTTGTAAAAGATGTGAAGAGGTAGGTTAGTCTGTAAACTGGAAATGTATATTTGCTTGTGATTGCTTGTTGAGAACAAGGCTCGGATGGCCTTGAGGTGGTTGAATGTTTGGACATGGTATTGGTCCAATTATATGCTGTCGCATGTTTGCTTTTTGCCTAGAAACAGGGGAGACTCCGTCCATTTTCCCTAAAAATTATGCCCGGGTTTGGATTTGGGTTGTGATTAGATTGATTGATAGAACTCCCGGTCTCGAGAGGGATCGGGGTGTGACAGGTGGTATCAGAGCTTGTTTAGCTCATAAGCCGGGACAGGGTCCTCGGTCTGGTGGGTAGTGATCCTTGAATGTGTGCTTGTTAAATGTGTCTTGAAAGTGTATGCTTGTATGTGAGATTGTGTGTCTTGACCTGAATGTGTGCTTCTATGTGATATAGTTATGTGTTATGTGTTAATTGTGTGCTAAGTGAAGTGAAGTGTCTAGTTTTGTATTGAATTGACCTATTGAATTAGCATCGTGAATCGAATCGACCTCGTGAATTGTTATTTGCTTGAAGTATTGCTTGTAATGTGTGTATTGAAATGTCCTGAATTGGTTGTGCCGTGATTTGAATTGATTATGTTGTGCTTGACTTGATTGTCGTGCTTGAGTGACTTAGTTGAATAAACTATTTTACAAACTTGCTTGCATAATAGTTTAAGGCATGTGTATAAATATGATATCTTGGCATTCATACATGTCCAGTGGAAATGGTAAGTAAGTCCTCTTTCTCCCCTGAAGAAAGTGGTTCACAGCTGGCCTTTCAAAGTGTATGGATTGGCAGGAAATGAATGGCATTTTTATTTGGGAGTTGGTGTTTGTCTTTGGAGCTCGGTTATTGGCATACTTCTAAGACTCTTCTTCGTGGTTGGCAATCATAAAAAAAAAAACTTTCATTGGGGTTTCTATATGATGGCTCTTGGTAGCATTCTTGTGGAATTCTTATTGGGTTTCCTTATTGGCAAGGTTGTATGAAGTACTCATTTGGCAAACAGTGCAGGGGCCTCAGAGTTCGGTTTTGTATATTGTGCATCAGCTCGGTATTTTTCCTTAGGGTTTTCGTCTAGCTGGGAAATTGGGTTTGTTATCTAACTTGATTGTCTTATTAGGCAATTCTTGGTACTTTCTTACTGGAGCATTGTTTGGGTATTTTCTTTGGCATCCCTTAGTTGGTTTGGTAAAGGGAATTCCTATCGGACTTATTGTGTAGTATTACTCTCGGTATTCTTTAGAATTCTTATTGGGCATTCTGCTAGTATTTTTCTTATTGGCATTTATTGGAAGATCCTACACTTGGAATTCTGCTTGGACTTATTATCTTGTATTGTCTACGACTTCTCCTTTGGCCTTTCCACTCAAGGGAAATCTATACTTGCTGTTTTACCAAGATGTTGCATTAGGGACTCGGTGATTTGAGGATTTCATTTAGAGATTGGCCTTTGGTATTCTTCTCTATATACTTTTACAGAACTTTCAGCTAGGTCTACTTACGGCAATCGTCACTGCATGAGTATCTTTGCTTCAGTCTTTAGTTGGTATTTTCTCGGTATTCTTGGTTGGGATTTCTATTCAGGTTTTCCTACGAGCATCCTTATTCACTATCTTGCTCAGCAACCGATGAAGATTAGTCAGTGTTGGATTTCAGTGGATGCAGAGTTCTATTGGAAGAAGAATTGCGAGGACGCAATTGTTTTAAGGGGGTAAGGATGTGATAACCCGAACCCGGCATGCATTCAATGGCATTTAATTGCATTTAATTAAGTGTCATCTTAAATGTTAGTATTGAATTTCGTGTTTATTTTTAAGTTAAACATTTATTTGTAGCTTTATTTTCATATTTCTTTTAGAAGTAATTAAAATAATACTTGAGTTAATTATTTTAACGGAATAACAACTACTTTCATATTTATGTTAATCGGTTTTATTTTTCTTGCACCTTAATGCTCGATTTTCAATAAAATGAAAAGTAGCTCATAGCCGGAGTAAATTTTGAACTATGTTACTTCTCGAAAATTATATCTTCTTAAATTATTTAAGATTTAATTGTTATTCTTTTATTGTCGTAAAGTGCATAGCATATCGAGAGCGATAGTTAGGAAATGATTTCTAGTCCTCAGCAAATAGTGAAAACTAGTGTTTAGTGTTTTAATTTTAGTAGTTTAGTTGTTATTAACTTGAATTTGATTTGTGATAGTTGTTTTAGCTTCAAAATGCATAAAATAAGCCTATTTGACCAAGTTTAAGTTAGCTTTGACCAAGGGCTTGACTTGTTGACTTGTTATCATCTTTTATAAGCTTAAAATAACAAGGAAAATAAAGAAAAAAAGCTGAAAACAGAATGCTAAGGGCCGAAAATATACAAGGAAGAAAAAAAAAACCTTTCAACTTCAAACTTCAATTTCTTCGCGGGAGCTTGTGCGGGGTGATTTCCGAGGCATCCAGCGTGGTTTTCCTAGCGTCTAAGAGCGTCTAAGGTGAGAGTTTCATGTTTATTTGCACATTTGAATGTTTTATGTGTTAACTTTAATTTTTGGGTTTTATCCGTAGAATGTTATTTTGAACATTTTGAGGCTTAAAGAATGTTCCCTAGCAATCGTAGAACATGTATTTATAGCTTTTAAACATTTTTTGCGGTTGAATATCCAAATTGAAATATAAATTGTTAATTGAATAGTAAATTGTGAATAGTAAATCCCCATTTCAATGAAGTTGCTCCGTTATGCGTTCTGTTAATGTAGGAAGGTACTAGATAAGCTAGAATGCCTAAATGTGTGGTTTAATTGGATTGTGTAATGGAAAAATAGAAAAAAAATGGCTTAGTGAAAGTTGGGGTCGTTTAGGTCAAGTTCGGCATTTTATCGTTTTGCGTGATGGCATTGTCTCGGGAGGCCATGGAAGCACTTTTGGTGTAATTATGGCATTGGTTGGGTGTTTGGTTAGGGTAGCGATAGTTCAAACGAGCAAAGGAGGAAATCGGGACTTTGCGTGAATTCTAGGGTTAAGTAGGGTTTCGGGGTCTTTAGACGTGCCTTATAGTGACCTAGGAGGATTGGTGAAGTCGGTTTCCAAAACTCGTGGCTCGTTTGAAAGTAGAAGCGTTTTGAAAGTTGGGGTCATTTTGTGATTTTGTGTGTTTTCATAGTATAATGCCTATAGAATGCTTAATAATGCTTGTTATGCTCGTTAAAGTTGATTATGATTGAATTTGTATGTCAATTGTTGATAATGCTAGTTAGTGTTGTTCTTGTTACTTTATTGCTTGTAATTGCTTATTGTGTGCTTATTGTATCGTATGTTGTTACTGACTTGCACTTCAGTGCCTTGCTCGATTATTGTTATATATATCTTGTATTGCATTGCATAAGTGTCAAGCGCGTGAGTGATGGGCCTCTTTGGGTAGCCTCGGGTTGCCAGTGTTGGTTGCTCTAGCTCCGTGTCCTATTCCCTTTCTCGCTTGGGTTGCCGCCCAGGGAGTTTTGGGTCGTAGAATTGACAGAGTATGTCCGGAGTACTTTAAACGAAAGTTATAAGGTAGGTAAGCCGGCGCGTCATCGTTAAAGTCATCGAAGTCATGATCGGTACATTTCTCGCTCGAGTGAACCATAGCCTTCAGAGTGTGGTATAACTTTGAATGGTTGTGTTAATGCTTTTATTAATTGGTTATTGTATTGATTGTTTATATTGAATGCTTGCTTGTCAATTATATTGCTTAGTTGTACCTATTTGCATTGCACGAGCTTCTTTCTCTCCACCTCGATATCTGTCTCGCCCTCACTGAGTATACGTGTTGTGTATACTCACTCCTCACCACCACATTTCAGGAAATGCCATGTTAGCTGAAAACTTCGTGATTATGTGAAAGTTCGTGCTTAGATTGATTGATAGAACTCCTGGTCTTGAGATGGATCGGGGTGTCACAGTAGTAACCTTCCAAACCAAGGAAGCTGCGAACCTCTGTAACATTTTTCGGCCTTTTCCAAGACATCACCACTTCAATCTTAGTGGGATCTACTGAGATACCGTTCTGAGTAATCACATGGCCAAGAAAAGATATTTGTTGTAGCCAGAATTAACATTTGTTAAACTTCGCAAACAACTGATGCTCCTGTAGTTTCTATCGGACAAGTCATAGATGTTGCTCGTGCTCCGATTCAGTCTTAGAATATACTAAGATATCATCAATGAAGATTTCCATGAACTGGTCCAAGTACGACTGAAAGACTCAATGCATAAGATCCATGAATGCTGCAAGTGCATTAGTTAGTCCAAAGGGCATAACTACAAATTCATAATGCCCATACTGAGTCTTGAAAGCAGACTTTGGAACATCCTCCGTACGAATCTGAAGCTGATAATACCCCTGCCTCAAGTCAAATTTAGAGTAGACTTTAGCTCCCTGAAATTGATCAAACAACTCATCAATCAGTGGCAAAGGATACTTATTCTTGATGGTCACCTGATTCAAACCCCGATAATCAATACATGATCGCAAGGTAGTATCATTCTTCTTCACAAATAAAATAGGTGATCCCCACGGTGAAGAACTCTGTTGAATGAAACCCTTCTCTAATAACTCTTGCAATTGCGTTTTCAGCTCTTTAAGCTCAGCTGGTGCCAACCGGTATGCTGATTTAGAAATAGGTTGAGTACCGGAAATTAAATTGATCACAAACTCAATATCTCTCTCTGGCAGCAGTCTTGACAACTCCTCGGGAAATAAATTGGGATATTCCCGAATTATCGAAACTTCCTCCAGTTTTAGCCTATCAGATGGCTTGTTGATCAAATAAGCTAGATAACCCGAACACCCCTTACTCACTAGCTTAATAGCTTTAATTGATGAGATAATGAAACTCGTCTTAGCATCTCAGTTTCCCGCTACCTCAACCACCGGTTGCTCTGGCAACCGAAATTGCACCACCTTTGTTCTATAGTTTAACTAAGCATCATACTTGGCAAGCCAATCCATACCCAAGATAACATCATACTCTCGGATAGGACATAAGATAAGGTTCGAAGGAAAATCTTAACCTTTAACACGTATTTTACAATCTTTACATTCTAAGCCAGTCACATATTTATCAATCAAATGAGTACTAAACTCAACCACATAAGGTAACTCCTCAGGTTGCACATTAACACATTGCACACAGGTAGGAGTAATGAAAGAATGTGTAGCGCCAGAATCAATCAATACTTTAACAAGTTGATTGAGTATAAGAAAGTTACCTTTCACAACTGCCGCTGCCTCAATTAATTCCTTCAAGTCCACTGCGTAGGCCCGAGCCTGTACCCGCTGCTGCTGAAGTGCACTACCTGCAGGTCTACCCTGATAACCCTGGGTCGTTGGTCGACCCTCAAAATTCTACCACTTGGGACTGTCTCACACTCTATGTTGGTTGTTGCCGCAACCCAAGCATGTCCCTGCCTTCATCCGACAATTAGCCTCCAGATGACCCCAACATTTACAGAAAACGCATTGCAGAGCTGGGGTACTGATATTGCCTCCCAAAGAACCAGAAGCTGAATAAGCAGTTGCACCAGTCTGCTGCTAAGTTCTCGCAACATTCGGCCTGTACTGACCTTGAGACTGGGTCGGCCTCTGCTGTGACTGTGCCTAATAGGATCCCTACTGAAACTGGGGCCTGTAATTACTCTGCTGCCCCTGAGGTTTGAAAGAACCCTACTGCACTGGTGGCCTGTAAACACTCTGCTGCACTAAAGGCCTATAAACAACCTGCTGACTCTGAGGTTGAAACGGCCTCTTACTAGCCTGACTAGAACTAGCCTGCTCCTATTTCATTTTTTCCAACCTAGAAGTTGCATTAAAAGTTTCAGAAAACTCATCATACTGTATCAAGGCCATCACATCCTGAATCTCTGGCCTTAGACCCCTAATGAACCTCCGGGTCTTCTGTTCCTGATCTGCCACAAACTCCGGAGTATACTGGGACAGCCTAGTAAAGTTGGCCTTGTACTGGGACACTATAGACTTACCCTGAACCAGAGAAGTGAATTCCTCATCCCGTCGTTCCCGTGCAATCCTCGGGACATATTTGGCTCGAAACTCCCAAAAAATCTTAGCCCAGATATAGGGAGTACCCCATGCTTCCCAATCTGACCTCACTGTACTCCACCATTCCTCTGCCTCATCATCAAATAGAAATATCACAAAGGTAACCTTCCTATCATTAGTGTAATCAAGTGGGTCAAATATTTTCTCAATCTTATTGATCCAAGCCTCAGCTTTCCGATCATTAGGCGTACCCTGAAACCTCGGTGGATAGTACCCCAAGAATTCCTTTAACAGACTACCTCCACGGTAACCACCCTGTACATTATGCATCAGCGTCTGCACGTTATGTACCTGAGCAGCTTGCCCGGCCAGAATCTGTGATTGCCCCACTGTGACCTCTGTCATTCGGTCCATAGCCATTGCAATACGGTCATAACCTTGGTCTCGGCCCAGTGCCACATTTCCCTGTTCCTCATTACCTCTCTGAGGCCTACCACGGGTTCTCAGTCATCCAGCCATTCTACTAACAAAGAGTTAGCATAGGTTATAACACGTAGACAGACTATATACAATGAATAGCACATAGACAACAAATATCACGTAAGGCACGTAGATCACATAAGGGTTAGTCACATAAAAAGGTTAATCACATAATCACAAAATCATATTAACATATAATTTACTTTTATTTCACTTCATACAAACTTTCATGCTAAGACCACTGCCCACATACCGAGAATGACCTGGCTGACAACTAAACATGCGCTTTGATACCACTAAATGTCACGCCCTAACTTGACCCCACTTACGATCAGTCAGGATGTAATGAAATTTTGGTAATATAACGTTTGTAAGATGGACAACATGAGTCTAAACCAATCCTTTATAACATCACACACCCAACTACAACTTGAACAACAACTCCAACCACCATTCGTTAACATCCACCACCTCTACATTCATTCGTTATACAACCATACAACATACCAACCACAAGTCATACGCCTCCGTTTCAACAACATACGACAAACTATACTATACATATGCATAACATATATAAAACTAGTCTAGCAACTTGTTCATATTCCAAAAATAAGACAACTTGCTAGCATTATATTTTCACTATCGTTTAAACATCTTATACAATACAACCTTTAAAGTGTTAAACATTACAACATATTTCATATTACAGAACAACAAAGAAGCATTCCAGCAAAGACATCAAGGACAAGACTCTTGCACATTTGACTCATCCACAAAATGCTCGTACTCAGTCTCTTGAGGTATGTACCCTAACTCCGGCTCGGTAACACCTGAAAGTCAGCAAAGAGGGTGAGCTTATACAACACAAAGCTCAATGAGGGTTCGAAAGATGTTTTGGAAACAATTTTCTTTACCAATTGGGAAAACACTATAGGAGCAATAACATTCAGTAAACTTCACCATCATTAACAATTCAACTTAAACAACACAAATAACCATTCACTTTAAAAAGGATACACTTGTTGGTGTAGCTCCATACGCCATCACGATCTCAACCAACTTCTTATAACTCCCACTGATACATTTCAGAAGTACCTCAACTAGCCCACACACTCCATGGCACTCTCCGACCACACAAGATAAAGGTAACACATGATAGCTGTGTCAGTAACCCAACAAGCCCGATGCGGCCTGAGGTGACACAACACTATCATGGCTTTCATCAGACAACACTTAACATTTAACATTCCGAGAGACCAACAAAGTAGGTTGTCACTTGGCACTTCAACAATCATCAACACTTTCAACAACACTACAACAACTCAACAATTAATCAAACAATTAAGACACCTAAGTTAGATGACAAAGTAGGTAACCCAACTTAACATACATTACCACATGCATTCAAACCCGAACCTACTCAACAACAACCCAAGAATCAACTACACAAACACAACCAAACAACTAAAGACAACATTTTAACATTTCAAAGAAAGATTACACAAACTTCTAAAATTCATAACTTACAATCTACTAATCAAACGACCCCGAACCTTTTCCTAACACTCAACCACACATGTATCTACATTAACCCCCTCGAAAACCAACCAAAAGCCATCAAAAATAAGCCCAACAAGCCTAACTTTGGTAATGCACCTTGGCTGAATTTTTTGACATTTTACTATGACATTCAAATTGAAAATTTGGCATTACAACATTACTACACAATTACTAATGTCACGCCCCAACTTGACCCCTCCTATAATCAGTCAGGACGCAATGGAATTTCGGCAGTATAACGACAGTAAATAGAATACCGAGGTTCTAAACCAACCTCATTAATAACATTAAACCTCCAATTCTATAACCATACAAACAATAACTTCTCAACAGCATAACAACAAACAACATAACCATAATATACAATAATCAGTCTTTGTTATCTGCCTCCGTTCCAACATAACATACAATACCTCAACCTTATCATACATTTCAAAAGTAAGTTGAGACACATTTACAACTTAACCATAGACAAAAGAAAACCACTAAGTTAACATCATTTGGATCATCATCTTTTCAACATCTATTACAATAAGAACCATAAAGCATATAAAAGTCTACTAAGCTAATGTACATGACATTAAACAACATAAAATCATGGATAAGACTCAGGAACATATGACTCATCCACGTAAGGCACATTTTCCACATTCTCCTCTTCAGGAGGCACGTACCCGTAATCCTGCGATAGTACACCTGTATGCATGCAATAATAGAGAGTGGGCTTATATACATAAGCCCAGTGAGGATCCGATAGATCTCGAGAAAGGTCTACTAAACTCCTTGGAATAATCCTTTGAGTCAGTAAACACACAATAACACAAATAATACTATCATCACATAGCTATATAACCAATCAATAAAGGATACTCTATTTGGTGTAGCTCCAAACGCCATCACGATCTCAACCGTTCTTCTTATAACTCCCCATTACTCACGCACCCGAGGTACCTCACTAGCCCCTCCCTCCATGACACCTCCGTCATGCGAGCTAGGGGTAGCCTATGGCAGTCATGCCGTTATCAACCCGACAGCCCAACGCTGCCCGAGAGGTGGCACACATATACCAAGACTCCATAATCATCATCAATCATCAATCAATCAATCAATTGGGAGTTCAGCAACGAAAGTGCCCGATTCCCGAATTCAATAATAATCAATCAATCAATTGGGAGATCAGCAACAAAAGTGCCCGATTCCCGAACTCAATAATAATCAATCAATAACTTAGTTAGATGACAAAGTAGGCCATCTAACCGGACATGCATCATATACACAATTAAACTCTAAATTACTCATCAACAACTCACCATTCAACACTCAAACACAACCCAATCATCTAAAGGCATCGTTCAAGAAATTAAAGAATGACAACCTAAATTTCTAAAATTCATAACTTACAATCTATTAATCCAAACATTGCCAAATCAGTTTCTATCACTCACCCATTCAACCCACTACATTATCCCTCTCGAAAATCCACCATAACACCTCCAAATCATGCCCGATAACCCTAAAACCCTAGGATGTCTTGGCTGGATTTTCTGGATTTTCACACGAACAATGTAATCAAAAATTCGGCATTACAACAGCGCTAACACGTAATTATCAAGTATTTAGAAATTGACGGCAATCGATTTCGATCAATACAACTCATTTAATTCAACTTTGAACATTTTAATCAAAATTAAATACCCGGAAAATAAAAATTATGCTACATCTGACAGAAATTCGTAGTATTGCATCAAAATGATCCCTAGCATGCAAGGAGCAATAATCTATCATCAGATTTCAATTCTAACGGTTAAATTTCATTTATGAGCAAAAGTATAAAAATGACATTTTGAGATCCAGAATTTTTCTCTCACCTTTGATGCAATATAAGCCTACGAATGCGTGCTATGCGTGCCCAACAAGCAGAATCCAAGTCGGTGAGAAGTTCTACGGACAAAAACCAAGTTTTTCTTTGAAAAATTGGATTGAAAAGCTTTGAAATCTCTTTCTTTTTCTCTCTTCTCCCTCTCGGCAATGTGTGTGTTTGTGAAGTATGTTTTGTGTTGTGTGAGTGTGTGTAGGTGATAGTATATAATTAAAAGCTTAGTCAATTAAAAAAAATGCAAAGTCAAAGTAGTTTAAGTTAGTATTTTTGTGTTTTCTTGACTTTAAATGCATTTTCTTGATTACCAAAGTTCAAAACAATTTATTCAACACCCAATCTAGCTCAAGTAAATTATTTTTAGGTGACAAGAAGTTTTACAATCCAACAATTTCACCCGAGTCGGCTTAAAACTCGTTTTTCGCAAAAGTCAGTGTAAAAACCCTAATAAATTCTTAAGCCGATTTTAAAACCGTTTTTATCAAACACATGTCTATTAAAGTCCGTGGACTAGGTCTAGAAGGGTTAAAAAGACCAGTTTCAAAATTTTAGCGGACGTGCGTCCAAAATACTATTCACTAAAAATCGACGATAAAATTTATGATCCCGTTTTTTATGAAAATTTCATGAATGCACATTTAGCACATATTAGGAGTATTGACATCAAAATTATAACTTTCTAAGTCCTATAGCACATAAACAGATCATATGCACGCAAAATGAGGTATAGCACGTAAAACGAGATAAGCAGGAAAGTGGGGTTTCACAACTAACAAGCCTATAGAAGCAACTACAACTACAATTATTCAAATATAAGCCAAATAATCAATTTAAATATCCAAAAAATAAAAATACAAGCTACTACCATTCAAAATGGCTAAAAATGCATATAATTGGTCCTTATCATCTACTAAGAAATAATCTAACATCAATTTAACAAAAATAACCACTACAATTGCATCAACCAAAAACTCAACTCAACTTTGAAATAATGAACTTTATTTTTCCCTCACCTTTGATGCAAAGTGATGTTAGGAATGTGTAGAATGGATGCCCAACAAGCAATTTCAAGCTTTAAATGAAGTTATTTGGCCTTGAATTGCAAAATCTATGAGAAATTTGCTTTGAAAACCTAACAAACTAATTTTATTTTCTTCCTTGGAGCCTCTCGGCCTTGTGTGTGAGTTTTGAGTATGTTTTATGCGTTGTTTTCATGTAATGTGTATGTATAATGTATATATAATGCTAAGTCAACAAAATAAGTTAAAGTCAAAGTTGTCAACACTTAGTATTTTAGTTAGTTTTAGTCTATTTTGCTTATATATGTATATATATTAACTGAAATACTAGGTTTTAGTAGACTATTTTTTAGGACAACATTATATGTATAAGCATATTTAAGCATTTATATACATACAATCAAAATAAAATGCTTAGTATTGCAAAAGAAGATGATAAATCCATTTAAATTCTTAATTCGTTTCAGAATCAGTTTTTTATCAAACACGGGTCTATTAATAACACAAGACTAGGTTTTAAAATGTTTAAAAGACCCGTTTCAAAATTCCAGAGGACGTGTCTTAAAATATTATTCACAAAACTCAACGATAAAATTTCAATGCAGATTTTTATGAAAATTTCATGAATGCTCACATATCATGTAATAGAAGTTATAATTTTATAATTAACATATTTTAATTCATATAACATATAAAAAAGTCAAAACATGTACTTTCACATAAAGGAAATTTTGGAGTTTCACAGTATCAAAGACTATACTATTAAAAATTGGGGTCGTGACAAGTGGTATAAGAGCTTAAGGTTACGACCCTTATGGATGGATTAGAATTATGACCTTCTAGAATGGTATTTTAAAAATGACCTTTTGTGCATAAGTCTTGATCAGGAACTTTGGATTAGGAGCTACAAGTTATGGTTCTGTGGATTGAAGTTTGACTACAATGGTTATATGTACTAGTTGGATTGCTTCTTTGAATTGAAGTTATAGGTTATTTAATTGATGAGTTTTCGGTACGAATAGCTAGCCTTCTAACTACTTGATTCCACGTAGATGATTCTAGTATTTATGTATTGGGAAGATAGTTTTGAAGTGATTGTATGATTGCTCAGATTCTCTAGGTCTCCTTAGTGTCTTGTTATAGTGAGAGAGATAGATTACAAGATTTGATTTAATGGTGTGTATGTAATACCCGAGCCCGACCATGCATTTATAAGTATTTATTTATATTTATTTCTTTCGTTATTTTTGAAAAATGTGCCGTTGTGATTATTTGCCTACATTTAATCTATAGTTAATTGTCTTACGATTTAAAAATTAATTGGTATTACGATTAATAGTAACTTATTATTACGTCTTCTTATAGCTTGAATTAACATTAAGCTTAGGGTCATTATAGGGATGTAAAGCTTGATATCATGACCAAGTAAACCTTTTTAGCTGCTTACCAGAGTATGGGTGATTTCTTTTAACTTTTTGGGCTATTTCTGTTGTTTTATGATTTTAGGAGTTTTGGGCCGAAAAAGGGGTTTCACTTCGGGGCCAATTATAGGAAAATAGAGACCCTATCGTGAAAAACGGACATACGCCATCCTTCTTTTAACTTGTACTACTTAATGGTGAACTTTGGCAAAATTGTATTTCAGCCCGAAAATACGAAAATCAGGGCACCTGCGTACAAAACGGGCAAAAAGTGAAACGTTTGTGTCACTCTCAGGGAGTGACACGTGTCTCGGGACACATGTCATGCATGCGTGGACGTGCCACGCATGCATGACATGACATGTGGCGGGACACGTGTCATACATGCATGGACATGTCACGCATACGTGACACGTGGCGTGACACGTGGAGGGACACATGTCCCGCATGTGTTGGCCTTGAAAACCTATATAAAGGGGTTACTTGACCCCTTGAAATCAAACATGCAGACACTTTTCTCTGACCTGATTTTACTAAATTATATCGATTCAATTTAGTTAACGTTCTGAAAGTTCCAAAATTGGTCCGAATCTTTTTCAATTTTCGGCATTTTAAGGTGAGGAAAATTTTGAAAAACTCATGCTTATTTGAGTTAATTCATTTATTGTACAAGTTAATTATTAATTTATAAGTTGTAAATATAGACAAGCTTGACTGTGAGGGTTTTATTGTTTTACTTATTTATGGTATCTACATGTTAGTATATCCCTATTATACTTAAATTTGTCCAGTTAATCACTAATATATACTGCCCAATTTATCTGGTAGTTTTAGCATAAAATAAGCAGAAATACTACCCAAGTATTTCTAGAAATGCTATACATGTTATTTGCATGCCGTTATAATACCCAATTTATACTTGGAAATTGCTTTATTATAGCTGTTACTCTGCCAGAATACCGCGGAACATATGTTATTACTTGCCGGAACAATCTCTTTAATTGATCCCCAAACGATCTGCTGTGTTTTCTATGACTAATTGTGCATGCTTGTGTGTTCTTGAAATTGGGGGTTGTAACCTCAGACACGATAGTTGGTACGAACGCCCAGCGGCATAGGGCTTGCCGGTGCTCCCGTACCTATCGTGGTCCTATTCCCTCTCCCGCCTGGCGATCTCCACCCTCAAGGAGCTGGGTCATAGATTTTGGATACAATCCGAAGTATCCTCTTGGGAGAGATAAGAAGTTGTGATCTTGATTCGGGGTTGGCCACCTCTAGAAATGACATCAGAATATGGGTAAGTCCTCCCGCTTGGCGATCTCTACCCTCGGGGAGGAATATGTGATTAAGTACTCCCGCTTGGCGATCTCCACCATTGGGGAGGAAATCTGCTTGTTATTTACATGACGTTACGTGATTCAAGTGTGTTAATAATCTCTATTGGTTATTATATGTTGTTTACCATATGTGTTATACTACCGTACGTGAATTGCATCATGATTTGCAAAAGAGACCGACCAGAAATGTTTTCAAAACTCTTCTTTTCTATCCTCACTGAGCTTCCCCAGAGCTCACCATCTTTTCTTCCCCCTAATGCAGGTGCAGCTTAGCTTGAAACGGAAATAGACTTTGAATGTTTACATGATCGAAGCCTATTGCTATCATAGTTGGATCCAAGTTGTAAAAGTTAGAATTTGTTGTATTAATTTCGGAAGAAAAGTAGCTGTGTTGAAACCTCAGTTTGTATGATAGCCGGGTAGTTATCAGATCTCAAATGTTGCAACATTCTTTTGTACTTAAATTAGTATATAAATGCTTGTTATTAAGTAATTCTCTATTTACTGTTCCTTTTAATAGAAAGTTATGAACTCGCAATGACGATAAACACAGACTTTGACCTAGTCTTGAGAAGGGCCGGGTTGGGGTCGTTACAGTGTAAGTGTGTAAGTAGGACACCCTTTTGTGCTTTCTATTTCCATTGGTTTTATTATTCTCTTCTATTCAATTATCGCTTATTTTGGAGAAAGTAGTACTCTTATATCGTATCATTATTTTCTTTAAAGTTTTGCTTCTTGGATTGTTGAATTCTACATTTATTGTCATTGTTTCTACTCCTTGATATTTATTCTTGCCTCTTATATCATTTATCTCAAGATTTCCTCATTCATTTTACATCTCGAATTATTGGCTTCTTATTTTGAGACCCCGAATTTGCCCTAATTTGCAAATACATGTTTTATCTGTTTAAATGCTATTAGAATTAATATGTATGTATTTATATGTGATATTAAGTGATCTAAGATTAATTGTACATTTAAAAGACATTTGCAAAACAAATAATGTGACTTTTCAACTTCTTTTGCAAAATTGAGTTTTATACCTAGGTTGTATGTATATATCTATATATATATATATATATATAGACTAAAAACTAAAAAAAACTCAAAAGTTGACAACTTTGACTTTAGTTATTTTGTTGACTTTGTATTATATTAGCTATTATACATACAATATACACGAAAATCAGCCAAAACACCCTAAAAACACATACAAAAATGTGAGCCCCGGAGGAAGAAGGAAAATAGTATTTTTCAAGGGTTTTCAACCATTTTTGAAGAAAAAAAACTCAATTCAAGGCCAAATCACTTCATTCAAAGCTTGTTTTTGCTTGTTGGGCACCTATTCTACCTATTTCTAGCCTTAGTTTGCATCAAAGGTGAGGGAAAAACTAAATCTTTTTTTAAAAGTTTGTGTCAAATTTTAGTCGATGCATTTGTAGATGCTATTTTATTAAATTGATGTTAGATTATTTCTAAGTAGATGATAAGGACCAACTTAGTGTATTTATAGCCATTTTGAATGGTAGTAGCATGCATTTTTATTTTTCGGGTATTAAATTGATAATCTGGCTTGTTTCTTAAATAAATGTAGTTGTAGTAGTTGAAATTGGATGGTAGTTGCTTCTATAGACTTGTTAATTATTGTGTAGTAATGTTATAATGGCAAATTTTCAATTTGAATGCCATGTTAGAAGTCAAAAATTTCAGCCTTGAATGCTTTGCTATTTTGGACTTGTTGGGCTTGTTTTTGGTGGCTTTTGGTTGGTTTCCGAGGGGGTTAATGTAGTTGCTTGGGTGGTTGAGTGGTAGGAAAGGGTTCGGGGGTTGTTTGATTGTTAGATTGTAAGTTATGATGTTTGGAAGTTTGTGTAGTTTTTTTTAAAAATGTCTAAGTATTGTCTTTAATAGTTTGGTGTTGATTGTGTGGTTGATAATTGGGTTGTTGTTGAGTAGGCTTGAGTTTGAATACATGTTGAAATGTGTGTTGAGTTTGGATGACCTACTTTGTCATCTAACTTAAGTGTTTTAGAATTGTGTAGTTGATGATTGCTGAAGTGTTGTCTAATTGATTGTTGAATGTTGAAGTGCTGGGAGGCAGACAACCTACTTTGTTGTTCTCTCGGAATATTAAGTGTTCAATGTCAATTGTTGTAAGTCATGATAGTGTGTCACCTCTCAGGCGGTATCGGGCTTGTCGAGTTGAAAACGGCATGACTACCATTTGTTAACCCCTATCTCGTGTGGTCGGAGAATGATCATGGAATGTGGGGCTAGGTTGGTGTATTTCAGAATTCATTTGGTGCATGGGTAGGGTTCGTGATTGGTGCACAAGGAGAACAACTTCAACCGAACGAGTATATCGTATCCTTATTGATTGGTTACTTTCATTGTTACAATTGAAGTGTTGTTGATGTTTATTGTGCGTTATTGTTCCTAGGGTGTTTTCCCAAGTGGTAAAGAAAGCATTTCAAAAACATCCTATTGAACCTTCGCTGAGCTTTGTTATATATAAGCCCACCCTCTTTGTCGACTTTCAGGTGTAACTGAGCAAGATCTTGGGTACGTTCCTCAGGAAGTTGAGTACGAGCCTTTTATTGATGAGTCCAATGTGCAAGAGTCTTATCCGTGATGTCTATGCTGGAGTGCTCTTTATGTTGTTTTGTATTATGTAGCATGTTGTAATGTTTTAAGCTATGAAGATTGTATTATATAACTCAACTTAAAGATATTGGTTGGTATAATGCTAGTTAGTTGTCTTTCTTTTGGAATATGATAGGTTGCTAGACTAGTATTATATCTATTGTGCATGTGTATTGTATAGCTAGATGTATGTTGTTGAGACGGAGGCATATGTCTTGTTGTTGGAATGGTGAATGGTTGGGTAATGAATGGTGTTGAATGTGTTGGAGTTGTTGTTGAGGTTGTAGTTGGTTGTGTGATGTTTATAAGGACTAGTGTAGAGTCATGTTGTCCATATTACAGACATTATATTGCCAAAATTCCATCGCATCCTGACTGATCGTAAGTGGGGTCGAGTTGGGACGTGACATTAAGTGGTATCAGAGCATGATTAGCTTGTAAGCCGGGGTATCCTCGGAGTGTGGGTAGTGGTCTTGACATGAATGCATGTAATAAGTATCAAGTGAATTATATGTTAATATGTTTATGTGATTAATTTTCTATGTGATCAATATGTTTTAGGTGTTAAGTGAACTAATATGGTCAATATGTTTTATGTGACAACGTGTCTTATGTACTCAATGTGTTGTATGCAGCCAATATACATTATGTGATTAATATGTATTATGTGACAACTGTGTTTTATGTGATTGAAGTGACTTGTGTAAAATTAGTTGTTTATGTGGTTTTAATTGCTTATGACTGTCTTATGTGGAACAACGTGCTTTAGGTGCTCAATGTACTTTAAGTGACTAATGTGAGTTATGTGATCAACTTGCCTTATGTGAAGTATATTTCTTATGTGACTTTAATCGTTTGTAACTTGCTTACGTGATGTAACCTGTTTACGTGATATTGGCTTCCTATGTGATGAATTGTGTGTTATGTGATAATGTTGTACTATATGATAATCATGCATTATGTTGTACCTGTTTTTGTGTGATATAATTGTATATATGCTATAACTGTAGGTGATTCTTTTGGGTGAAGTAAGGATGACTACAAGAGCTCTCGGAAATAGAGGTAGGCCGTGATTTTGAATTATTATTATTATTCTAATAGTTTATCAATGAGATTTTAATTATTATGTTTATGGATTTTAATCTCAGCTTAATGGATTGATCTTGATGTTCCTTTGGCGAGAGTGAAGTTGTTCGAGGAAATAACAATTTATTTTTATGATTAGAGTTATTTTTCTTGCCATGTGTAACTTGTTATTACTTGGAGATGAGTCATAAGTAGAGGTTCTCTTGAGGTTGTGATCATGCACTTTTGGGGTCTTCATTAGCGAATCTTATTTGGTAATCGGTGATTTATCTTGTTTAGTGATTGGTTTGGTGAGGAATGCAAATTTTAGAGTGATTGTATGACTCCTCAGGTTCTCTAGATCTCCTTAGTGTCTTGTTTTGGAGAGATAGATTATAGGATTTGATTTATTGGTGTTTAAGTGTGTAGGTGGGATACCCCTTTTGTGCTTTCTATTTCTATGGGTCTTATTATTCTATTCTACTATATTCTCATTAATTTGAGAGAGAGTTACACTTTTCTAGCATATCAATTGTTTCTTGAAAGTTTTGCTTATTGGACTAATTGATCCTATACTCATTTGTCGTTGTTTCTATTCCTAACATTCATATTTGCTTCTTATAGCAATATTGTGAAGGTTCTCTAGCACGTAAAACACATATAGCGCAGCGGAAACATGAATAATAAAGCTATAAAACCTTAGAGAACCAAGAATTGAATCATCCAAACATGCACTTGGACTCAAAAACATGATAGAACCAAGAAAAGTTAAATCTGAAAATTCGTTACCTCTTGACGAAGACTACAAATTGTTTGCTTGGATTGGAGACCACAACGTAGCAGCCCTCTACAATCTCATACACACCACATCGAGGCTTGAACGAGGCGAAGCAAACTTTTGCATGAGCTTCAATGGAACGACACAACTCCCAAGGAGAAAGAGAGAGTGGCGGGTAGGTTTTGTGAGAGAGAGCTGAATTTTGTGTTATGTCTACTAGAGTTTCACTTTAAGTTGAATTTATAAGGAGCTACTAGTTTTCAATATTTTCACCTTGACCCCATACCTTATGGGGTTCTTTAAATTCAGCTTATAACCTTTTCTAATCAACTATAAGTTAATTAGACATCAACCCATAATTAATTGACACTCAATTAATTATCAATTCAACTTATACAAAAGCCAATTTCTCAAATTGCTCTTGACTCTAAGTCAAACGTTTGACCATCAAACTTTCTCTCTTATTTGCATACTCGAATGGTTTCCCTAAACCCATTCTAACCATGTGCAATCCATTATATAATTGTTTCTAGATAGAATATGAGAAGATCCTTGTGCTAGCGTGACTTCTCCATTTTATCCCTCATAGTTCTAACCCTTCAACTTGTGTGCGATCCTGTAGGTTCGAGTGCCAAGCCGGTAGTAACTAGGGCAAGTATCAATTAACCCATCTCTATTAGAACTCCTTCTAATTGCTACTAATCGAGGTTGGTGTCTAGCAACACTTCCCAACGACCAAATGGCTCGAATGCTTAATCCAAGCTTTCCTACTCAAGAACCTTTTGGCGACTAGTTAACATATAGTCCATTCCTTCCACTAGATGCCCCGAGCTTGCCCTAGGGTATGGTTAATGTCAGTCAGACCCTAATAGGCTTACTCCTATGTTTTGTTGACTTTTCCTATATGACAAAAATCATACCACCATGGCCATGGATTTTTGTCAATATCTCTATGAGACGACATATGGCATACTCTCTTTCATCTAGAGTAGTGGATCCTCGTAGCGACACTCACTAGGCTCGCAAGTACTTGACTGTACCCGAATCCCCTTTCAAGTAGGTCTTCTCTTCCTGCCTTTTGTCTAGGGCCAAAGTACAATGAGTTGCTTACAAGCTACTATGATGTCCTCAAGTCAAATGATTACTTTGCACAACTATCACCTGAGAACCTTCTCAATGACTTAGGCGGATGAAGCCTCATTGAGTGTTCTCTATGGATCGTGTCCGATGTACATATCTCCATACACACCCATGCATTAGCCTTGATATCTCATGTCACTTGGTTGATGAGATCAACCTAGATAGAGCTAACTACATGTCAGTCTTGCCATATTCATCAATGCCCAGTCTTGATGAATCCTATGACCTAGGATAGGTTTTAGGTATGTCTTAGGTGTCGATTCTCATCAACCATAAGCTCTTATGGTTTGACCCTATATCGACATATCCAAGAGCTTTATCAGTTATACGTAATATGCAGCTAGATGATATATGAACGTATAAGAGATAAAGGTAAACATCATATGGTACTTTTATTTGATTAAAACTTTATAACAAAGACCGTTTCGTTACACAAATATTCCTATCATCCTTCACTGAATGATTGGCTTGCAGGGCGTATTCCCAACATTCTCCCACTTGCACTCACAGCAAATCCTTTCGGTATCTAATACCCATCTAGGATCTATGGCAGTCAAACTCCTTTGATCGAAAGGCTTAATTCTATATCTCCATCAATGATGTACTGGTTTTAAGTATTTCTCTAAATACCTAATAATCGACCTACCAGTGAATCTCATCTAGGTCATCCAGATATCCACTAATCATTCCAAGTGAATTAGCTATATCGACCATCATACATTCATGGCATACTTGTTGGAGTCGACCGCCGAAGCCCATGGAATCCCTTTCATGCATTCTCGCTCAGCATTAGACCATATACATCCGCTTATGCTCAGAATGATCCCAGTTCCAAATGAGTATGTACCTCTTCTTGGAACTATCCATGTGATACCTATTCCGAATAGTATCTTTGTATGTAGACTAGGATGGGCCTAGCATCCTTCTTGAACTATCTCTATAGATCTTTATACTTAGTATGTAGGATGTTTCCCAAGTCTTTCATAGAGAACTGCTTCGTAAAGCCAGATCTTCAATTTCCTTAATGCTTCTACAGCATTTCAAATGTGTAGTATGTCAACTACATTGAGCATCAAGGAAATGACTTTTGCTCCCACTAACCTTTTGTATATGCAGCATTCCCTTTTGTTTTAGACCAAGCCAAGCCCTTTTGACTTTTACGTCGAAACAATCACTCCAATTGCGAGATGCTCACCTTAGTCCATAAATGGTTATTTATAGCTTGCATACTTTGGACTCAGCATTCCTTGATGTAAAACCCTCGAATTGTACCATGTACACATCCTTCTCAACTTCCCATTGAGAAACACGGTTTTACATCCATCTGTGAAATCCACTAGTCATGCAGTGCTACAAAAGCAATCTTGATCCAAATAGACTTCAGCATTGCTACTTGTGAGAGGATCTTGTTATAATCAATGCCTTGCCTTGGGCGAGAAGCCCTCAGCAACTAGATGCGCCTTGTATATTTCAACCTTGCCGTCTACTCTAGTCTTTCATGTTTGAACAAATACTTATACCTTGTGGCAATGAGCCCCAAGTGGGTCAACCAATGTCCAACATTGCTGACCCTTGTGAAGTTCATTTTGGATCTCATGGCCTAAAGCCACTACTCACAATCAAATACTGCATCACCTCTGAGAATGTAGTTAGTCATACGTCACCTTGATTGACCTCTATAACATCGTCATCCTAGATCAGGTACTCTCAGAACCTATTTGGCTTGCGAGTGATTCTCCTAGATCTTCTCAGCAGTATTTGTACAAGTATGTCAATGTTGCCTTTAGGTTCTTTCGTCTAACTGATTTATTGTGGACCCTAAATCTTATTAAGTTCCACTTTTTCTCCCACTATGCCCTACTTGCAAGAACTCTTTCTTTAAGACCTAGGCATATCTGACCAATGAATACTTTCTAGTCAAATGTATAGTAAAAATAATTACCCCTAGTCTCTTTGGGATATTACAAATCTACACTATCAGACCTTGCTTTCATTTTCTTTGTCTTATGTTTCTTAATGTAGGCGTTGCAACCCCAAATCCTGAGGTAGTCAAGACTTGGTCTGCAACCCTTTCATATCTCATATGGTGTACTCAAAACTGATTTGGAAGGAACACTATTTGATTGATATGCAGCTAATTTCAAGGCATACCCCAGGAAGATTAGTGAAACTCATCATGGACTTGACCTTGTCTAACAAGGTGTTATTCATTCTCTTGGACACACCAATGTGTTAGTGCTCCAGGAATAGTCCATTATGAGAGAATATCATTCCCTCTGAGATAACTTAGAAACTCATTGCTCAAGTATTTTCTACCTCAATGTGATCAAAGTTTCTTAATATTCTTGCGTGTTCATTGCTCTACTTCATTTTTTAAGTTCTTGAATGCTTTGAAAGCCTTCGACTTGTGTTTCAATAGGAACACATACATATACCTTCACAGATCTTCTGTAAAGGTGATGAAGTAAGTGAAACCACATCTAGCTTGTACTCGAAATGGTCCATATACATCTGTATGTACCAATTCTAACAATTAAGTAGCTCGTGCACCTTTATGAAAGAAAGGTATCTTAATCATGTTACCCTTAAGATATGACTCGTAGGTTGCATAGGACACATGAATGCAGTCCCCAAGGAATCTCTACTCGGCCAACCTCTCAAGTTGTTCTTACTTATATAACTGAGTCTGCAGTGCCAAAGGTAGGATTTATTCACTACGTTATCTCTGGGTCTTCATATGGTCACGGGTTTTATTTAAGGCACACATATGAACACCATGTTCTATCTATTTGGTACTACTTGGAGACATTACTTCTACATCCAATGTAAATAGTTCTCCTTAGTTCCAAACTTCTACTTTTTTATAGTCCCATCAAGAGAGCTACTGGTATCCAATACCCATAGAGCAGAATTATAAATCAAAAGTTAGGATTTATTGAACTAATCCCAAAACCTAAAGCATCACCATACTTCTATTGCGCGACCAACGCAAGATATTTCTTGCATACCCCTTTACATATCTCATATGTAAATGTCTTCCTTTTGGTATTTGGAAGCTGATAGCCTTGTTCTTGTTCTTATATAGCATTAAACAGATATCCCTTGATCCTATTATCATGATTTAAGGTGAATCTTTCCATTTACTTCTCCTAGAAGACTTGGCATATCTCTTGGCCTAGAAGAATCTCCCACTAGCATAATGGATTTTTTTCTCTCTTTTTGAGTTTGCAATGTGCTTAATCAAATTGAGTAAACAAAACTCAATGTAACCTTGTTCATATGAAGAATCACCTCGAACAGAGAGAAGACTTCGGGTAATGACTATAGGATCAAACCCAAATGGTGTTCTCCTCAATATAACCGATCATGGGTATATGATCTCCAATAAGAGAATCCTTAGTCATTTGAACCCCGAACAAGGACTTCGATATCTAATATCTAACTATCTAACATCTAATACTATTCAACTCCTTGTGATGTTCATGGATCAATCTTATGTTAGGGATATGCCCTAATGCTATAGTTTGAGATGACCTTATTAGGGTTTAATAAGAATATTTTTACGTATTTTATACACAATATTATTTGTAGGATATTCATATTCTCCGCTTCGATATGAATATGTCCCTAATGTTTATCCGAGAAAAAAAGTGTTATAAAAAGGTTTAGGATATTTGAAACTTTTTCATCGATAAGATAAACATTGAGAAACGATTCATAACCCTTCAGATTATTCAACCAGGACTAGAATAATCAAGTACGGGTTATCATATGTTATTATCTTTGATTAACATAGTAATGTTAATGATAAAAGATAGTGTGCGAAGTGCCAGAACAGCATGATGATGTGGACTAATAAACATATGAATGATCGTTTATGTACGGATCATTGAATGTGACAATAAATAGTGAACTACATGATTTCAAGTTAATAGTTTACTATTTAGTTGAAAATTGTGGAAACTAATCCTCATACTTGAGAAATTGCGGCTGCCGATTATATCAGGGGCTAAATATTGCTCTCGACAATGCCCGTCTTGCATAAGGTGGGTTACGGCCTTTCGCGTTTTAGTTTTGGGGTATGAACTGACAGGTAATTGTCGAGATAGGATCTGTTGACCTCCAACGTGAGGCGATGTGCTATGATATCTGAGATCGGTTGGAAAATAAGGAAGTCCTTGGCCAAGGCGAGTATGAAGTGATGGAAATGAGTTTTTCCATGGTAGTCATCTCTCGTTTCATCGATTCAGATTTATACATAGTATCGGAGGTGGACTTAACCATTTCGTGGTCCTTTCCCGATCGGGACATTCTTAACAGAAGGATCGGACTGCACGCTAATGCTCGACGGTTAAATGAATTCATAAATGACATCGTCTTCATCATCGTATACATTCTCGTGGTACGTTCGTTGCTGGTGCGTCACTCATGAGCATGAGGGTATTTCGATAAATGACGGAGATATTTTTGAAATAGATAAGGAGGTTTATCGGTCCTTCATCGGTACGCGATTATGAATCTAGAAGGTCACACATTAATAAGTATCATGAATAAGTTCATCGGGAGCTTGTATTATGTGGTTGATGGCTTTAAGGTATTAAGAGTCATCTACGTTGGTATTTGGGCCAACAGTGTAGTTTTGAAAAGTTTTAGGGTCAAATTATAATTACCAAAACTTTTGAGCCAAACTATAATTATTGAAAAGTAGTTTCAATATATTTATTCTAATAGAGATTAGAATGAAAATAATATATATATATATATATATATATATATATATATATATATATATATATATATATATATATATATATGTGTGTGTGTGTGTGTGTGTGTGTGTGTGTGTATGTGTAATGATAATGTGATTTGAGAAATGTCACGTCATCGTCTTAGTTGTCAAAAGGTGAATTGTAATTTAATGACTAGATGATTGCATGTGGTATATGCATGTAGAGATTGATGACTAGGATTGTCCATGTCATCAATCCAGTCATTTGAATTTGAAATGAATGGCTAGGATTATCTTTTGAATAAAGACAAAAGAATCTTTGTCACGCCCCAACTCGACCCCACCTACGATCAGTCAGGACGCAACGGAACATACAACACAACCATAATATACAATAAAACATCTTCGTTATACGCCTCCGTTCCAACATGACATACAATACCTCAACGTTATCATACATTTCAAAAGTAAGTTGAGACACAACTACAACTTAACCATAGACGAAAGAAAACCACTAAATTAACATCATTTGGTTCATCATATTTTCAATATCTATTACATTAAGAACCATAAGACATATAAAGTCTATTAAACTAATACACAAGACATTTAACAACATAGAATCATGGATAAGACTCGGGAACATATGACTCATCCACGAAAGGCACATTTTCCACATTCTCCTCTTCAGGAGGCACGTACCCGTAATCTTGTGAAAGTACACCTGAAAACATGCATTAATAGAGAGTGAGCTTATATACATAAGCCCAGTGAGGATCCGATAGATCTCGACAGTATTCACTACGCTCCTTGGATTTGGTCCTTTGAGCAAGTAAACACACAACAACAATAATAACATAAATAAAGCTATCATCACATAACTATATGACCATTCAATAAGGATACTCTATTTGGTGTAGCTCCAAACGCCATCACGATCTCAACCGTTCTTCTTATAACTCCCCATTACTCACGCACCCGAGGTACCTCACTAGCCCCTTCCCTCCATGACATCTCCGTCATGCGAGCTGGGGGTAGCCTATGGCAGTCATGCCGTTATCAACCCGACAGCCCGACGCTGCCCGAGAGGTGGCACACACATACCAAGACTCCATATTCATCAATCATCATGCAAGCATAAATCAATCAATCAATTGGGAGATCAGCAACAAGAGTGCCCGATTCCCGCATTCAATAATAATCAATCAATAACATCAATATAACATCAATATTAAATTAAACAACAAACAACGTAGTTAGATGACAAAGTAGGCCATCTAACCGGACATGCATAATATACATAATTAAACCCTAAATTACTCAACAACGACTCACCATTCATCACTCGAACACTACCCAACCATCTAAGGCATCGTTCAAGAAATTAAAGAATGACAACCTAAACTTCTAAAATTCATAACTTACAATCTACTAATCCAAACATTGCCAAATCAGTTCCTATCACTCACCCATTCAACCTACTACATTAGCCCTCTCGGAAATCCACCATAACACCTCTAAATCATGCCCGATAACCCTAAAATCCTAAGATGTCATGGCTGGATTTTCCGGATTTTCACACAAACAATGTAATCGAAAATTCGGCATTACAACAGCGCTAACACGTAATTATCAAGTATTTAGAAATCGACGGCAATCGATTTCGAGCAACGCAACTCAATTAAATCAACTTTGAACATTTTAATCAAAATTAAATACCCGGAAAATAAAAATTATGCTATATCCGACAGAAACTCGTAGTATTAGTATATAATGATCCCTAGCATGCAAGGAGCAATAATCTAACATCAGATTACAATTCTAACGGTTCAATCTTCATTTATACGCAAAGACACAAAAATGACATTTTGAGATCTAGAATTTTTCTCTCACCTTAGATGCGATATAAGCCTAGGAATGCGTGCAATGCGTGCCCAACAAGCAGAATCCAAGTCGGTGCGAAGTTTCACGGACAAAAACTAGGTTTTTCTTTGAAAAATTGGATTGAAAGCTTGAGTTTTCTCTTCTCTTTTTCTCTCTCTTTTCTCTCGGCAATGTGTGTGTGTGTGATGGTGTTTTTGTGTTGTGTGAGTGTGTGTTGAGGACATTAGCTTATATGGTCAATTAATTAATTAAAGTCAAAGTTATTTTAATAGGTATTTTTGTGTTTTTAATGACTTTAATTGCATTTTAGTGCTCACCAAGTTAAAAATAATTATGCAACCCCCAAAATATCACAAGTGGATTATTTTTAGGTGACAAGAAGTTTTACATTCAAAGAATTCCACCCGAGTCGGCTTAAAACTCGATTTTCGCAAAAGTCGGTGTAAAAACCCTAATAAATTCTTAAGCCGATTTTAAAACCGTTTTCATCAAACACAGGTCTATTAAAGTCCGTGGACTAGGTCTAGAAGGGTTAAAAAGACCAGTTTCAAAATTATAGCGGACGTGTTTCGAAAACACTATTCACTGAAAATCGACGATAAAATTTCTGACTCCGTTTTTGATGAAAATTTTATGAATGCACATTTAGCACGTATTAGGAGTATTGAAATCAAAATTATAACTTTCTAGGTCCTATAGCACATAAACAGATCATATGCACGCAAAACGAGGTAAAACACGTAAAACGAGATAAGCAGGAAAGTGGGGTTTCACATTCTCCCCCCCCCTTATAGAAATTTCGTCCTCGAAATTCTTACTTGATGTACAGAATAGATCTGGGTATTGCTGCTGCATCTGATCTCGTCTCTCCCACGTAGCTTCCTCAATGCCGTGATGCTTCCACAATACCTTAACCATCGGAATCCTCTTCGACCTCAACTTTCGGTCCATCTGATCTAGAATACGAATCGGACGCTCGTCATAAGTCAAATTATCTCGAAGCTGTAACGGCTCTGGCTCAAGAATATGAGAAGGATCCGGATTATATTTCCGCAAATTAGACACGTGAAACACATCGTGGACATTAGAGAAGTTCTCCGGTAAAGCCAACCGATATGCCAACTTACCAACCCTGCCAGTAATCTCAAACGGCCCAACAAATCTCGGACTCAGCTTACCACCTTTACCATAACGAACAAATCCCTTTCGAGGAGACAATCTCAAGAAAACCCGATCTCCAACTGCAAACTCCAAGTCTCGACGACGCTTATCAGCATAACTCTTGAATCTACTCTGCGCCGTAAGCATTCTCTGCCTGATCAACTGAACATTCTCGATCTTCTCAAGAAGTTCTGGCATAATAGTCGGATCAACAGTCTTCATCTCTCCTACCTCGTCCCAATATAAAGGTGAACGGTACTTACGACCGTAAAGAGCTGCAAAAGGTGCCATCCCAATAGTAGCTTGATAACTATTGTTATAGGCAAACTCGGCAAGTGGTAGATGTTTCTCCCAGTTCTTCCCGAAGTCCAGAACACAAGCCCTAAGCATATCTTCCAGAATCTGAATAGTCCGCTCAGACTGACCGTCGGTCTGTGGATGATACGCTGTACTGAAGTTCAACTGAGTACCCAAAGTCTCCTGAAGTTTCTCCCACAAGCGAGAAGTAAATCGGGGATCTCGATCAGAGACAATACTAGATGGAATACCGTGAAGTCTAACGATCTGGTCCAGATAAAGATCCGTCAGCTTTGTAACCTCATCTCCTAACCTCATGGCAATAAAATGAGTTGTCTTCGTCAAACGATCCACGACAACCCAAACTGCATCATTACCCCTCGGTGATCTAGGCAAACCAGTGACGAAGTCCATCGTAATATGCTCCCATTTCCACTCTGGTATAGCCAACGGCTGAAGCAAACCTGCTGGTCGTTGATGCTCGGCTTTCACTCTCTGACAAGTCAAACATCTAGACACAAACTGAGCAACCTCCCTCTTCATGTTGTTCCACCAGTAATGCTGTTTCAAATCCCGATACATCTTGGTTCCACCGGGATGAATAGTATATTTAGAATTATGAGCTTCCTCCAGAATACCTCGTCTCAAGCCCGGTTCATCGGGAACACAAACCCTGTTCCGAAACCGAAGAATACCATCCTCATGCACTTTAAAGTCAGACTGATCATCCGAAATCTGATCCTTGATCTTCTGAAGGTTAACATCAAGTTGCTGAGCTTCCCTGATCTGAGACAACAATAAAGGTTGAATACGGAGATGTGAACACATCACCCCAACCTGAGTGAACTCTGGTCTCCAATAACTAAACTCCTCAAGAACCTCCCACTTCTTGACAGCCAAACAAGAAATACTAGCCTTCCGGCTGAGAGCATCTGCCACAACATTTGCCTTCCCAGGCAGATAATTGATAGAACAATTATAATCTCCAAGAAGCTCCATCCACCTCCGCTGGCGCATATTCAACTCCTTCTGTGAGAATAAGTACTTAAGACTCTTATGATCAGTGAAAATCTCGAACTTACTGCCCCACAGATAATGACGCCACTTTTTCAGTGCGAAGACAACTGCTGCCAACTCAAGATCATGAGTCGGATAATTCACCTCATAAGGCTTCAACTTCCTGGAAGCATAGGCAATAACTCGGCCATCCTGCATAAGAACACATCCCAAGCCCTCCTTGGATGCATCGCTGTAAATGACCATATTATCGGTCCCCTCTGGTAGAGCAAGTACTGGAGCGGTAGTTAACCTCTTTTTCAACTCCTGAAATCCACTCTCACACTTCTCGTCCCAATTAAAGATAGTTCGTTTCTGAGTCAACTTAGATAGTGGCCCCGCAATCTTTGAGAAGTCCTTGACAAACCTACGGTAATAACCCGCCAAGCCAAGAAAGCTACGGACATCAGTAACACTCTCTGGCCGCTTCCAAGACATCACCGATTCAATCTTAGTGGGATCTACAGAAATACCACTCTGTGTAATAACATGGCCAAGAAAAGAAATCCGTTGCAGCCAAAATTCACATTTGCTGAACTTGGCAAACAACTGATGCTCCTGCAACTTCTCTAATACAAGCCGTAGATGTTGCTCGTGCTCCAATTCAGATTTAGAATAGACCAAGATATCATCAATAAAAATCACCACGAACTGGTCCAAGTACGGCTGAAAGACTCGATGCATAAGATCCATGAATGCTGCCGGTGCATTAGTCAAACCAAAGGGCATGACAACAAACTCATAATGCCCGTACCGAGTCCTGAAGGCAGACTTCGGAACATCGTCCGCGCGAATCCGAAGCTGATAATACCCCTGCCTCAAATCAAACTTAGAGTAGACTTTGGCTCCCTGAAGTTGATCAAACAACTCATCAATCAGTGGCAAAGGATATTTATTCTTGATAGTCACCTGATTCAAACCACGATAATCTATACATAACCTCAAGGTACCATCCTTCTTCTTCACAAACAAAACAGGAGCTCCCCAAGGTGAAGAACTCTGCTGAATAAATCCTTTCTCCAACAACTCCTGTAACTGAGTCTTCAACTCCTTCAACTCAGCTGGTGCCATCCGGTACGCCGATTTAGAAATAGGTTGAGTACCGGGAACAAGATTAATCACAAACTCTATATCCCTATCTGGCGGCAATCCTGGCAACTCCTCGGGAAATACATTAGGATATTCCCGGATAATAGGGACTTCCTCAAGCTGTAGCTTAACAGATGGCTTGTTGATCAAATAAGCTAGATAACCCGAACACCCCTTACTCACCAACTTAACGGCTTTAGTTGCTGAGATAACAAAACTCGTTTTAGCACCCCGGTTACCCGCTACCTCAACTACTGGCTGATCCGGCAAGCGAAACTGTACTACCTTGGTTCTACAGTTCAACTGGGCATCATACTTAGAAAGCCAATCCATACCCAGAATAACATCATACCCCCGGATAGGAAATAAAATAAGGTCCGAAGGAAAACTATGCCCCTTAACATGTATTATACAATCCTTACATACTAAGCCAGTAACATACTTATCAGTCAAAGAGGTACTAATTTCAACCACATAAGGCAATCTTTCAGGTTGCAATTTAACACGTTGCACACAAGCAGGAGTAATGAAAGAATGCGTAGCACCAGAATCAATCAACACTTTAACAAGTTGATCAAGTATAAGAAAGTTACCTTCCACAACTGCAGTCTCCTCAGGCATCTCCTCTAAGTCAACTGCATAAGCCCGAGCCTGAACCCGCTGCTGCTGTGGTACACTGCCCGTAGGCCTACCCTGGTAACCCTGAGTCGCTGCCCGACCCTCAGTCCTCGCATATTTAGGGCAATCCTTCGCCCTATGCTCGCTGCTACCACAACCCAAACATGTCCCTGCCTTTACCCTGCAGTCGGACTCTACATGCCCTGGGCGCTTGCAGTAATTACACTGCGATGATGTGGCACTAACACTGCCCCTAGAATAACCAGAAGCTGAAGAAGCAGCTGATACAGCCTGCTGCTGAGGTCTCACCACACTAGGCCTATACTGACCCTGAGACTGGGCTGGCCTATACTGAGTCTGAACCTGATATGGCCTCTGCTGAAACTGAGGCCGATAGTAACTCTGCTGACCCTGTGGCCTATAAGAACCCTGCTGGGCAGGTGGCCTGTAGATAAACTGTTGTACTGGAGGCCTATATAAAACCTGCTGGCCCTGTGGCTGATACGGCCTCTTACTAGGCTGACTGGAGACAATCTGATCCCCTTTCCTTTTCTCCAATCTAGAAGCTGCCTCAAAAGCCTCAGTGAAAATATCATAACGATTCAGAGCCATCACATCCTGAATCTCGGGCCGCAACCCCAACATAAACCTGCGAGTCCTCCGCTCCTCGTCTGCCACATACTCCGGTGCATACCGGGACAATCGAGTAAATGTGGCCTCATATTGAGCCACTGTAGCATCTCCCTGGACCAAGGCTAGAAACTCGGCCTCTCTTCGTTCCCTGCAAATCCTCGGGACATACTTTGCTCGGAAAGCCATCAGAAAGGTACCCCAAACATAAGGAATACCCTGTGCCGCCCAGCTAGTCCTTACCGTGCGCCACCACTCCTCTGCCTCGTCATCTAACAAATACACGGCAAAAGAGACTTTCTGCTCATCAGTATAGCCAAGTGGATCATAAATCTTCTCCAACTTGCTAATCCATACCTCCGCCTTCCTATCATCCGGCTCCCCCTGAAATCTCGGTGGGTGATATCCTAAAAAATCCTTCAGGGTACCACGCCCGTGGTTACCACCCTGAATATTCAGAAGCTGAGCCTGCATAGCCTGATTCTGGGCAGCCTGCCCTGCTAATAACTGTGTCTGACTAGCCACTAACTCTGCAATCCGCTCCATAGCTGCTCCTAATCGGTCATCACCCCCGTCACGGCCCGGTGCCACGTTACTCGGAGTCTCATCAGTCAACTCAGACCTACCTCTGGTTCTCAGTCGACCGGCCATTCTACTAATCAAAGAGTTAGCACAGTTATAGCACGTAGACAGGTTATAAACAACTATTAACACATAAATAACAAACTCATATAAAACACATAAACAAATTGATCACATAATCACATAAGCACTTTAATCATATAATCACTTATCACTTAATCATATTAACACATATTTCACTTTTCTTTCTTTTCATACATATTCCATGTTAAGACCATTACCCACATTCCGAGAATACCCCGGCTGACAACTAACATGAGCTCTGATACCACTTAAACTGTCACGCCCCAACTCGACCCCACCTACGATCAGTCAGGACGCAACGGAATTTCGGCGGCATAACGACAGTAAACAGATTTCCGAGGTTCTAAACCAACCTCTTTAAACATCATACATCCAATAATTCCTCAATACAAACGATAACATACAACACAACCATAATATACAATAAAACATCTTCGTTATACGCCTCCGTTCCAACATGACATACAATACCTCAACGTTATCATACATTTCAAAAGTAAGTTGAGACACAACTACAACTTAACCATAGACGAAAGAAAACCACTAAATTAACATCATTTGGTTCATCATATTTTCAATATCTATTACATTAAGAACCATAAGACATATAAAGTCTATTAAACTAATACACAAGACATTTAACAACATAGAATCATGGATAAGACTCGGGAACATATGACTCATCCACGAAAGGCACATTTTCCACATTCTCCTCTTCAGGAGGCACGTACCCGTAATCTTGTGAAAGTACACCTGAAAACATGCATTAATAGAGAGTGAGCTTATATACATAAGCCCAGTGAGGATCCGATAGATCTCGACAGTATTCACTACGCTCCTTGGATTTGGTCCTTTGAGCAAGTAAACACACAACAACAATAATAACATAAATAAAGCTATCATCACATAACTATATGACCATTCAATAAGGATACTCTATTTGGTGTAGCTCCAAACGCCATCACGATCTCAACCGTTCTTCTTATAACTCCCCATTACTCACGCACCCGAGGTACCTCACTAGCCCCTTCCCTCCATGACATCTCCGTCATGCGAGCTGGGGGTAGCCTATGGCAGTCATGCCGTTATCAACCCGACAGCCCGACGCTGCCCGAGAGGTGGCACACACATACCAAGACTCCATATTCATCAATCATCATGCAAGCATAAATCAATCAATAAATTGGGAGATCAGCAACAAGAGTGCCCGATTCCCGCATTCAATAATAATCAATCAATAACATCAATATAACATCAATATTAAATTAAACAACAAACAACGTAGTTAGATGACAAAGTAGGCCATCTAACCGGACATGCATAATATACATAATTAAACCCTAAATTACTCAACAACGACTCACCATTCATCACTCGAACACTACCCAACCATCTAAGGCATCGTTCAAGAAATTAAAGAATGACAACCTAAACTTCTAAAATTCATAACTTACAATCTACTAATCCAAACATTGCCAAATCAGTTCCTATCACTCACCCATTCAACCTACTACATTAGCCCTCTCGGAAATCCACCATAACACCTCTAAATCATGCCCGATAACCCTAAAATCCTAAGATGTCATGGCTGGATTTTCCGGATTTTCACACAAACAATGTAATCGAAAATTCGGCATTACAACAGCGCTAACACGTAATTATCAAGTATTTAGAAATCGACGGCAATCGATTTCGAGCAACGCAACTCAATTAAATCAACTTTGAACATTTTAATCAAAATTAAATACCCGGAAAATAAAAATTATGCTATATCCGACAGAAACTCGTAGTATTAGTATATAATGATCCCTAGCATGCAAGGAGCAATAATCTAACATCAGATTACAATTCTAACGGTTCAATCTTCATTTATACGCAAAGACACAAAAATGACATTTTGAGATCTAGAATTTTTCTCTCACCTTAGATGCGATATAAGCCTAGGAATGCGTGCAATGCGTGCCCAACAAGCAGAATCCAAGTCGGTACGAAGTTTCACGGACAAAAACTAGGTTTTTCTTTGAAAAATTGGATTGAAAGCTTGAGTTTTCTCTTCTCTTTTTCTCTCTCTTTTCTCTCGGCAATGTGTGTGTGTGTGATGGTGTTTTTGTGTTGTGTGAGTGTGTGTTGAGGACATTAGCTTATATGGTCAATTAATTAATTAAAGTCAAAGTTATTTTAATAGGTATTTTTGTGTTTTTAATGACTTTAATTGCATTTTAGTGCTCACCAAGTTAAAAATAATTATGCAACCCCCAAAATATCACAAGTGGATTATTTTTAGGTGACAAGAAGTTTTACATTCAAAGAATTCCACCCGAGTCGGCTTAAAACTCGATTTTCGCATAAGTCGGTGTAAAAACCCTAATAAATTCTTAAGCCGATTTTAAAACCGTTTTCATCAAACACAGGTCTATTAAAGTCCGTGGACTAGGTCTAGAAGGGTTAAAAAGACCAGTTTCAAAATTATAGCGGACGTGTTTCGAAAACACTATTCACTGAAAATCGACGATAAAATTTCTGACTCTGTTTTTGATGAAAATTTCATGAATGCACATTTAGCTCGTATTAGGAGTATTGAAATCAAAATTATAACTTTCTAGGTCCTATAGCACATAAACAGATCATATGCACGCAAAACGAGGTAAAGCACGTAAAACGAGATAAGCAGGAAAGTGGGGTTTCACAATCTTGACCATTGTTTTTGATGATAAAGCCTTTTTGCCAAGTATCAAGAGAAAAAATAAAGTTGCCTTTGGATTGTAATGATTACAATCCTAGGATTTTCATGGTTTTTACATTAGAAGGAAGCAATTGTGATTGGCTATCTATTAAAGTAACTTTATATATATATATATTTATATGAGTATGATTTATATATATAATAAAAGATGATAACCTTCTCTCTCTATCCACTTGCATTTTCGGCCAAGGCATGGAAGAGAGAGAAGATGATCATCTTTGTCATCTAATGCTAATGATTGTAATCTAATGGCTTGCATGGCTTGTCATGAAAATGTGACAATAGGGATTGGTCACTTAATATATTATTAGCTTATATTAGATGATTATACTCTCTCTCTTCATGTGACAACTTGACATACATAAACATACTATTTCGGTTAAGGCATAAGGAGAGGAGAGATAACTTTATCTTCTTCTTTTGAGCAAGAACTTTCGGCCATAGCTAGACATTCATGAAGCTTTTTTGCTTTTGTTGTATAACCACATATACAAAGCTACATACATTGAAGATACATTAGCACATTCTATCTTCAAGGTGGGGTAGAACTTTGGATGCTTGGTGGACCAACTAGGGCCTTCAAGTTAGAAGGATTCAAAAGCTTATCATTCAACTTCATCTTTTCCAAAGTGATCTACTAGTGAGGTATACCTATGAACCTCATTTTGTATATGTATAGTTGATATATATAGTTTGTGTTGATAATCAATGGACATAATATAAAGTTAGCATATTGATATTTGTTGCAAAACTTGAAAAAATTTTGTTGATAGCCCATGTATGTTTCGGCTATATCAAAGTGTCCATGCACAACTTTTCCGATCTTGAATCCAACTTACGATTATGTTATGACATGATATCTTATGTTGGCTAGCCCCTTTCATCTTAGGAATTAAAGCTCATGCTGCCTCTGAAGTTCAGAGCTCATGGGTCTAAGCATTACATACCTCACTCGAGTGGTACTAACCTTGTACTTCTCATAGGTTGCAATATCTTTTCTACTTGCAGCCTCAACAAGGGCAACAAGACAATTCCATGAGATATCATGAATTTGGCGAGCAATACTTGTGAAACACTTTTCACAAAATTACGATATCAATCATCTTATGTGATATTGGTCAGGTTGTTGGTATCTTATACCATGTAGTGTTAATGTATTTGCCATTTGATTTAGTGATCTAAAATGTACAAGATAAACAAAGTAACCTAGCGTCTTGTTAGTTTTAATCTCCAGAAAGTCTGGACTTTGACCTATTGGTCTCCCACTATTTTTCGGCACTCACACCACCCTCATAGTGTGTCTGTGAGCCTCTCTAGGTCTCAAGGTAGGGTTAAGACCTATTCTCGCTTACACATACCCCCCTAGGAGGTAGGGACTAGACATGCATACCAGAATGGTGTGTCATCTTAGCCGGTTGCATCTCCATGCAACTCCTAACTTGTTTAACCCCTCAACCCCCATAGACCCCTAGGAGGTAGGGACCATCTACTGTTTGAGTATAAGTCAACCATCAACAGTGCATATAATTGGTGAGCGTGTATCACATGCCACCCCCTGAGAGGCAGGGTCAAACGACATGCATCCACACCCCTCCGCACATACCACCTTGAGTAGGAGTCATCAAGCAACCATGAAGTTAGGACCCCCTGGGAGGCAGGGTCAAGTCATTCACCTTATAGTTAAATGATCACCCACCTACTATGATAGAAGGGCTACAATTACACACCCAGTGTTCATTAATTGCTTATTGACTTAATATTGACTGGAGGGAATTGTTAATGCTTTTTAGTTTGGTCTCATCATTTTAACATGCATGCATTATACATGGATAATGCATAGGCCATACGTATAGATTATCATGCTTTCAATGCGATAATATATCCCTATATATTATATATAATCTATACTTATACTATCGGATAGGTTATGGAGCTTTTATCTTTCCTAAGTTTTACCAGGCCACTTAGTGAAACCTAGAGAAGGTCCCTAGAATGAATGCAAATGACAATTAAGGAAACAGTGCAATTATCCATGATTGGAAACTTTTTCCCAATATGGAAACTGCCATTCTTCCATGCTGGCCCACCATCTTCAGTCTTCGTCTTGATCTCCGTCTATCTCTACTCCTATATTAGTCATATCATACTACATTACATTGCTTTCCAAAAGTAGAAACCCCTAGGTAGGGGGGAGTTAAATGGGAGGGAGAGAGAAGAAATTACAAGTAGAAATAAAAAGAAAGCGAGACACGCAGGCCCCATTTCCAAAAATACATTCATACATTCATTTACGTGAAAGATGCAAATCATACATTCATGCATGACTCTAAGCTCCATAACCATCCCATGCATAAACATTTATGAAATACAATATTAAAATTGACAATTCATAAAACACAGCCTTTTTTCATTTTCTCGCATCTCCCTTGGATTATATTGGCATACATATACTTTCTCATTGTTTTCCCCTTCATAATAATCTTAGGAATTAATTGGGCTCAACTAATATCCCCAGGATGACTTGTTGTGCAAGGCCCAATACTCATCCTAAGCTCGCTTCATGATCCAATTAGAGTTCCTAGGGTTAATTTAATTTTCTCTAAGAAAACTCATATAATATTAAGCCCATGGGTTTTTTGGCCCAATTGGGCTTTACCAAAACCCAATTAGTCAGTCATATAACTTTAATTTATGACTCACTATCAAAATTAACTCTAGATTCTCAATTCTATTAATTTTGATTAAGTCAACAAATTAAATTGTCAAGTCAAACATTGGTCAACCTTGGTTAAATCACATAAAACATAAATTTATTCACCCACCTAGTTAATTAATTTGATTAGTATTTGAATAAGAAAATTGGATTACAAAATCAACTCTTTAATTTTGACATTCCAAAATCGTACCAAGATCAAATCTATTACCAAATATGGCAACTAGGACCAGGGTTTGACCATTCTATTGACCTTGACACTAGAAAAAATACCCTAGGCTCATAGAAAATCATGGCACCACTTTGGAGTAGCGAAAGAACCCTCACAAGTGACAAAAATGAATTTTTCCAGAATCTGCCATAACAGACCTGTGCACTGACCTGACTGAAATTGCTTCATTTAACATACTTACACATCTCCAAAAATTCTTAAATTTGACATGCATATATCCTTTTAAGTGTAGACATTGTGAGAAAAAAACAAAACTCAATTTGGATTTGTCTTGACCGAGTTATGCCTCCTAGACCAGACACTGCACAGTCTGTCCAGAATGCTGACTCTTCAAAAAAGTACTGTTCATGCCATTTTTCGCATATTAAATCACGAATTAATGAAGCAGCTATAAGCCTAATTTGTTCTAATATCAGTGGGAATAACACACAAAAAATTTAGGCACAAACAATGAGTTTTAATATGACAAACAAACAATATAATCTCATTGCGCAGAAAACGAATTCGTGTTTTCAATGCATGTTTAGGTGGCTCTGATACCAATTGAAGGTTCTCTAACACGTAAAACACATATAGCACAGAAGAAACATGAAGATTAAAGCTATAAAAATTTAGAGAATCAAGAATTGAATCATCCAAACATGCATGTAAACTCGAAAACATGATAGAACCATTTAAAGTTAAATCTAAAAATTTGCTTGGATTGGAGACCACAACGTAGCAGCCCTCTACAATCTCACACACTCCACGTCGAGGCTAGAACGAGGCGAAGCAAGCTCTTGCACGAGCTTCAATGCAATGACACAACTCCCAAGGAGAGAGAAAGGATGGTGGCTAGGTTTTGTGAGAGAGAGCTGAATTTTGTGTTATGTCTACTAGGGTTTCACTTTACTAGTTTTCAATATTTGTACCTTGACCCCAGACCTTATGGGATTCTTTAAATTCAGTTTATAACCTTTTCTAATCAACTATAAGTTAATTAGACATCAACCCATAATTAATTGACACTCAATTAATTATCAATTCAACTTATACAAAAGACAATTTTCCAAATTGCTCTTGACTCTAAGTCAAACGTTTGACCATCAAACCTTCTCCTTTACTTGTATACTCAAATGGTTTCCCTAAACCCATTCTAACCATAGGCAATCCATTATATAATTTCTTCTAGATAGAATACAAGAAGATCCTTGTGCTAGCGTGACTTCTCCATTCTATCCCTCATAGTTCTAACCCTTCAGCTTGTGTGCGATCCTGTAGGTTCGAGTGTCAAGCCGGTAGTAACTGGGACAAGTACCAATTAACCCATCTCTATTAGAACTCCTTCTAATTGCTACTAATCGAGGTTGGCGTCTAGCAACACTCCCCGACGACCAGATGGCTCGAATGCTTAATCCAAGTTTTCCTATTCAACAACCTTTTGGTGACTAGTTAACGTACAGTCTATTCCTTCCACTAGATGCCCCGAGCTTGCCCTAGGGTATGGTTAATGTCAGTTAAACCCTAATAGGCTTACTTCTATGTTATGTTGACTTTTCCTGTATGATCCAATCACACTACCATGGCCATGGATTTCTGTCAACATCTCTATGAGACGACATAGGGCATACTATCTTTCATCTAGAGTAGTGGATCCTCACAGCGATACTCACTAGCTTCGCAAGTAGTTGACTGTACCCGAATCCCCTTTCAAGTAGGTCTTATCTTCCTGCATTTTGTCTAGGGCCAAAGTACAATGAGTTGCTTACAAGCTACTATGATGTCCTCAAGTCAAAGGATTACTTTGCACAACTATCACTTGAGAACCTTCTTATTGACTTAGGCGGATGAAGCCCCATTGAGTGTTCTCTACGGATCGTGTCCGATGTACATATCTTCATACGCACCTATGCATTAGCCTTGACATGTCATGTCACTTGGTCGATGAGATCAACCTAGATAGAGCTAACTACATGTCAGTCTTGTTGGATTCATCAATGCCCATTCTTGATGAATCCTACGACCTAGGACAGGTTTTAGGTATGTCTTAGGTGTCGATTCTCATCAACCATAAGCTCTTATGGTTCGACCCTATACCGACATATCCAAGGGCTTTATCAGTTATATGTAATATGCAGCTAGACGATATATGAACGTTTAAGAGATAAAGGTAAACATCATATAGTACTTTTATTTGATTAAAACTTTATAACAAAGACTGTTTCGTTACACAAATATCTCTATCATCCTTCATCGAATGATTGGCTTGCAGGTATATTCCCAACATATCACTTACTGAAGTTAAGGTTTGAGACTTTTATATTTCATTCTATATCTCCAGCCATTAGTTTCATTATTTCGTTTAATCCTATTACTGTTCATTTGAAAGTAATTTCTCCTTTGGTATACCATTTTACTTATTCGAATTTCACTTGCTTGATGTACTCCCTACCTAAGTACATCATTGTCATTCTTGTTAATCTTATTGTTTTATTATTAAATGCTGAGCCATTACCTTTCTTGTAATTGCTCACTCAAAGTACTCATCACTGTCCTGTTGTTATCATTTCTTATTCGTACTTCTTTGGTATTGTATGTTGAGATACTCATTATATTGCAATTCATGTCTCATATTGAATTAATAATCTCTTAGCTTCCAATTTCATTTAGCATCAAGTACAACTTACTTGTTGGTTCCTTGAACAATCATCGAGAATTCAAATGTTTACTTGTACAGGAATGTTCGTTCAACATACTCAGCACTGTTTTGTCTCGTCATCATTTTGTCCGTACTTGTTTAACTGATAAGTGCTGAGACCTTCATCATATTGATTATCATGCTTTCCTATTCAACTATTAGCCACTTGATTCTCTAATTTGCTTGACCTTTGGTACAATTGATTGTTGGCTCGTATGTGGTTTTCCATAACCTTATTCCCTTATAAATTTCATAAGAGCCATATTCTGACCAAGGTCACTTTTGAGATATTCCCTTGATTAGTAATCATTCATGTTATTGTGAATGAGTTTTGAAACCCTCGAGGTGTCCGTAGAAGCCTTTTTGTGTTGTAAAGGATTATTGATAAGTAGTGGTGTCATACTAAGACCTTGAAGTTGTGATTTTTTTATATGCAATATGATGTTAGGTGGGAGTGAATTATGAATTGAGGCTTGTCTTGGAATTGTGATAATCAACTTGCAATCAACAGAGTTTATTTCTTTTTGAGGTCTTTGTTCAAGTGTCGTCCTAGGAGATGAATGGGAACTAAGAGAAGTATTGTTGAAGTGTAGCAATTGAAGATTTCATTGTCTGTGAATTTGAGAATTGCGAGGACGCAATTGTTTTAAGAGGGGGAGAATGTGAGGCCCCGAATTTGTCCTAATTTGTAAATACATGTTTTATCTGTTTAAATGCTATTAGAATTAATATGTACGTATTTATATGTGATATTAAGTGATCTTAGATTAATTGTACATTTAAAAGACATTTGTAAAACAAATAATGTAACTTTTCAACTTCTTTTGCAAAATTGAGTTTTATACTTAGGTTGTATGTATATGAATGCATATATATAATGTTGTCAACTATTTTTACTCAACTAAATATAGTATAAGTGTTGGAATATATATATATGCAATATAGACTAAAAACTAACAAAAACTCAAAAGTTCACAACTTTGACTTGAATTATTTTGTTGACTTTGCATTATATTAGCTATTATACATACAATATACACGAAATCAGCCAAAACACCCTAAAACACATACAAAAATGTGAGCCATGGAGGAAGAAGGAAAATAGTATTTTTCAAGGGTTTTCAACCATTTTTGAAGAAAAAAAACTCAATTCAAGGCCAAATCACTTCATTCAAAGCTTGTTTTTGCTTGTTAGGCACCTATTCTACCTATTTCTAGCCTTAGTTTGCATCAAAGGTGAGGGAAAAACTATATATTTTTTTAAAAGTTTGTGTCAAATTTTAGTTGATGCATTTGTAAATGCTATTTAGTTAAATTGATGTTATATAATTGCTAAGTAGATGATAAGGACCAACTTAGTGTATTTATAGCCATTTTGAATGGTAGTAGCGTGTATTTTTATTTTTCAGGTATTAAATTGATAATTTGGCTTGTTTCTTGAATAAATGTAGTTGTAGTAGTTAAAATTGGATGGTAGTTGCTTCTATAGACTTGTTAATTATTGTGTAGTAATGTTGTAATGCCAAATTTTCAATTTGAATGCCATGTTAGAAGTCAAAAATTTCAGCCTTGAATTCTTTGCTATTTTGGACTTGTTGGGCTTGTTTTAGGTGGCTTTTGGTTGGTTTCCAAGGGGGTTAATGTAGTTGCTTGGGTGGTTGAGCGGTAGGAAAAGGTTCGGGGGTTGTTTGATTGTTAAATTATAAGTTATGATGTTTGGAAGTTTGTGTAGTCTTTCTTTAAAATGTCTAAGTGTTGTCTTTAATAGTTTAGTGTTGATTGTGTGGTTGATAATTGGGTTCTTGTTGAGTAGGCTCGAGTTTGAATGCATGTTGAAATGTGTGTTGAGTTTGGATGGCATATTTTGTCATCTAACTTAGTGTTTTAGAATTGTGTAGTTGATGATTGTTGAAGTGTTGTTTAATTGATTGTTGAAGGTTGAAGTGCCGAAAAACAAACAACCTACTTTGTTGTTCTCTCGGAATATTAAGTGTTCAATGTTAATTGTTGTGAGTCATGATAGTGTGTGCCACCTATCATATGTTAACCCCTATCTCGTGTGGTCGGAGAATGATCATGGAGTGTGGGACTAGGTTGGTGTATTCCGGAATGCATTTGGTGCATGGGTAGGGTTTGTGATTGGTGCACGGGGAGGACAGCTTTAACAGAATGAGTGTATCGTATCCTTATTGATTGGTTACTTTCATTGTTACAATTGAAGTGTTGTTGATGTTTATTATGTGTTATTGTTCCTAGGGTGTTTTCCCAAGTGGTAAAGAAAGCATCTCCAAAATATCCTATTGAACCCTCGCTGAGCTTTGTTATATATAAGCTCACCCTCTTTGCTAACTTTTAGGTGTAACTAAGCAGGATCTTGGGTACGTTCCTCAGGAAGTTGAGTATGGGCCTTTTGTTGATAAGTCCAATGTACAAGAGTCTTATCCGTGATGTTTATGCTGGAGTGCTCTTTATGTTGTTTTGTATTATGTAGTATGTTGTAATGTTTTAAGCTTTGAAGATTGTATTGTATAACTCAACTTAAAGATATTGGTTGGTATAATGCTAGTTAGTTGTCTTTCTTTTGGAATATGATAGGTTGCTAGACTAGTATTATATCTATTGTGCATATGAATTGTATAGATGGATGTATATTGTTGAGACAGAGGCATATGTCTTGTTGTTGGAATGTTGAATGGTTGGTTAATGAATGGTGTTGAATGTGTTGGAGTTGTTGTTGAGGTTGTAGTTGGTTTTGTGATGTTTATAAGGACTGGTTTAGAGTCCTGTTATCCATATTATAGACGTTATATTGTCAAAATTCCGCTTCGTCCTAACTGATCGTAAGTGGGATCGAGTTGAGGCGTGACACTTATGCTGATTACTGATATCTCCTTACTTGATGCTCGTACTGGTTTTGTCAATCTGGCTTTGTCCATTTATCATTAAAGTACTTCTTCTTTACGAAATTGTCGTTTCTCTTGTCAATCTATTATCACATGGAATCCTCAATTCCTTGAGTTCTTATAATAATTGCTTAATGAATTCATTGACTTTACTATTTCTTTTTCATTCTAGTGTTGTTAATTTGAAAAAAATTTGAGTCTTCTTGATAAACCATTTATTCTCCTTCTGAAGTTCTGTATGCTGAACTAGTAAATCTTATACTTCTTAACATTGTTTCATTCCTTGATACCCATATTTGTTTTGTATATCACTTATTAAAGTTGATGTCTTGAACGTTCCTAATTTGTTTCCTATTTTAAATCATTGGTTCCTTGTGTTGATCTGTTAATAACTTATTGTCTGACATCTTATTTCCAAAAGGGGATCAGATTGTATTTATTCCCTATTATTCCTCGTTATTCGTATTGATCCACTAATAGGTACTACAGTGCTTATCTTGTTAATTCATTGGGCTTCCTGTACTCTTGATTATTGACATCTCCTTATTGATTATTGACGTTTCCTCAGTCGGCACACTATTTCTAGAATGAAATCGGATCATCATCATTCCTCATTCCTTCTTATTAAATGTATTGTCTGATTATTGAGTATCAAAGTATTTGTCTTTCTCATAACTATTCGCTTAATATGCTTAGTACTTTTGTCATTGCCATTCCTTTTTCATTGTATCTGTTCCATTATCGGGTACTAAGATATTTATTTAATTTGTACTATGCTTTTCCTATTGGACTACTAGCTTATTGATTGCCCAAAATTCATTTGGTTTCCTAAATAATTGATTGTTGGCTTTACTCGATCCTCTTTATCTTTGTTCATCGTAATTCCTCATGAGTCGTAAATATTTTGGATTCTTAAGTGGACTACTTGCTTTAGTAAAGGTATTGTGGTAATATTGTTAACGGGGTTATTATTATTGTTATTACTGGAGATTGCTTTCAATGAAGGATTATATTTAGAGTTATAGTTACATTTGCAGTGTTTAGAAGACCCTGTTGATAGGAAGTATTGATTCTTCTAGTGATTGAAATCATGTATCATATGATGAAAATCTTAATTGGTGTTTGAAGTTCTTATGCAATTGATTGTCATGTTATATTTGGTTATGAAAATAGAGGTGCATCAATTCCTATTAGACTAAGTAATTACATACATCATTTAATAATTACCTTATTAGGTAAGTAAAAATGGGCATGATTGTTAATGACCTCTTGACGGAGTAGGAGTGAAAGATCTTACTTTATGAATTCTCGAATTAGGCTATAAGTTTGGCAATCATGTTGGATGTATAGTCTATTCCAGATGTTATAATTTTGCACATGTTACTGAGTTATTTTAACTTTAAGCATGATATCTATTGAAGGATATTTCAGTGACATAATTTCTGATTATATGTAGCCAACTATATGAAATTTATGAACGAAGTTGTTTGAGGAAATAGGAATGTGTTCTGATGATGGGAATTACTTTTCCTGGTCATCTGTAAATAATTGTTAAGTGGGGATGAATTATAACCGAGGTTATCTTAAGGTGGTGACCATAACTTTTGATCAATCAAACTTATTTCATTTGAGGTTTTGATGTAAATAAGTTCATAGGAATTAGGTGGAAAACAAAGGAAGTATTATCAAATTTTAGTGACTGAAGGCCTAGTTGTCCTAGTATTAGTGAATTTTAAGGGCGAAATTCTTATAAGGAGGGGAGGGTGTAACACTTGTGCCAGAGGCGAGTTGGAATAAATTGTTAGTTATTAAAAAATGACCCATTAATATTTAAAAAGGGTAATAAGTGGTGTAAAACGTATCAAAATGATGCCGGGATATTTCGGTGCATGTCAAATTGAATTAAATAAGTCATATTTGGAAGTTACGAGTTAGTTTCGGGATAACTTTGAAATAAAAACTATACCAATTGGCGAAGAGTTAGGTGGAAAATTATATATGGTTGGAAATCTCAACGAGTTTAGTTTATAACGCTTCAAATGGTTCACAGATTGGAGTTTTCTAGAAGACATTATGGTCGTTTTCGTAAAATATGTCGGAACTATCCCTTTTATGAGGGAATTTGACAACATTTGATATTTTGACCAAGCTTGACCAAGACCACTTATATTGACCATTTGATCGTTTGACCATTCTATTTTCAGCAAAACAAAAGCCAAGTTGGGTAAAAGAGAGAAAAGAAGAGGAATAGTGCTCAACCTAGCTTTTGTTTGATTTTTGAAGAAGAAGAAGGAGATTGAAGCCATTGGAACCAAATTGGAGCTTGTTCTTGCATCATCTAAGCCTATTCTACCTATTTCTACCATTTTTTAACCATATTAGGTGAGGGGTTTTCTAAATCTCAAAGTTAAAGTTAAGGTTTTGTTTATGAACTTGCATTTATATGATGTATATTGTTGTATATGCATATGTTTCTTTCTAGATAATGTCTTGAGAGTAACATACTTGAGTTTTAGCTTAATTGATCCATGGGTTGTTGTAGATAGGCAAAAAAATGTTGTATGTAGAGTTTGAAGCTAGATATGTGTTCAACCTTTGTACTTAGCCTAGATATATAGTTCAAATGTATACATACATGTTATAGCTTAATTTCATGGCTTAAATGCAATTTTAGTGAATCTTAGTGGCATTTTAGTTAATTTCTTCAAAATTCCAGCAATGATGCACTTGGTGTATTTTCCCTATTACACTTGTTTTAAACTTGATTTTCCTAAGGTTTTATACTTAATATGTATTATAGTTAGCATATAAGATGGTTGGGCATATATTTTGCATTTTTGTTGCTTGTAAGTGAGTCAATTGTGGATAAAAGTTAGTTGTTAAAGTGTTGAATTGCATGCTAATGAATTCTTTTTTAGTAGCTTTATGTATATGCTCAAGAATGGTGTCGAGTAATGTTGGAAATGATTAATGAATTAAAGTGCTTGTCTAAGGTTAGGTAACCTACTTTGTTACCTAATCAATGTGTTTTACATGGAAATGAATTGTTGATTGAATGGCAAATGTGATTATGTGTTGAACGTGAATGGAGGGATAACTTACTTTGTTGTCTTCTCAAAATGTCATGAATGCAAATACAAAGCGTAAGGTTGCAACCTTTAAAACAGATACGGTAGCTTTCGTGTTGCACTAGGCAGCATCGGGCTTGCCAAGTAATAACAAGGCTTTTCCAACCTCCCTTACTCCCCCTTAATGAGTTGGTGGAAACTCATCCCGTTTGCTCATATTACAAGTGAGGCCAAGATCGAGCTACAAGGAGAGAGAATGTGATTGTTTGCTTGTGCATTTGGGGATGTTGTAAATGTTGCTCATGTTGTTTATGTACATATTGATTACATTGCCTATGTAGTTATATTGTAACTATTGAGATGTAATCTTTGGTATTGAAGAGTTGATAGGGAAGACTGTTGTAATGAATTCTTTAGTGTATTTGAGATGGTTAAATGGCTTTGTTGTACTACTTTATGGATATTAATGATTGGGCTTTTGCAATGTGCCTTAGCGGACTTGGGAGGAGTGATTTTGTTAAGCCCGTGACATCACGATCCCAAGACTATTCGTGGTTATGTAAGTTTGGATATTATTTTAATTTCTTTGGTATCAGAGAATGTACTATTGAAAATTGGGGTCATGACATCTACTCCACCACCTAAGGTCTTATCCCCTTAGGATTTCCACTAGCTCTACTAGTAGTGTTTCTTCACAAGTTGGTGAACCATAAACAAACTCTTACAAATCACTCTTTAATCCACAAGGGCTATCTACTCTTGAATCCATAGGAGCAACCAAGCTTCTTCAAATGTAGGTGAAGCTCAAACCTACTACAACCCACTCTTGTATCCACAAGAGCAATACAAGACTTTTTCCCTGTAAGGCCAATCATGAATTTTACGTGCATTTAACTGATTTATTTATTATTTGAAGATAATATGATAATTTAGATTGTATGTATTTAGGATTAAAGTAGTATTTCATTAAAATACTAAGAGTTAGTAGTAATTAGAAAACTAGGACATATATGCCATTATTATAATTGTGCATATATTAGTAGTGTTTTAGCATAAATGAGATATTTTACATAGCAAAAATTAAACAAGCTTCTAGAAGGAAAATATTTGGCCATATATTAAAGTAAGGAAATAAAGATAAAGAGAGAGAGAGGGGTCAGCCACACCAAAAAAAGGTGGGGGGAAAAGAAGAGAGAAATTAGGGCAAGAAAAGAATTGGTGAGAAAGAAGATGAATCTTGCATTTTAGGCCAAATTGAAGAGGAAATTGCTCAAGTCCTTGCTATTTCTTGCCATTTCTTGCTTTATCCATCTTTCTAGGTGAGGGATTCTTAAAAGTTTTAAACGTTTTAGGCTTGATTTTGGGTATGAACCCATGTATATGTGCTAATTTTGTTGATTGAGTAAGAATATCATGAATAGAAATGATTTGAGAGTAGTATATGTGCTTTGAAGCTTGAATGAACATTAAACCTCATATGTTGGCAAAAGTGTGTTGTATGTTGAATTTGAGATTAGATGTAAGGATACTCTTTATTCTTAGCTTGGGTATGAAGTTAGATGCTACATATTTATATATATAGGATACATGATTTCATGCCTTAGGAGCAAAATCGGTTGGTGTTTGGTGTGTTGTTGTTGTTGTCCGAATTCTCCAGCGCCGGCGCCAACCTGCCGGTGACGTCCAGCCGGTGCTGTACCTGCCGATGCCGACCTTCCAGCGTGGTAGTAGCCTTTTGCCCATTCCCTTGTGTCTTGCTGGTTAACCTTGTACTATGCTTGGATTTGTCGATCTTGTGTACTTGTATTGCATTGTTAACTATGGTTAATATATTGATAAATACTAGTTGCTAACGTTGTTGAGTTTATGTACTATTGAATACTATTGAAGTTAATTCATGGAAGTGCTTAGGTATAACGCTAATTGCTATCGAAAATGGTTAAGTGTTTAAAGGTGTATGCAAATGCTATGGTGACCTTCTTTGTCACCTATCAAATGCGCTATTGAATAGAATTGAATCATTAATCACATATTAATGGGTTTGAGGGGCAACCTACTTTGTTGTCCTCTTGAAGTGAAGTGAACTGCTAGATTAATTGATTGAATGATTGTAAGGTTGCATCTTTTTATCGAGGCATGGTAGCGTCTTGTCTCCCAAGGTAGCATCGACCTTGCCAGGCGATATCATGACTACCATGGTCTTAGTCCCTCACTCGCATGGACGGAGAGTTCCATGAGGTATTGGGTCGTACGTCTCGGTATATATCTGGAGTGCACCTATTGGGAGTGATTAGTGGCAGAGCTCGTGATGGTGGTATAAGGTGACAACATCAATAATGGTTATCGTATCCTTTTCTTGAATGGTCATATAACTGTAATGTTTTCTTGAGTCTATTGTGTTTAAGTACTTAGTGTTTGTACATTGTTTTGAATGCATGTTTTCAACTAGATTATAGGTTAATGATTTTTTAAAACCTAGCCGTGCACCACACTCATTTAGATAGGTTAGCCTACCCCGTTTTATGAACATTTCAGGTGAGGCTGTGATTGCACCACAAGAAGAATGAATGTGAACGGTAAGCTTGTCCTGCTATGGATGTTGAACATGTTTTTTTTTTTTTTTTTTTTGTAGATTGTGTAGTTCATTTTGCGATAGAAAGACTCATTTTGCACATAAATCAAATGACAGATGATGGTCAATTGTTGAATCATAGAAAACTTGGTTACTAGATGGTGATTTATTTTGGAAACAATATAACTATTATGCCTTATGTATAATGATATGACTCCAGGTTGTTTTGTGTAAACTCCATTAATTGTTAAATGTAGCAATGGTACAGGTGATATAATGAATTAGTACAGTCACGTTCGAACTTGGTTCCAGATGGGGTCGGGTTGTAGCGTGACACCTTTAGGTGGCATCAGAGCTTAGCTAGTATAAGCCGGGATAAGACCCTCGGTCTGTGGGGTAGAGGTCTTAGTGTGAAAATATCTTTGAATAAATGTGTGCATACATAACGTGTTAATTGTACATTATGTGATAATTGTGCATTATGTGATACTTGCTTCTTGTGTGATATAATTTGCATATATGATATAACTCGTGAGTGACCTTTTAGTGACTAAAGATGGCTGAAAGAGCTCCTAGAACCAGAGGTAGACCTCGTAGGGATGTTGATCCGCAGGGAATTGGGGAAGCAAATCAGACACCTATGGGAGAGCGGGTTCTGGATAGAGTAGCTGCTACTATGGGTAGGATGACTCGGATATTGGAGCATCAGGCTAAGCATGAGTCCAATAATCTTGGGAACAACAACAACAGTAACAACAATAACAACAATAATGGGAATGGGAATAGATGTGACAATATGTTAGAGCGATTTCTAAAATATTGGCCACCGAGATTCTAGAGGGAACCTAATGATGAAAAAACCGAAGGATGGCTAGAAATAATTGAAAATATTTATGATGCACTTGAGTACACCGATGAGAAAAATATTACCTTTGTTGTGTTCTTGCTCGATGGAGATGCTAGATATTGGTGGAAGATTGTGAAATGGCAATGGGAATACTAGCATACTCCGTATTTGTGGGCTAACTTTGTGAAGGAATTCAAGAACAATTATATTTCAGAGATTGCTCAGGAGAGACGAGAGAAAGAATTCATGTCCTTTAAGCAAGGCAATTTGACTGTTGTACAATATAAGGCCCGGTTTAACAAGCTGTCACATTATGCTCCTGAAATGGTACAATCCACTGGAAAGAGAATTCGGAAATTCATCAGAGGTTTGAGGTCATAAATCCAAGATAGCTTGGCTCCCTTCCATGTTTCTACCTATAGTGAAGCCTTTAATGCTGCAACTAGAGTTGAGAAAAGAAAGAATGAGGTAAGGGCATAATCGAGTCAGTCGAGCAAGAGGCCTTTGCAGCCCCAAGGCCAGCAAAGATCTTTCCAGCCTCAGAGTAAGCAGAAACAGAGTCAAAGTCAGAGTTAGAATAGGCCAACTATTGTGAGATCTTAGTAGGGTAGTTCAACTACTTCCTCAGCTCAAGCCTTTTTTGGAAATAGTGTTGCTAATCAAGTTCAACATTGTACCTTCTGTAAGGGCCATTATGCAGCTAATTGTTGGAAAAAATCTGGGAGGTGTTCAGGTTGTGGTAGTGATCAACATAAGGTAAAAATTTATTCGGAATGGTAGAATGTTCAAGGGCATACTTCAAGCAAAGACACCCAGAGTAGATCTATAGGTAGTATTCCTACACAATGTGTACAGACCAGAGTCTATGCAATTAACCAACAGGAGTTGCCAGATGCAACAGTAGTGGTTGAAGGTACCTTTTTAATTTTAAATCAGTTTGTTAAAGTATTAATTGACCCCAGTGCCACCCTTTCTTTTATTACACCCCCTTGTGTGCAACATGTTAATATGAAAATTGAGAAATTGCCTTATAAAATTGAAGTTAACACCCCCATGGGCACTAAATTTGTCACTGAGTTAGTATGTAAAGAATGTGAAATTCAGATTAAGGGCCAAGAGTTTTCCCCTGACCTCATTTTACTCTCTATCTAAGATTATGAAATTATTTTGGGTATGAATTGACTTGCAAAATATCATGCACAATTAGATTGTAAAACCAAGATTGTAAAATTTCAGATACCAGGCCGACCAATAGTAGAAGAAGCGGGGAATCGTGATTCTTTTGGGGTTTCTCTTATTTCTTCAACCAAAGCTGTCTAGCTTTTATGGAAGGGGTGTGGTGGATATTTTGCTTATTTGATTAATAAGCCATTTGACATGTTGAAATTAGAGGAATTTCCGGTGGTTAGGGAATATCGAGATGTATTCTTAGAAGAATTGCCAGGGTTACCACCCGAAAGAGAAATAGAATTTGTGATTGATGTGTTACTAGGGACATTACCTATTTCTAAAGCACCATATTGTATGACACCCACAGAACTTCAAGAGTTAAAAGCACAGCTACAAGGATTGTTGGATAAAGGTTTTATTCAACCGAGTTCATCTCCGTGGGGAGCAACCGTGTTGTTTGTAAAGAAGAAAGATCATACTTTACGGTTGTGTATTGATTATCGGGGGTTGAATCAGGCAACAGTTAAAAATAAATATCTTTTACCACTTATTGATGAGTTGTTTGACCAATTGTAGGGGGCTAAGATCTATTCCAAGTTTGATTTGAGGTAAGGGTATTATCAACTTCTCATTCACAAGGAAGATGTACCAAAAATTGCATGTGTTGTGCATATGAGTTTGACTAGTTAGGATATGCGTATGCAATAGAGAATACATGTCGTCGCGTGATGGAATAATCGCTCCCTTGTGATTATCCAGTAAATCGTCCTAATCTAAGTTCAGTGAATGTACTATAGGAGTATGTCTGATATTTGGCTTGTGGATCACTCCTTATATCAAGTGTTACTTATCCAGTTGATGGTTACTTAAAGGATTTAGATGTCTGAAGAAGAAGATGCGATCAAAGAAAGAGATAGTACTTGTAAAGTCATTCTTGATTGTGAGTGTTACATGGAAGGGTATTTTGGTTATTTAACTTAGTGGGTTGTAGACAAAGGTCATACTTAGTATGACGAGCTTCTGTATTTAGTAGTAAACATCTTGGAGTGAAGCCGTGACTTTTTAGTGAAATAAGTCAGGTTGAAAAGCCTAAATGTGCTATGGGGTTAGTAGGGGCATTTTGGTATTTTCAGTTGTCAAGTTGTTTATGTCTTTTGATCCCTTTTCTAGCCTATTTCCTTGTGGATATATGTTAAAGTTTTCTAGATATTTATTGTATTTGGAGTTGCTAAATTAAAGTGTCTAATTAACACTTAGTATCCTATTTGAGAGTATTTCCTATTTTGGATTAGTTGTGAATAATGTGGAAACTAAAAATTAATTAATTAGCAAAATAATACATGAAATAAGCACTTGGGCCGAGATTGGCGCCTAGCCTACCTAGGCTAGGTCCACACGTGTGATTGAGATAGGATGGAAGAGTTAGTAGTTTTATTTGTTATGCTATTGGGATAACCAAGTCCAAAGGTGCATAGGATTGGCTTATAGGCTAAGAATCCAAATCATATTTCTCTTAGGATTAACTATTAAGGCTATTCCATTTCTATAAATAGAGCTCTTCCTCTACCTCCATAATTGCACCTCTCCCACACAAGAAAATGGAAAAAAAAAACTCTATCTCTCTATCTAGCTCACACGTGTAGTAGTAGGAAAATAACAAGGGAAGAACTCCACCATTCTTCATCATCCAAGAGAAGGAAGAAGGTCAAAGAGGAGAAGATCAAAAGTTTCTTCAAGGCTTCTAGGCGTGTAGATCTCCAAGTTGCAAGAAGGTGTTCAAGTTTTGTGTTTTTCGTTAAGATGCTTAAGCTAACGAATCAAGGTAACAAAACTATCTCTTACTAGAATTTATTCTTAATAAATTGTCCATACACATGTTCTTATTGTTCTTGCAATATTTCAACTTAGAACTTGTGGTTTGATCCTAGATTTGCATGCTATCAAGTTTCCGTTGCGTTTATATGTTTTAAATTTTCAAAATACCATAGTATATCTAGGTAACATGCACCTTCACTCAAAACTTTATTTTGGATTTTCTTCCTCACCCCAGCCATAAGAATGGATAGACTCATTTTAAGAGTCTAATTCTGTACCCAACCTTACTATTATCCTGAAAGAAAAAATGAAAAAGAATTAAGGAGCAGGGACGTTCCTTGTAGGTGGTTGGTATGATCAATCTGAGGACTTAAAGACAACTGTTTGATCTTTCTCGAGTTGAACACTAAAGTTGCGGTGAAAAGAGAGAATTCTTAAGAGGGATTTGCTAAAAAATGAATGAGAATGAGTTGGTAGTCTATTTATAGGTGAGCACCAAGGGAATCCTAGTATATGGACCAATCATGGATTCAGGAAACAAAACATTGTGTCAATTGACATAGCACGACAGTCGAGGTGTTAGTAACGATTATTTCCCAAACGGCCAAATTCTACAACATAGGTCGGCTTGGATAGCAACTCTTTGGACCTCAAGTGAGCTCCAAGAAATTGAGAGGATAAGTGATATGGGTGAATTGCCGACCCTCGATACCATTCCCGACTCGTGCATTAAGATCATTAGGACCTGAACCATAGACATAACATGACATAATATCCTAAGTTTGAGCCATAGCTTCCTCAGGACCTACATATATCTGACCTATTTCAACTAACTTATGGTGACGTATCCTACTAAGAAATTTACCCAGATTTGTGGGGACCAGGACATATCTTAAAAGATCCCCTACCTAGTAGTATAAACAACTCAGGAATAATAGTAAAAGATAACTTATTTTTTTGGCCAAAATAGTTATACATATATCTTTCAATACTGTTCTGGTTAGACTTAGTACCCTAAGAGCTAAATTAATTATAATTTTAGGACATGAATTTTGTATTATATTTATTAATGGGCAATTTATTTAAATGTTGATCAATGTGTTAATTAATTTTAAAAAAAATTCTAAGAATTTAATTTATAGATCTTATTCTTAAGAGGTTAAAAATATGAGTGACAAGGTCTATTGCAAATAATATATTCTATAATTAGTCTCTCATCATAGGATGGATTAATTGGGCGTTAATTTATCTGAATAGCTTCGTATACAATCTACTACCTGAATTAATATAAGATATTAATCAGGGCAATGGGTCTAATGTTGCATTAGTAGATATATAAGTAATTGTTGAGAACAAGTCACTGGACATGACCGATTTTATATAACAAATTACATAGATAGTCCATAATTTGTTATATATTATATAATTATATAATTAACCCTTAGACTTGAGACACCATGGTTATCTTGTGTATGGGATGCCAAGATTTGCTAGTACGTAAAACTCGATTCTAATCATAGATTGGATCACGTGCCCAGTGATCGCAGTACATTCCTACAAAGGAATATGTGTGTGTGCAATTAGAATTCATCAATTAGAAGTCCCATGCAATCTAATTGATTGAGTAACTTGAAATCCTTGGCCGAGGTTGAATCGTGAAAGTCATTCAAGGATTCATTGAAGTATTACTTAATTAATTACATTTGGTGATATGATTAAGATAGTAAGGTTGACGTCCCTATCTATGACTCTCACTTAATCAGGATAGTTGAGATGAAAGAGATTAATTCTACGGCAGTTATATATTTAAAGGATTTGTGCAATTTTATTTCATCGTTAATTGGGGAGTTGTGACATAATATTAGATGTCATTCACGACTTGTGAAAATTAATTAGAATGGTTTTAGTTATAATATTAATTGAATTAATATTTTCCACTGCCAATTAATTATGAATCTGAGAGGTCATACACAAAAAGGGATTCAGAATTAATCAGTAGTAGAAATAAATTAAATATTGAACGTCTAATATTTAATTAGATTTAAAACTAGACTTGTTGGAGTTTTACTCAACCTAGTTTTCTAGTCTAAGTCCAAAGTTTAGGTTTGGCCCAAAAAGATAGTCATGAAATTTACAAGTTTCTTATAAATAGGAAACTATATAAGACAATTCTGATAACACAAATTCTGTTTTTCATAGTTTATAATATTTCTCCTAAAATTCTAGTAGGGTTTTTATTGATTACTCTCTGGGATCGCGTGTAGATATTGTCGGAAGCTTCACGTGTGGCAAGCTTGAATTGTATCAATCTCTACATAATATTCGGCATCACTAAGGTAATACTAGTAACCCTCTTTATATATAAGTTAGGAAAAAAAATCACATTTAGTCCTTATTGTTTCAAAAAAAAAAAGTTTCAATTTAGTTTTTATTGTTTAAAATTTCATAATTTCGTTCCTTTTGTTTTTCCAAAAGTCTCAATTTAGTCACTATTATTTAAAATTTCTCAATCATCCCTATTATTTTTCCAAAAGTTTCAATTCCGTCCTTATTATTTTCTAAAAGTTTAAATTTCATCCCTATTATTTTTTTAGAAGTTTCAATTGCATCCCTATTATTTTTTTAAAATTTCAAATTCATCCATATTGTTGAAGGAGTATATTAATTTTTTTTTAGAACAATAGAGATAAATTTGAATTTTTTTTTGAAAATAATAGGGACTAAATTGATTAATTTTGAATAATATGGTCGAATTTAAAACTTAAGAAAAATAATAGAGGCGAAATTGAAACTTTTTAAAAATAATAGGGATAAAATTGAAACTTTTGAGAAAATAATAGAGATTAAATTGAGAAATTTTAAATAATAAGGACCAAATTAAAATATTCTTTGAAACAATATGGACTAAATGTGACATTTTTCCTATAAGTTATGTGATGATTTATATGTATTGTGTTTAATAGCAGTGTAATTAGCCATAAAAAATACAAGATATTATTTCCACTGCATAAATTATAAATTTTAGAATATTACATATGTTTCTTTCAATTCTTACTTTAGTGTTCAATATTCATAAGTAATTTGATCGTTGAAGAAAATCTTATAGTTTCTTTGTCTTTTATAGGTAACGAGCTTGGATCGGACAAAACAGATTTCTATCCCTTAACGGTTAGTTTTCGGACAGTGGAAGCCTTGGGAAAAATAAAAAATAAAAAGTGACAGTGGAAGTTGTCGACAGGCCACGTCGAGGGACAAAAAAAATATATATATAACATCCAACGTGCCATAGACAGCCTTGGAAAGTCCTTCCTAATTTTAGTAAAGTAAAAGGAGAAAGTATCATGTGGATAAAATATTGTATCATGGCCAGAAGGCAACAAGCGGGCCATTGTCAGTTTATTGCACGTGCAAATAACGAATTCATGTCCTAGTCTCGCAAATCGACTGATCTGTCTGAACAACGCCGCATCAAAATCTTGTAGGGTCAAATTCCGAATAAAAAAAAGAGACACACGTCTATATTCATTCGTGGATCTGCTTTGCATAAATGGAAGCTGCATATGGACCCACCTCACCAAGAAAGATGTTGGACCACCCCGATATTATTCTTGATTTTGACAACGAACAATTAATAGCTCTTGTAAAACCTATATATTATTTTATTCCATGTATGACATGTGTAATAAGTGTCAAATTAGCCACACATTCTTGAACTTCGAATAACAGTGCTATGACCCAAAAAATAATAATAATAATAACTGTGCTAATAGGATGTCCAAAAAGCAGAAAACGAAAAAGTGAGTACGTCTATATTTAGGAGAAGAACCAAAAATTCTGGTAAGTAGGGATTAAAATTTATAATTTTTTAATTATATAATTTTTTTTTAATGAGAGTTAATTAATTTTTTTAATTAAAAATATATAAATTTTTAATTTTTAAAAAAATATATATATAATTTTTAACATTTTTATAAGTCAGTAAGGATTAAAATCTATAATTTTTAAACTAAACGAGTACTTTTATTTTTTTACTGAGAACTAATTAATTTTTTTAATTAAAAATTCATAGATATCTAATTTTAAAAAAAATACATAAAAATTTTAATATTTTTATAAGGTAATAAAAGACTATAACCTCTACTATACCTTTACGTGTCTCCTTGCTGTCTCCACTAACCCTTACATGCCTCCGCGGCCCCTGCCTATATTTCTCCACATTGATCTATTTAGACGGAATCCCATGGTGCATGGCTGAACTGTAGGGCTAGGCTAGGTTTCACAAAGAAAAATATTAAAGCTTGTAAATGCAATATTTTCTTTGAGGAAGCGATAATTTATGCAACAATCCACATGTAGTGAAAAATAATCTAATATATATTAGAAACTACGAGTAAAATATTAGTGCAATAATCCACGTGTAGTGAAAAGAAATAGCAACATTCTCCTTCACTTGGATCTTATTTTCTAACATCCTTAGGCTCGGGGGCTTATTCAATTTGATATCAGTAGGTGTATGTAATTTTTACTGACCCCATAAAATTATTTAAATATTTATATTTTAAAAAATTAATTTACCTCCACTAAAAAAAAATATGTATTTGTATTTGTTGCAAAATGATGTGTTGTAACCTCCTCAGGAAAAAAAATTCTAAAATTAACCTTGCTTAACCTTCATCGCTAGGTTAAGACTTCATTGCTGGTAAATATCTTCACTCTACACAACTGGTTAACAAAAGAACATATCAAGAGCCTCTAAAAGTTTCATAACAAGTTTAAGGTTTGTTTGGCTTAACTGAAAAGTTTTAGTTGTTGAACTGTACAACTTTCGCAAAAAAGCTTTAGTTGAAAGTATTGTTGAGCAAAAACCATTGACTGCTTGACGTTATCATATCATAAGTATTGTTCACTATCTGTCCTTAAGGGCAAACATGTGAATTCTCACAAACTTTGAGGGTAATCTTAGGCTTACAAAAATATGGAGGGATATTTTTGAAAAAAAAAATTTCCACCTTATGTAAAAATAACTTTGTGAAAGCCATTTTTTCGAAATCTCCAATTTGAAACTTTTTATTTTTTAGCTTTGGTTTTATCTAAAAGTCTTTTTCAAAAAGTAAGTCAAACAAATTAACTTGAACTTCTAAACTCACAAGAAGTGTTTTTAAGAGTTTAAAAATTGGGCCAAAAGGGCCAAACATGTTGGTTTTTTGCTCAAGTCCAAGCCTAAGATGAGGTTGAAGACTAGTAGAAGTTCAATTTAATGAGAGTAGACGTAGGAGTCCTAATCTTAGTGGAGATAGATTTTGATTCTTATAAATAAGACTTTTTAGCTTGTAATTTCTTGCCATAAAAGCCATACCCTATAGGGCATATGGGAAGGTGAGCGGAGTGGGTGTTTTTTGTTATTTTGTCAAATAGAAGACGAGTGAAGAGAGTTTAGACTTTAGCCATATATAAAGTCTTGTGAGTGAGGGTTTAGGCTTTTCTATGCATAAAGTCATATGTAAGTGAGAGAGAGGATTTAGATATTTGTCTGTGCAAAAGATCTATTGCATGAGGATTTGGATCATTATTCGTGCAAAAGATCTATTGCATGTAACTATTATTGTTCAATAGTAGATTTTCCAATTCCTTAGGTTGAAGATGTAGGCAAAGGGTTAAACTACGTTAAAAATATTGTATTAATTTTTTCCTTATTCCATGCATGTATGTGCACGATCCAATTCCTAACATAGTGATATTAAAGTCCAAGCTCGACACTGGGCATGATGAGGTAAATAGGATGCACCAGGGAGATCTTCTTGTGCTAAGGAACACGCTATTACTATGTTGAAGGACACAATTTTTTAGGAAAAGACAAATATGTAGAATAGTAGAAAAGATAATGTCATCATTGAGAGCTGCTGACATCATCATTGAGAGATACTGACATCATCATGGAAAAGTGGTTGCTTGAAAGAGTTATCGTGTGAGGCTTGACATGAGACCTCATTTGCATTTAGATCATAGAATGTATAATTAAATCATTTTATGTGCTTTCATATGGTTTTAAGTGCTTTTGTATCATTTAAAGTGTATTTACCTCGTTTTACGTGCATTTATATCGTTCAACGTACATTTAAGTCCAATTACGTACATTGAAATATTTTAGGTATAGTAGGAAATTAATTAAATACTATTGAGCTAAGACTAGTAACTAATTACTTAGGAAACAACTAGAATGACAAACTAGTAATACATAAGCTAGTTGAGGGGCACTCTTGTCCTTAGGCTAAAATTACAAAATATCTTAACACTATTCTTGTCTAGGCAAAAACACACATAACACACACTACATATCCAAGATTATTTGTTGTATATGTTGTTCACCCTGCTAGTGTGCATAAGCCAAAAGTTGGATGTATTGTTTGTATTGAATGGGTTGCTAAGCTAGGGTTTTGCCTAGCTAGTTTTGGATGACCTTGAAGAGTTGTATAATGAGCTAGTAGATGTTCTTGCTTGTGTTAGATGGACTATATCTTGTGTGCAAAGAGTAGACAGGAGAACCATGCATTGTGAATCTTATATGTTTTTTTGGGTGTTCTTGAGTTAAAATGGATTCTTGGTTGTTTAGAGGCTAATTGATATTTCAAGGGTGTTATGGCTTGATTCTTGAACTTGTATAAGTCGTTTGACAACCCCTTTTGAGGTTATTAGATGCTTGGGAAGTGTTGGAAGCAAGCAAAATTGCTTTGGAGCAAAATGGCCAATTTCTTGATTTGGCAACGTAGGTGTCGGTCATGTTCAACACGACCGTGTACACAACCGGATCTTTGACAAGCATTTTGACAATCGTGTATCCGCTCTTGTTTATCACAATCGTGTACACACTTGTAAATTTTGCAAGCTTTTTGACGGTTGTGATGCCAGTCGTGTTGAACACAACCAGATACACGACCATGATACACAATGGGTTCCTTTTGGTTGCTATAGGTCATAGCTTATTATACATGTGCCTTCTGAGTACATAAATGAATTGGTATACATGTAAACACTCCCATAAGCTTGATTGTATGTGAGTTAAAAATGTTTATACATGCTACTTATAAGTGCATTATATGTCAATGATTAAATGAACTTGCATGTTTATGTAAGAATGCAAATATGTATGAATTGTATATGCGCGGCTAAGTTGCAACCATTCTTGATCGAAGTAGTGACAGGACCTCTGGGCAGCGACGGGCTTGCCGGTATATCTCGACTACCAAAGTAATTATTCATTCTCTTGCCATAATCCATCTATACCCCGAAAGAACCAAATTATCAGGATCCGATGATACCTCGGGAGACATAGGGTATATGAATGTTATGGGATGTTCTCATTTTGATCTTCTATGCATGGCACGTTCTTTTCAAAATGTTTTCAAAATGATAAAACGATTGCAAAAATTCCTGTTCCCCTTATCCCTCGCTGAGCTAAGTGTAGCTCAACCTCTTTCTTAACAATTACAAGTGAGGTAGAGCCTGAGTCGACCCTTCAAGTTGATGATGGAGGACCATGGTTCGACGAGAATGATTTCTGCTTGCTATGATCTTCATGATTATTAATTAAGGATAATTTCTATTTTGAACAACTTGTTATTGTGAAATATTCTTTTGGAAAACTTTATGTATTTAAATATATTTCTATTATTTTGAGACCTAGCAGCCTAAGTATTGAATAGACACTATGTATGACCAGGTGGCTCGAGGTTTTGTAAATATAAGACAAATGAACATCACCCTTTTGGCCGGTGACTTTTGAAGTCTTTTGTAACTCTTATGGATTATATATATATTGGGATGTTCAGGTTATTAAATTGTTAAAAACAGGTTTTAGTGCTATGATGATCACACACCGGCCTTAGCTTCTGCAAGTGTCCAGGTCGGGGTGTGACATATCGACACCGAATATGAGAGATCAGATCCTGTGATTTAGAAAAGAAGAGGTTCCATCACTGCTGTTTTACCATCGCTAAAAGAGAGAGAGCTCTAACGTTGGGAGATAGCCATGGATGGAGAAGCAAAAATGCTATCATTGAGAACAACTGTCAAAATTAGAGAAGATGAAGTATCATAGCAATGGGTTTCATTGTTGAGGCAGTTGGAATGTCCAAACCATGTGTCATAGGTACCGTTCAAAGCAAGCCTCCGAGAGAAAGCTGTTTTAGTACAAGTAGCACAACATGTAGTAGTTGGAGCCATTGCCAGAGAAGAGAAACAAAGAAGACAACGTGGGAACTAATACTAGATGAGCTTTGAGGTCGGAAAACACCACCAATAGAACTGCGGCAACGAGCTATAGATGTTTATGGCTGTCCCATCACTTGCTATTGCCAGAATCGCATTGAAAGTAGAGATGAAGGCTGTGGTTTTGGTGAGTGGTAATGGATGGTAGATCTTGGGCAATGTAGTAATCAAGGCCATTGATGTGTTTATCGTTTGATGATGAGTAGCATGGCGCCGAAGATGAGATGATCCATCACAAGATGGATTTGGGTTAGGTCACAAGTCAAAGAAGGATCGAGATAAGGTGCGTGGATCTAGTGCAACATAGATAGAAAAGTTTTAATGAGCTCTGAAAGATCTTAGTCGTGATCTTGTATGGTGTGTGATTTGTTGAGGGATTGTGATTAGTATAGTAGTGCACATAGGAAGAGTGTGCACCTAAGATCTGATTAAAGCAGTTGTTGGAATTGATTAGATGCAACAGGTTCACAAGGTGCTTGTATGTGCTTACTTTGACTAGAGGTTTGACTGAAGGTTGACTGTGGGTGCTTCTAGAGTTTTTTGGTGCCTTAAGTCTGATTTTGGAGTTTGTTTTTATCTAATTCTTGATATATTATGTTGAGCTACAAATGTGAGTGTTATGAGGGATATTATGTTAGGGATATGCCTTAATGCTAATGATTAGATGACCTAATTAGGGTTTTAACAAGAATATATGTATTTATACACAATGATGTTTTCAGATATTCATATTCTCTGCTTTGATATGAATGTGTCCCTAATGTTTATCGAAAAAGTGAGAACATTCTAAAGGGTTTAGAGTGCTTCGCTGTTCTATTTCGACATGATAAATATTAAGAAATGAGTCATAACCCTTTAGAATGTTTGACCGGGACTAGAATAATCAATTACGGGTTATCATTTGTAATTACCTTTGATTAACATGGTGATGTTAATGATAAAGGATGGCATGCGAAATGTCAGAAGAACATGAGATGTGGACTAATTAACATATGAGTGATCGTCAGTGGTACGAATCATTGATTGAGATAATAAATAGTGAACTACATGATTCCAGGTTAATAGTTTACTATTTAGTTGAGAATTGTGCAAATTAATCCTCAGACTTGAGAAATTACGGCTGTCGGTTATATCAGGGGCTAAATACTACTTCTGGACAATACCCGCCTTTTGTAAAGGTGAGTTACGGTCTTTCGCATTTTAGTCTTTTGATATAGACTGACAGCTAATTGTCAAGATATGATCTATTAAACCTCCGGTGTGAGTAGGATGTCATGTGATATTTGAAGTCGGTAGATAAACAAGGAAGTCCTTGGCCAAGGCAAATATGAATTGATGGAAAGGGGTTTTTCCATAGTAGTTATCTCTTGTTTCATAGTTTCAGATCTACACACAGCATCAGATGTGGACTTAACCTTTCCATGGTCCATTTCCCGATCAGGACGTTTTAGCAGAAGGATCGGACTGCATGGTAATTCTCGACAATAAATCGATTCATAGATAGACTGCGTTTTCATTATTGGGTACATTCTCATGGCACGTTTATTGCTAGTGCGTCACCCATGAGCATGAGAGTATTTCGAGAAATAGCGGAGACATTTCCGAAATAGATAAGGAGGTATCGGTCCCTCATCGGTATACAATTATGAATCTAGAAAGTTACATGCTTATAAGTATCATGAATAAGTTCACCGGAAGCTTTTATAATATGGTTGGTGGCTTTAAAGTGTTAATAGTCATCTATAGTAGTGTTCAGGCCAAAAGTATAATTATGAAAAGCTTTGGGGTCAAATTATAATTACCAAAACTTTTGGGGCCAAACTGTAAATATTGAAAAGTTATTTCAATATATTTATTCTAATAGAGATTATAATGGGCAAATATATATATGTATATATATATATATATATATATATGTATATATATATATATGTATAAAGGTGTTTACTTATATATATATGTGTATCGATGATGAAATTTGTGAAATGCCACGTCATCAATCCTAGTCATCATATTGAAAAACAAATTATTTGATTGGACATTGACATGTGGCAAGTGGAATATGTAGAATAGTCCATGTCATCAATCCTAGTCTTTTAATTTTGAATTGGATGGTTTAGATCTAATCTTGAATAAAGACAAAATAATCTAGGCCATTAGCTTTTGATAATAGTTGCTTTTTGCCAAGTGTCAAGAGAGAGAAAAAGAAAGTTGAAAAATAGCTTTTGGATTGTAATGATTACAATCCAAGGTCATGCATGGTTTCTTTTTCTTCTTGCAACTAAGGAAGCTATTTTGATTGGCTACCTATATATATAATATTATTATGTGAATATATATATATATATATATATATATATATATATATATATATATATAATTGCAAAAAAAATTCTTTCTCCTAAACCCACCTATTTTCGGCCAACATGAGGAAGAGAGAGAAGATGATGGTTTTGCCATTAGATTCAAATGATTGCAGTCTAATGACATGCAAAAGGGGTAACTTTGTTTTCTATTCAAAATAAGCCATTTTGATTGGTTATCTTTTACATGTCATTTGATAATATAATAGAGTTTATATTAATCAAATGGATGACAACACTCTCTCTCTTGCTCTCTCATTTTCGGCCAATTAAGGTAGAAAATAGAAGATTATTTTTCATGCATTGGATTGTAATGATAACAATCCAATAACATGCAAGTTGATTATCTAATCTAACACTCAACTTATCTTTTTTTGGATTGGTTGTTTTAGATTAGATAATAGATATATTATAGTGATAATATTGAAGATAATCTCTCTCTCTCTCTACCTACACACACACGGCCAACACAAGGAAATAGAGTGAAAAAGTTATTCTTCTTCAAGTGGTGATTCTCGGCCATTGAAGGTAGAAAGATGAAGCTTTTATTTTGCCAAAAATTAACCACACATATAGCTTTGTCTATTGAATACATTACTAGCACTTTAAGTCTTCAAGAGGGTTGGTGATCTTTGGATGCTTGGGTACTAGTGCCTTCAAGTTAGAAGGATCCAAGGAGTTTAACACCTAGCTTGCATCTAATTTTGGAAAGCTTCAAGAGGTATACCTAATACTTCTACTCTTTTTTTTAAGTACATACATTTCATACTTACATATATATATATATATATATATATATATATATATATATATATATATATAGTTTTATGGACATATAAAGAAGATTGCATGTTGAATCTTGCTAATGAGCTAGTAAAATTTTTGAAATATGCCTACATAGGGTTCGGCCATGGCAATGTATTCATGCTAATCTTCCTAGATCTTGGTCTATGATAAGTTGTATCATGGTTTCTTTGAAGTGGTATCAGAGTCATAGTCTTGATGTCTATGAAAACTTGGATATATATATATATATATATATATATATATATATATATATATACATATATATATACATATACATATATATACATATATATATACATATATATATATATATATATACATATATATATACATATATATATATATATATATGTGTGTGTGTGTGTGTGTGTGTGTGTGTGTGTGTATGTGTGTGTGTGTATGGCCGTATGGTGTGTATGTGCTAGCTTGGAGTTCTTGTAAAATCTTTTGTTTAGCATATGTAGATCCAGATAGGATCTTATCTTGCTAATGTAGATCTATGGAGAATATGTGTTATTTTCAAGTTGCGTGTGTAGATCTACAAATCTATATGACCGAACCATGCATGCTAATATAGAATAATGTTTCTTCTTGTTAAATGTGAGTATTTGTGAAGAAAAATAATGGATTTGTTCTTTGCATGATTGACATTTGACATTTGAAAAATATTTTAGAAGAAAGCTAAAAGGATGCTGCTAGAATATTTGTTTTTAGCTACATGTGAAGTCACAAGTGTTAAAAAGACAAGTTTGGCATTTTATGTAGCCTTGGCTGAATCTACAAGGGAGTAGATTAGAAAATCTTGCTTTATGTTAGACATAAAATAATGTAGATAGTTGCTAAAGTATTCCTCAACCTTTTGGTCAATATGAGTATTGATGACATTTTTGTTAACATGAAAAGTTTAAAAGTTAGTTTTAAACATTTTATGATGTTGACATATATGTGTATTGAGAAGAAGTTAAAGTGAATTATTTGGTGATATAATGTTTAATAGAGGGCTATAGGGCTTACATTAATATGCTTGGGCCCTAAATGCATGTTTTAATGCTAAAATTAGCCTATTGGGCCACATTATGTGTATTGGGCCATGAACTTGTGTCTTTCTATCTTTGGACTTGATCTTGCATGTCCTACTATAAAGTGTTATTAGTAAATGGGCCAACATGACTTGCATTAATAAAAGGTGTTTTATGAAATATGCAATTTATATGAATAAAGTTTGGTTATTCATAATGATGAGTTAATTAAACTGGATTGCTAGCAAATTATGTGTTGATTATTATATATTTGATATGAATGATCATACAAAAGTATATGCTTTTGAAATGGTGAATTTGATCATGGATTTGGGCTTTAGGGTCATTTTATTGGGTTGTAAATTGAGACATAAGTCTCACATTTATTATTCTTGTCTTTTGAGAGAATATTGTAGTGAGGACAATTATGTAATTCTTCAAGAAAGTCTTTTGCAAGAAGGCCCAATCGAGAATCCAAGGAGTTAGAAACCCAATGAAGATTTCAAGGAGTTGAAGATCTTTATTGGGGTAGTTTTATTTCTTAGGCCCAAACCCAAGCCCATGATCCACCATTTAAGCATCTTTGCATTCATTTACTATTAAATGCTATAATTGTGATTGTTAGCTAATAATATGTTGAATGCATGTTTATATGATGAGATCGAATTCAAACTTTAGAACTCCTAACGTGCAAACTAATATTAGATTGAAACAAACGGTATAATGTTGTCAACTATAATCAATATATATATATATATATATATATATATATATATATATATATATATATATATATATATATATATATGTATATATATATATATATATATACATATATGTGTAGATATATATGTGTATACACATATATGTATACATATATGTGTATACATATATGTGTATACACATATATATATATGTAAGCAAAATTGACTAAAACAACTAAAATGGTAAAAAATTGATAACTTTGACTTCTACTTAAATGTTGACTTTGTATTATATATACAATATACATACATAATATATTAAAAATAGCTCAAAACCCCACAAATACACACACACACACATTGCCGTGAGGTTGAGGGAGAAGAAGAGAAAATATTTTCAAGGTTTTTCAAAGCAATTTTCTCTTAAAAAACTCATTTCAAGTCCAAAGCTTTTCATACCGGGCTAGATTTTGCTTGTTGGGCATCCATTGCACATATTCCTTGCATTATTTCGGATCAAATGTGTCACGCCCCGACCCGACCCCGCAAAAGGCCAAGCTTTGACCCGACACATAGACGGAGTCTCCTCTGTACCGCGGACGATCCAAAAACCCTAAAATCAGCATAATACTTGCGAAAGCCATAAAACAATTAAAACAAGCCGACTTTCTTTTAAAAAAAAAACATACATCCTCTTATTAACCAACTTTCCAAACCAAAATGTCATGCATACTACACAAGTATTTATGCCACTAAATAGTTAGCTATTAGCATGCATTTCTTTACTAGTCATAAGAGTATACTTTTACAGCTTTACATTCTTCCAACTTATACAACATAAGACCAAAGAGGCCTTAAACTAGGAAATACATACAAGGCTACAAGCCTCAAAATAAAGCGTCATCCAAGCAATATACATATCAAGCAAGGCTCGCACAAAATCTGGTAACCAACCACCAGCAAAGCAAAGAAGTGCTATCACGGAAACACCTCCACCTGCTCCTCCTCCTCAATTACCTCAATAGGGTCTGCTTCAACTACTCCTGTAAAAAATATAGTATAGAGAGGAATGAGCAAAACTATTGCTCAGGAGGGCAATTGGTCTCAAGGACGGAGATGAGAGGAGTATGCAATGCAAATAGTCAAGCAATACATACAAATATCATATATAGATACAATAAGCCATCAATAAAGCAAGGCAAGTACTTAAAACTGTAAACACTCATTCAAAGGATACGATACTCTTTTCACGAGCAACTTTTAAACACGAATTCGATGACGACGCGCCAGCCCAAACCACCTTATAACACCAGTTTGGAATACCCCGGAAGTATTCATCAATCTACGACCCAAATCTCCCTGGGAGGCAACCCAAGCGAGAAAAGGGAATAGCAGCGGAGCTAGAGCAACCAACACTGGCAACCCGAGGCTACCCAGAGAGGCCAATCACTCACGCGCGAGACACTATGCAATGCAAGACTCGATACAAGGCGATAAACAAGCAATAAAGCCACACGTGGGAGAATAACAAAGTAGGTTACTCTAGCACGCAATAGCAACAGTTGATAAGCATTTCAAGCAAATTCAATTCAAACAAGTATATCAAGCCACCCGAAGTATTCCATAGGCATAGAATCAATAAAACAAGCAAAATCACAAATTGGCCCCAACTATCAAAACACTACCATTTCCAAACGAGCCACGAGTTCTAGAAACCGACTTCGCCAATCCTCCTAGGTCACCATAAGGCACGTCTAAGGACCCCGAAACCCTACCTAACCCTAGAATTCACGCAAAGTCCCGTTTTCCCCCTTTGCTCGTTTGAACTACAACTATATCAACCAAACACCCAACCAACGCCATAATCGCACCAAATGTGCTTTCATGGCCTCCCAAAACAATGCCAACACGCAAAACGAAAAAATGCCAAACTCGACCTAAATGACCCCGACTTTCACCAAGGCTTAATTCTCATTTTTTCTATTACGCAACCCAAACAAACCATGCATTTAGGCTTTCTAGCACATCTAGCACATTTCTACATCAACGGATAGCATAACGGAGCAACTTTATCGTTTCAAGGGTTTACTATTCATAAAATACTATTCAACAACCAATTTAAATTACAATCTCAACATTTAACCGCAGAAAATGTTAAAAAGCTATAAATACACGTTCTACAATTGCCAAGGAACATTCTAGAAGCATCAAAACGCTTTAAACAACAATCTACGGATAAAATCTAAAAATCACAAAGTTGATATACTTGACATTTAAATGCGCAAATAACATGCTTCCCTCACCTTAGGCACTCCTAGTCGTTAGGAAAACAACGCTGGTCACCTCGGAAACCACCCCGCACGAGCTCACGCAAAGATTGAACGATTGGAAGTTGAAAGGTTTTTTTTTCTCTTTGAAGCTCATGGCCTGCTCACTACTGTTTCAGCTTCTATTTTTTTTATTTTGTTTTGTTTTAGCTTTTAAGAGGTCTACTTGGTCAAAGGGTCAAAGCCCTTGGTCAAATGACTTAATATTTGGTCAATTAGACTATTTTTGTGCACTTTAAAGCCATTTTAACTAAGGAAAGATTAATTATAGCTAACAACACTTAAAACATAAAATTAAAGTCATCTAAATATTAGTTTCACTATTTGCTGAGGACTAAAAACGATTCTCTAGCTATCGCTCCCTAATTGCAATGCACGTTGCGACGGCAAGGAAGTAACAATTGCATCTCAGAGAATCTAAGAAAATATAATTTTCAAAATAATAAACAAGAAATTTTCACATTCCGGGCTCGGGTATTACAAAATGTGAGAAAAATTTAGATCGAGAAATGAAAATTTATGTTAAATTTTTATTGTTGCATATTTACCGGATATTTTGTTAAATTTCCTTTAGATTATTGCTTAGTATATATTAAGGACCAATTATATGTATTTGTAGCTATTATGAACAGTTGTAGCGTGTATTTTTATTTTTCGGGTATTTAAGTTGATTATTTGGCTTATAGTTGAATAAATGTTGTTGTAGTAGTTGGAATTGGGTTGTGGTTGCTTCTATAGACTCATTATTTATTGTGTAGTAATGCCAAATTTTTAATTTGATAGCCATGGGAAAAGTTAAAAATTCCAGCCATGGTGCATTGCCATTTTTGGGCTTGTTGGTCTTGTTTTAGGTGGCTTTTGGTTGGTTTAAGAGGGGGCTAATGTACTTGCATTGATGGTTGAGTGATAGGAAGTGGTTTGAAGGTTATAGGATTTCTAGATTGTAAGTTATGAATTTTAGAAGTTTGTGTAGTCTTTCTTTAAAATACTTAAATGTTGTCTTTAGTTGTTTGGTAATGTTTGTATAGTTGCTTCTGGCTTTGTTGTTGAGTAGATTCGGGATTGAATGCATGTTGAAATGTGTGATAAGTTGGGTGGCCTACTTTGTTATCTAACTTAGTTGTTTAGTTGATGTTATGTTGATTGCGGTATTGATAACTGATTGATGATTGATGTTGCCCTGGAGGACAACCTACTTTGTTGTCTTCTCAGAATATGAATGTTTATTATTGTTGTCATGAGTCTTTATAATGTGTGCCACCTCTCGGGCAGTGTCGAGCTGTTGAGTTGATAACAACATGACTATCATAGGCTACCCCAGCTCGCATGGGCAAAAATGCCATGGAGGAAGGGGCTAGATGAGGTACCTCTGGTATATATTATGATGGGAGTTACAAGAAGTTGGTTGAAATCGTGATAGCGTATGGAGCTATACCAACTAGTGTATCCTTTCTCAATTGAATGGTTATTTATGTGGTTTGAATTGAGATGTTGATGTTAATAAAGTTTAATGTGTGTTATTGTTCATAGGATGATTTCCTGAGTGGTAAAGTAAATGTTTTTAAAACATCTTTCGAATCCTCATTGAGCTTTGTTATATATAAGCTCACCCTCATTCGTTTATTGTTCAGGTGTAATTGAGCCAGATTTTGGGTACGTCCCTCAGGAAGCTGAGAATGTGCCTTTTGTTGAGGAGTCATATGTGGCTGAGTCTTATCCATGATGTCTTGGTTGGAGTTCTCTTTTTGCTGTCTTGTATATTAGAACAAGTTATATTGCATTTACTTTAAAGTTTGTATTATATAAGATGTTATAAAGATAATGAAAGTATAATGCTAGTTTGGTTGTCTTACTTTGGAATATGAGTAGGTTGCTAGACTAGTTTATATCAAGTATGCATATGTTTAGTATAGCTTGTGGTATGTTGTTGAAGGAGGCATATGACTTATGGTTGTTATGGTGTGTGGTTGTTTGATATATTGTGTTGAATGTGGATGAATGGTTGTGGATTTGTTGTTGAAATCTGGAGTTGGTTGTGTGATATTATAAAGGGTTGGTTTAGAGCCATAATGTTCATATTACAAACATTATATTGCCGAAATTCCATTACGTCCTGACTGACCATAAGTGGGGTCGAGTTGGGGCGTGACAATATGTATGCATATATAAAATGTTGTCAAATATTTATAGTCTACTAAATATAGTATATATGTTAGTTATATATATATATGCAAGCAAAACAGACTAAAACAACTAAAATAACAAAAGTTGACAACTTTGACTTTAACTTATTTTGTTAACTATGCATATATATACATTATATACACATTATATATAGGGTGAAGTGCATCAGACCTCCTTGTACTTTAGCAAAAGTGCACAACACCCCCTTATAGTTTAAAAACCCCCTGAGTTAGTCCTTGTAGTTTTTCAAAAGTGCACAACACCCCCTACTGTTAAAAAATTCGTTAAATTTAACAGAGAGTGTATTTCACACGCGTTAAGTGAGTTTTTTTTTTTGATTTTTAACAAATTTATTCATTAAATAATTATATGAATTGACCAAATTACCATTTTTTTGGCCTAAACAAAAGAGGAAATCGCAAAAGAGAGAAATGAAAAAAATGAGGGTATTTACGTCTTTTTTACAAAATCCGTTAAATATGACGGATTTTATAACTGTAGGGGAGTGTTGTGCACTTTTAAAAAACATAGGGACTAGTTCAGAGAGTTTTTGAACTATAGGGGGGTGTTGTGCACTTTCGCTAAAGTATAAGGGGGTCTGGTGCACTTCACCCTTATATATACATAATACATTTAGACAAAACATAATACACCACAAACACACATACACAAGGCCGAAACTCCAAGGGAAGAAAATAAGCATTTTTAGTTAGGTTTTCAACTAAAATTTCTCATAGATTTTGCATTTCAAGACCAAATCTTGTCATTCAAAGCTTGAAATTTCTTGTTGGGCACCTATTCTACACATTTATATCCTAGCTTTGCATCAAAGGTGAGGGAAAAATTATTTCATTATTTCAAAGTTTGAGTTGAATTTTGGTTGATGCATTTGTAGTTGTTATTTTGTTAAATTGATGTTAGATTATTGCTAAGTAGATGATAAGGACCAACTTTATGTATTTTTCGCCATTTTGAACGGTAGTAGCATGTATTTTTATTTTCTGGCTATTTAAATTGATATTTTGGCTTATATTTGAATAATTGTAGTTGTAGTAGTTGAAATTGAGTTGTAGTTGCTTCTATAGGCTTATTAATTGTTGTGTAGTAATGTTGTAATGCCAAATTTTCAATTTGAATGCCATAGCAAATGTCAAAAAAATAAGCCATGTATGCATTGCCATTTTTAGCTTGTTGGGCTTGTTTTAGGTGGCTTTTGGTTGGTTTCTGATGGGGTTAATGTAGTTGCTTGTGTGGTTGAGTGGTAGAAAAATGTTCGGGGTTTGTTTGATTGATAGATTGTAAGTTATGAAGTTTAGAAGTTTGTGTAGTCTTTCTTTGAAATGCTTAAGTGTTGCCTTTAATTGCTTTGTAGTGTGTATGTAGTTGGTTCTTGGTTTGTTGTTGAGTAGGCTTGGGATTGAATGCATGTTGAAATGTGTGATAAGTTGGGTGGCCTACTTTGTCATCTAACTTGGTTGTCTTAGTTGTTTATTTAACGTTGCATTGACTAAAGTGTTGCTTATTGATTGATGAATGTTGTTGTACTGGAAGACAACCTACTTTGTTGTCTTATCAGAATATGAAACGTTTAATATTATTGTTGTGAGTAATGATAGTGTGTGCCACCTCTCGGGCAGCATCAGGCTGTCAGGTTGAAAACAACATGACTATCTTGTGCTATCCCCTATCTCGTGTGGTCAGAGATACCATGGAGTGTGGGTCTATAGTGGGGTACTTCCGTAATGTATCAATGGGCGTAAAGAGCTGGTTGAGTTCGTGATGGCGTATGGAGCTACACCAACTACTGTATCATTTCTCAATTGAATGGTTATTTGTGTTGCTTTAACTGAATTAATGTTGTTGATGAAGTTTATGGTATGTTATTGTTCATAGGATGTTTTTCCGAAGTGGTAAAGTAAAGTGTTTACAAAATATCCTACTGAACCCTCGCTGAGCTTTGTATTGTATAAGCTCACCCTCTTTGCTGACTTTTAGGTGTTACCGAGTCGGATTTAGGGTATTTTCCTCAAGAGACTAAGTACGAGCAATATGTGGACGAGTCTAATGTGCAAGGGTCTTGTCCTGGATGTCTTTACTGGAATGCTCTTTTTGTTGTCTTGTATTATAGAACAAGTTGTATTGTATTTACTTTAAAGTTTGTATTGTACAAGATGTTATAAAGATAGTAAAAAGTATAATGCTAGTTTAGTTGTCTTACTTTTGAAAATGAATAGGTTGCTAGACTAGTTTTATATCTATTATGCATATATATAGTATAACTTGTGGTACATTGTTGAAACGAAGACATATGACTTAGGGATGGCAACGAGTACCCACTGTACCCGAAACCGATGGATAACCGCCCGATAAAAAATCGATAACGAAAACTGATAGGGAAATCATTAGGTTTTGGATTTTATAAAGCAAAACCGACGGATAAACCAATAGGTTTTGGTTTTTGATATTAAAAAAAATTGAAAATCGAAACTCGATTAGTAATTTATTATTTTATTATATATATATATATATATTTTATACACGTGTATATCTATAAAACAAATGCTTAAATTTTAAAAAATAATAAAAGTAGTACTCATCCTAATAGTCTAATATAACACAAATAAATAAATAATTAAAAGCTACTAGTACTATAAGACAAAAAAGTAAAAAAATAATAAAAAAATCATAATAAACTTATAACCCTAAGTGCCTTCACTCTTAACAGTCTTTCTTTAGTTTTCACTCACTCACGCCGCATCCATAGCCCCAAAACCAAACTCAAAGTTATTCTTCATTCTCACCAAAAAAAAGGAAAAAAAAAATCAAAGGTTCAAGATTCAGCATTCAAGGCTTCAAGCTTCTATCTCAGGTAGTCCTCAAACTTAAAACGTTCAAACTCAAAAAAAAAAAAATTTATTTTTATGTTTTTATTTTTTTAATTTTTGTTAAATATCTTACTTTTTTTTATTTTTCTATTAATGTTTTAGTGTATTTATTGGATCTTCACAAATCAAAGTTAGTCTTTTTTTTCATTTTTATTTTTTAATTTTTTGTTAAATATCTTATGTTTTTCTTTAATGTCTCTCGATCACTGTCTATTAATTACATGACTTCGTGTGATTTGCCTTAGAAGCATTCAGGCTTGAAGGATCCATATTGTAATAATACAGGGAGAATCATGTTGTTCTTATAAGGCATCTGCTTAATTCTATAATTATTTTTAGCTTAGTCATCCTAGGAATTGATTGGAGTAGGATTAATGATATAAATATTTGAACTAATTGCTTAAGCGGATGATTAAGTAGGCCAGAGACCTAACCCTCTTTATTTGAAAGGCCCGAGGATAATTGTTGTGTAACCATTAGAGTTACTCGTGCCACTATATATGATTTCATCAGATTCGATTAGGCCTCCTTCATTTTAATTTCAAAAAAAAGGACCAAAAGAAGACTAAATTTTCATGGAAAAGCATGAACAAGAAAATATACTAGAAAAATAATCCAGTATTGAGAGAATGTTTCTTTTAGATATCAACTTATTGAAACATCCATCAATGTGAAACGAGGGCTCTGATGAGTTTTGTAGTATCATAAATTAAGTTCAACGAAGTGATTATTTTATTCATCTTGTATTATTGTCTGTTTCTTTGGTCAAGGTATTATTGTGTATTTTTTTGTAGGTGTCTTCATACCACCAGATTTTGTTAAAGTTTGTACTAAAGAGGAAGATGTCGATTAAAGTATTTATGACATTTTGTCATATATTAATTATTTTAGTGTTGATATTTTAATGAGAATCTAATAGTTTTGATTTCTCGTGGGTGGATGGAAGAATGAAATAATGTGAAGACAAAATTTATGGAATTTGATTGATATTTTGATTGTGAATTTTGTTATTTAGCTGTATTGATGAACAAATAGTTTCTCGTTTTTATTGTTTTTAGAATTGAATATTTGCGATGATGGTAGTATATTTTTTAATTTTATTGTCTTTTTTGTATGAATGGACGAACAATTTCTGATTTTTATTTTTTTAGAATTAAATATTTGCAATGATGTAGTATATATATTTCTTTAATTTTATTATTTAATATGTATAGATTGTGATTTATTGTATTTTTAGATTTTTTTACATTTAAAATAATATTTTTTTTTCATAAATTTGGACATTTTTTCTATTTAAATTAAAATTTTTAAGTAATCGGTTTTGGTTTCGGTTATCCGCGAGTATTTAAAACCCGTCGGTTGCAGTTTTGGATATAAATTTTTTAAACCCATCGGTTTCGGTTTCAACTTTCTAAACGGTTTCATTTTCAGTTTTGCCAAAAACCGCGGATAACCGACCTGTTGTCATCCCTAATATGACTTGTGGTTGGGATGTTGTATGGTTGTATAATGAATGGTTTTGGATGTGTTGTATGTTGATGAATGATTGTTGGAGTTGTGGTTGAGGTTGTAGTTGGTTGTGTGATGTTATAAAGGATTGGTTTAGAGTCCTGTAGTCCATATTACAGACGTTATATTACCGAAATTCTGTTGCGTCCTGACTGATCGTAAGTAGGGTCGAGTTGGGGCGTGACAGTACAACTCTTGAATGTGTCAATGTTAAATCACCTGAATGTGCCCGTGTAAATCACTTGAATGTTCCGCAGTATAACTCCTGAATGTGCTGGCATTAAATCACTAGAATGTGCCAGTGTAAATCACCTGAATGTGCCGTAGTACAACTCCTAAATGTGCTGGTGTTAAATCACCTGAATATGCCGGTGTAAATAACCTGAATGTGCCTTTGTGCAACTCCTGAATCTGCTAGTGATAAGCGGTAGAGTTCATGATGGTGGTTTAAGTGATGACATCAACAAATGTCAGCATATCATTTCTTGAATGGTCATATAGCTTATTGTTACTTGAGTTAGTTGTACTTAAGTGATTAATGTTTATACATTATTTTATATGCATATTTTGGTCATGTAACTTTGTACGTCCTTGAGTAAATTGCCGTTAAGTGCTTATTGATTTCATATGGCTTTAAGTGCATATTTTCAAATGGATTTCCAAGTTAAATAGTTTCCAAAACCTCCCGTTCACCCCCTTCATTGAGCTAGTTTAGCTCACCCGTTTTATGAACGTTTCAGGTGAGGCCGAGGTTGTCACGCCCCAACTAGACCCTTCCCTAAACCAAGTCAGGACGTGATGGAATTTTGGCATGGTAACGGCTATAATATAGCCCAAAACACAAATTTAACCAGCACAAACAGTTAATATAGCCACAAATAAACCAAATCCACAACTACGGCCTCCAATCATACATCCAAGGATAAGTCGTCAATATAATATAAGATACAAGCTGCATAGTGATATTCTTAAGCCTATCCACCTATATATAACAGAACGGACTTATGAATTTATATTACAAGTCTACTAACTTAAAAGTAAGCATCTTAACTTTAACATTTATTACATACATTCAATAAGACTCCATAACAATTTATAACAGATCACAATGTTCTAAGGTCATAAACACTAATAAAGCAAGCAAATCAAGCCTTGGGTTTGTGCATGACATGTTCATCAGGCATGTACTCCACGTAAACCACATCGGACTCTCTTGAAATGATAGCAAACAGGGGTGAGTTTTCCACAAACTCAGTAAGGGGGAATAAGGAAGGTTTTGAAAGCATTTTTGAGTTTTGAAAACTTATTTCGAAAGTATGACATGAACAAGAACATGCAACAGTTATAAATGTGCAAGGTACCTTGTGTCACAACCCCATTTTCAATCGCTAGTACAGTCTCTAATACCATAATAAAACCGCAAACATTTATGGGATCATGATGCCACTGACTTAAGAAGATCGCTCCGCCTAAGTTTGCTAAGACATAATTACAATAGCCCGAGTACTATTAACCACATTTCAAAATCCCAAGACTATTAAATAATTACTTCCCAATTACTAAATCCCAAATTATAAAATTTCAATTACCTTAGTCGTGGGTCTAAGTCTGGTTATGGCTTAAGATTCATTTAACACCTAACAAATTTAACCTAACCCTGTGTAGGACTAAGTTTGAGTGCGACTGTCATGCCCCAACACGACCCTACTTATGATCAGTCAGGACGCGACGTAATTTTGGCATTATAACATATGTAATATGGACAACAGAACCATACACCAGTTCACTACAAACACTTCACAACCAACCACAACTCCAACAACAACTTCAACAACAAACAACACAACCAACAACTTTTCATAAACCAACCAACAAATATTTAAACAGCAAGATACAATGCCTCCGTTTCAACATCATACATCAAACCATACTATACATATGCAAAATAGACATTAAGCTAGTCTAGCAACCTATTCATATTCAACGGAAAGACTACTAAGCTAGCATTATACAATCTACTAACTTTGAAACTTAATGCAATACAACATATTATAAACTCAAGGACAAAACATGAAACATCCAAGCAAGCATTCAAACCTCAGGCTTGTCCACATTATCTGACGGCACATATTCCATGTACTCTAAATTTGGTTCACCTGAAAGGACAGCAAAGAGGGTGAACTTATATATAACTATGCTCAGTGTGGGTTCAATAGGAGAATTTTGAAAACACTTTCATGAAACTCTTTGGAAAACACCTTAGAAACATTCAATACACAACAAGCATCAACAACAATACAAATATAACAATAAAAGTAACCAATCAATAAGGATACGATACATTCATTCTATTGAAGTCATTTTCCCTGTGCACCAATTATGAACCCTACCCAGGCACCAAATGCATTCCGGAAATACACCAACCTAGACCCAAATCCCATGAACATCCTCCGAACATGTAGGATAGGGGATAACACATGATAGTCGTGCCAATGCAACCCGACAAGTTCAATACCGCACGAGGTGACACAACCCTATCATGACTCACAATAGATATCACTTAACACCTAACATTCTGAGAGAACAACAAAGTAGGTTGTCTCTCGGCACTTCAACATTTACCAACAACAATTCAACACTCATAAAACACTTCAACAATCGACAACACAACATTACTAAAACACTTAAATTAGATGACAAAGTAGGCTATCCAGACTAAACACACAATCAAACCCGAGCCTACTTAATACCTAACAATTAAAGATAACACTTAGCTAATTCAAAAAATGTAACCTTAACTTCCAAAGAACATAACTTACAATCTAGCAATCAAACAACCGCCAAACGTTTTCCTACCACTCAACCACTCAAGCAAGCACCTAAACCTCCTCGGAAACCAACCAAAAGCCATCCAAAACGATCCCAACAAGTCCAAAATGGCAATGCACACTAGGCTGAAATTTTGGAGTTCTAAACCAACATTCAATTCAACATTTTGGCATTACAACATTACTACTCAATATTTAACGAGTCTATAGAAGCAACTACAACTTGAAAACAACTACTACAACAACAATTGTTCAAAATAATGGCTAAATTATCAAAATAATACATGAAAAATAAAAATACAACATACTACTGTTTAAATTGGCTATAATTACACTAAGTTGGTCTACAACACCTAACTAACAACAATCTTAAGACAATTTATCAAAACAACAACTATATATACAACAATAAAAATTTGACATGAACTTTGAAAATAAGATCTAGTTTTTTCCTCACCTTTGATGCAAATAGAAGCTAGGAATAGGTAGAATGCAAGCCCAAAAAGCAAATTCAAGCTTGGAATGAAAAGATTTGGCCTTGAATTGAGTTTGTCTTTGAAAATTTTCTTGAAAACCTAAGTAAAAAATGGATTCTCTTTATTCTCCAAACCCACGGAAATATGTGTGTGTGTGTGTGTGTGTGTATGTTTTAGGTGTTTTTAACTTTGTATTGTGTGTATATATGCTTATATGTAATAGTCAATGCAAGATAACAAAGTCAAAGTTGGTATAAGTTGAGTTTTATATGCCGAAAGTCCATTTTAGCCTTGGTTATAAGTCTAACTTATTTTATACCCTTTGTAGGATTATTTTTGGAGACAACATTTATTTATAAGCATACAATTACATACAATTAAAGTACAATGCACAATTTTGCCAAAGAAGATGAAAAGTCATTTTAATTGTTTTTCAAATGTCTTTTAAATGCACATTTAATCTAATATCCTATAATAACTCACATATATACATATATATTAATTATAATAGCATTTAAATAGGTGAAAACACGTAATTGCAAATAAGGCAAATTCGGGGTCTCACAACGACAATTGAACCGATTATCATTTCTTACTTAGTCAAATTTTCATCTTATTAATAAATTCCTCGAAAATCGGGCAGCACAACAGCTGTACTTTGGACATTCCAGTTTTAACCTGCAAATAGAAAAGCCACAACCACAACTCCAAATCTTTTATAACAGTACCTCGACTCACAACCAACAACACAATAATAACTCCCAACATACAAACCACAATATCGTAATATAAAATAATTCAAACATGCATTGGTAGGATTCAAAGTAACCCAGTTACAACATTTTAACTATTACATTAATACAAATAGAACATGTTATACAAAGTTTATTACTATTGGCTAAAGTCACAAACATGTTTCCTTGCACACAACTACCAAATTGATCAAGTCTTATCCATTGCCTGAAAGGGGGAAAAACAAGGGTGAGCTTATCTGGCACCAAAGCTCAGCAAGGGAAAAATTTAGGAAGGGTTTTCAAATACAATTTTCCTATTTGAAAACCATATGGAAAACTCTAAAAGCAATGCAAGCAATATCTGTAATCAAGTTCCAATTCAATTATACATATTCAAGTCATATATCATATACTAAGTAAGAAATAGCTTACTTTTTCCAATCAAATCAATCTCAAGCTGTGGCTGACTGAGATGTTCAACATCTCCTTCCTTATCTTACCCAAATAGAGTCTTCTAGATAATACTCGAGCCTACGACCAACTCTCTAGGAAAATCAAGGTTTCCCCAAGCAAGAGTGGAATACAGACCATGGTAGACATAAGATCACCGACATCCCTAAGATGTCCGGCATAGTATGCACACTACCATGCGAAAACCTAGTGGTTGCAACCTCTTTTAAATACCAATTTCAATTCAAGAACATGTGAAATAAGCAATACAACAATCATATTGGCATCAAGTTCACAACTAGCACACAATTGTACATTTATAGCATATCAGGCAAACAACGAGTAATCAAGCAATATAATTCATATTAATGATTCCACAAGTATCCTAACACATCTAGAGGTCATATAACATCATTACACATTAGTAGAAACTAGTAACTTAGCCATTTAATCAATAACTGTGAAACCCCACTTTTCTGCTTTAACTTGATTTACGTGCTTTATCTCGTTTTGCGTGCATATGACCTGTTTATGTGCTATATGACTTAGAATGTGATAATTTTGATATTAATACTCCTAGAACATGCTAAATGTGCATTCATGAAAATTTCATCAAAAACGGAGTCAGAAATTTTATCATCGATTTTTAGTGAATAGTGTTTTCGAAACACGTCCGCTAAAATTTTGAAACTGGTCTTTTTAACCCTTCTAGACCTAGACCATGGACTTTAATAGACCTGTGTTTGATTAAAACGGTTTTAAAATCGGCTTAAGAATTTATTAGGGTTTTTACACCGACTTTTGCGAAAATCGAGTTTTAAGCCGACTCGGGTGAAATTGTTTGATTGTAAAACTTCTTGTCACCTAAAAATAACCTACTTGAGCTAGCTTGGGTGTTGAATAATTGTTTTGAACTTTGGTGATCAAGAAAATGCATTTAAAGACAAGAAAACACTAAAAATAATTAGTTTCCACTTTGACTTTCTTTTATTTATTTGACCTTTGCTTAATATATGATCAACACACATTAAAAACAAAGAAAAACACCACCAAAAACACACACAAAACCATGGCTCCTTGGAGGAGAAAGATGAAGGCATTTTCAAAGTATTGTTCTCATAGATTTTGCATTTCAAAGCCGAATTGAGTGATTCAAAGCTTGAAATTGATTGTTTGGCATCCATTCTACACATTTCTTGCATCAAAACACATCAAAGGTGAGAGAAAAATTCTAGATCTCAAAACTCATATTTTGTGTTTATGCATATAAATGATTATTGAACCGTTAGAATTGTAATCTGATGTTAGATTATTTCTCCTTGCATGCTAGGGATCGTTTAGTGGTAATACTACGAGTTTCTGTCGGATGTAGCATAATTTTTATTTTTTGGGTATTTAAATTTGATTAATTTGTTCAAAGTTGATTAAATTGAGTTGTGTTGATTGGAATCGATTGCCGTCGATTTCTAAATACTTGATAATTACGTGTTAGCGCTGTTGTAATGCTGAATTTTTGATTACATTGTTCGTGTGAAAATCCGGAAAATCCATCCAAGACATCCTAGGGTTTTAGGGTTATCGGGCATGATTTGGAGGTGTTATGGTGGATTTCCGAGATGGCTAATGTAGTAGGTTGAATGGGTGAGTGATAGAAACTGATTTGGCAATGTTTAGGTTAGTAGAATGTAAGTTATGAATTTTTGAAGTTTAGGTTGTCATTCTTTAATTTCTTGAACGATGCCTTTAGTTGATTGGGTGGTGTTTGAGTGTTGAATGGTGAGTTGTTGATGAGTAATTTAGGGTTTAATTGTGTATATAATGCATGTCCGGTTAGATGGCCTACTTTGTCATCTAACTAAGTTATTGTTGCTTAAATGATAATTGATGCTATCAATGATGAATAAATGATGATTGATTGATGATTGATGATGATTATGGAGTCTTGGTATGTGTGTGCCACCTCTCGGGCAGCGTTGGGCTGTCAGGTTGATAACGGCATGACTGCTAGAGGCTACCCCAGCTCGCATGACAGAGGTGTCATGGAGGGAGGGGCTAGTGAGGTACCTCGGGTGCGTGAGTAATGGGGAGTTATAAGAAGAACGGTTGAGATCGTGATGGTGTTTGGAGCTACACCAAATAGAGTATCCTTTATTGAATGGTTATATAATTATGTGATGATAGTATTATTTATGTTATTGTGTGTTTACTGACTCAAAGGATTATTCCAAGGAGTTTAGTAGACTTTGCTCGAGATCTATCGGATCCTCGTTGGGCTTATTTTATATAAGCTCACTCTCTATTATTGCATGCATGCAGGTGTTACTAATTTTGACTACGGGTATGTGCCTCCTGAAGAGAGAAATGTGTCGTATGTGGATGAGTCTTATGTGCAGGAGTCATTGCCATAAGATTATCTTAGTTGTTGTAAAATAATGTTTTGTATAATCTATTTTGAAATGTATGTATAGCCTATGTATTAAGTTGGAACGGAGGCGTATAACTATGATTGGAATGTTGAAGAATGATTATTGTGTAATATGGATGTGTTGTATGTTGTTAACTTAATTGAGGAGATGATTGTTGGGATTGTTTATGGAGTTTGATGTATGATGTTCTAGAGAGGTTGGTTTAGAGCCTCGGTGTCTTAATTACTATCGTTATACTGTCGAAATTCCGTTGCGTCCTGACTGATCGTAGGTGGGGTCGAGTTGGGGCGTGACAATAACAATTTACATTAATACTCAACTAATTTGCCTAAGACAGTTTCTATGCTACTGTAATAGCCCAACTTTGGCAACTCAGTTACCTATCTTCCTAAAGTCCAAATGGCTTGAATTAGGTATAGAATTAAAGATCTTCAACTGTATATTGTTTTAGAATCAAGCGGAGCTCAATTCCACCCTAAATTCCATAAGTTATAAGCAAAACATTACAGTTGCACAAATCTGTCCAGTGACTGGAAAATTTTTAGCTACATTTTGGTTTTCTATTTTTTAGAGGGTCTAAATGATGGAATTAGCTCAAGGGCTCAACACAACATTTGTTCCAAACTAACCAATCTACCTACTATTTGGATTCTGGAAGTTTTCAAGTACATTTACTATTTTTAAAATGCAAAAGAATCCACAGGCAGTAGACTGTCCAGTTTTCAGCAAAATTTCTCAAACATAATGTAATGAGTGATTTGAGCATGAAAATGATTTGTCCTTAGAAAACTTTCAACACAAGAATTGTTCATCTATGAGTCTAGAATAATATAGAATATTTCTAGATTTTTCCCACGTGATTCATCTATTCAAACGACTCAAAATGTCCAACTACACTAAACTGTCCAATAAAGCCTATTATGTGAATCTTGCATGTTTAGCTTCTATATTCATAATAACACCTACTACAAGCTCTAGCAACCTCGAGCAACATTTATAAGCATCATCTAAGCACTTCTACATGGCTAGAATCCATTAAATCTCTTCAAGAAATCTCAAGCAACTTCAATGGAAAATTTTGATACAATCATTTATAATCATGTTTCCAACACAAATAATCCATGGTTTGTCTAGAAAATCCATATTCCATCACCACAAATCATATATATGCATTTTTATTTCATAAATATCAACTTTTAAAATCCCTAACTTGAGATTTCTTGGATTAAAATGCTAGAAAACCTTGTTAGATGCTAGAAGATCACTTGGCTATGTTGGAAAACAATTTGTCTTCAATTGCTCTTCACAAAATTGCTCAAGAAAATAGCTCGAAAACTTGGTCTTGTTTGTGTATGGTGGACGGCTTTGAGGAGGCAAAGAAGATGATGAACAAATATCCTACAAGTTGTCTTGTTGGCTAAGACATAACTTTGGCTTAATTGTGTTTTTAACCCCACAAGTTTCTTTAGTTGCAATTGGCCTTATTTTTTCTCTTGTCTTGGCCGAGGGGCTCCCTAGGCAATTTGGCAAAGTTATGTTCTAGTTATACTTGTGAACTTGGTGCCCAATACTGTCTTTTGATATTTGCAAATTGGCCCCTAAAGTTTATAAGTTTTGCTAATTGACCCCAAGTATTTTTCTAGCTGTGCAAATCTTTCCTTTTTCTTTTCTTCCTATAGCCGGGTGTTATAGTGTAGTTTATAAGCCAAGACTAGTCTTAGGTAATTTAATTAGTGTCCTAAATAAAGTTTAGTTAATTGCACTTTGGCCCTAAAGTTTTTTAATGTTTGCAAAGTTACCCTAAAAGTCACTTTACTTAACTCCTATTTTTCTAACTTATCGTCTAACCTATTTCTATTGCATCTAGTAAGCATTTAGGGTATACAAATATTAGTATACATATAAAGCATTAAAAGATATTTATCTAAAACATTTAATGCACGTATAACGATGTAAATACACATAGAAGTCCGTGAATTCCAAGAAGATAATACAAGTGCACATTAATAATTATAACTTATATAATTAAATGCTTGAGTATATGTGGGGTTTTACACGTTGAATGAGAATTGTTTTTTTATGTGTTATATATGTGATTGTTTTGTCTACTTGTTATAATACTTGTACCTTCTAGTTACCGAGATAGCTAGAAGGAAGTCGAGGAAGCAGACTGGGGAGACTGGAGGTCAGAATGCTGGGAATGCATATCAGGGTCAGTAGCCTACCAATGAGCAGGTCATGGCTACTGTGGTGACTGCCATAAACAGGATTATACAGGTTTTAGATGAACAGAGACTGGGAGGAAATAATAACCCTGGGAGTAATCACGGTAATCAGGGTTAGAGCTTGAAAGGTTTCTTAAATATGCTCCACCCAGGTTTGCAGAGGAACCCGATGACAAGAAGGCTGAGCATTGGTTGACCCGCATTAAGAAGATTTATGCAGCCCTAGAGTACAATGATGAGATAAAGATTTCTTTTGCCGTATTCTTGCTCGATGCTAATGCCGAGAAATGGTGGAGGACCGTGAAATTGAGATGCGATAGTGAGAGCACCCCGCATGTTTGGGCTGACTTTGTTAGAGAATTTCAGGGCAACTACATTCCCGAGATGGCTAAAGAGAGAAAGGAAGAAGAGTGCATGACTCTGAAACAATGTAATATGATCGTTTCTCAATATGAGGCGATATTCAACAAACAGTCTCAATATGTCTGAGAGCTAGTGTAGCCAGTGAAGAGAAGGATATAGGGATTTATTTGAGATTTGATACCCGATATACAACTTCACTTGTCTACATACCACTTTGCTACATACCCTGAGGCCATTCAAGTAGCATCGAGGTTTGAGAAACGTAAGATAGAGTTAGTAGCTGAGTCTAGTCAGCCTAGCAAGAGGCCCTACGAGTCTTAGTGTGATGATCGAACCCTAAAGCATGAATATATCATTCATTTGCATACATTTTGTGCATTTACTTGTTTAAGTGTTTACTTATCATAAATGTGCAATTAAGTGCTTATTTGTCTTTTACGTGAAAGTACATGTCTAATTAACTTCTAATATAAAAATAGTGAAATTATTTATTTTAGAAAAATGATAAATGTGCATTCACATTATTTTCATCAAGATTTTTAAAGAAAATTGCATTCAAAGTATTTTTAAATTAACTCAAGCCCGGATCAAAATTTTTACTATTTTATTTTTCGGATTTTGCATTTTTCCCTTATTACTTGACCTATATCTAGCATACATTCACAAAAATTTTGTGCATTGCATATTGGGTGAGTGAGTTACAAAAATATTTTGGGTACCGTGTGAATAGTATGAACAATGTTACATTTTTGGGCTTAAAGAGCTTTTCTAGCATTTTTTCATAAACTAACCAAGCCCAAAACCCATTTTTCCAAGCCCAACCCAATACCTATCTATTTTATATATCTATTATACACATATATACACTTATATAACAAACAAAACCAAAGGAAAAATAAAAGAAGGTGGACAGCCAAACAAGAAGAAAAAAGGGGAAAAAAGCTAACTTAGGGTTTGATTCAATTGTGCAATCCAAGCTATTTCAAGTTGATTTCTAGCTATCCGAGATTTCTTCCAAGCATTTCTAACTCAATTTTGGTGAGGGTTTTCTTCAAAATTGCATATTAAATTCATATGTAGTTTATGTCAAAAATTGTTTATAGTGTATATGCTTGCTATAAATCGTATTGATGCTATATATTGTGTCCATAGGACTAGGAGAACACATTTTAATGATTATTTCATGTATTTATGTGGTGTATGTATAAATTGAATTTAACAAAGTTCATGTATGGCACTATTCACGCAGACCCTTGAATTCTTGCTTCAATTCTTGATTTAATGCTAGATATATGCTTTAGGGATACTAAAAGTGTTACTCGATAGAATTTATCAAGTTTTGTTAACGTTGAAAATTATGGTCTTTGTGTGTGTTTGAAGGAAGTAATGTAATTGGACCTATATTCTTGGTTTAATGATAGGGGTAGGTACCATAAATGTTATAGTGCCTATATTGATGTTTAAATTGGTTAGAAAGAGATTAGAACTTAATTAGAATTGTTTGAACATAAAGGGGCCACGTGTGTATTTTGTTGACCGGGTATGTTTGGGTGGGTTGGTTGATGTTAATTGTGCTAGTTAATGATTATGTTACATTTATGGCATTGTTTTAGTCAATGGGTTAGGGAGTTGTAGTGTTATTGAACAAATGGGCTTTTTGGGACTAAGTGTTAGTTATAGTCTAAAATTAAATTTCTTTGTGGTTAATGGTGTCATAAAGCGCCTATGTGAAGTTGGTATAGTTAGATTTTGAATTGCGTAGCTTGAGTGTTAGTATACTACATGTGTTGGTAAAATTAGGTGAGATTAGCTTGTTATTAAGGTTAAGCTTGTAAGTGAAAAGAACCTAAATGATAATTGCGGTTGGAAACGTGGAATAATAGTTAGTTAATTAACTTGTTCTTATTTTTTATTTCCTTAAAAGCAATATCATATCTTTATGTGTTTAGTAATGATGGTTAAGTTGACTAAACGTCAAGTTGTAGTTAGATTGCCTTAGCTTAATTTCTTAAAGTAATGTTCTTATCTTTAAGTTGTTAACTTAAAATGGATGTTAAAGCATATTCTTGTGCAAATACTTGGAGTTGAATGGAGTTTTGAAGTATTGATATTTAGGTGTTTGAAGAGATTCATGAAATTAATGGATTGAAATTGTGAGTTTAATTGCCTAAATGTAAATTGCTATTTATATGTGAATTATTGGATTATTAATGGTTGTTACAAAATGGGTGTTTGTTTGATCTTGTTATAAGGTTACCTTGTTAAATATTAATATAGTTAATGGCATCTAGGAAGTTATGGAATGTTTTATAGCCACAAGAATGCTTCAATTGACTATCCAAAGTGATTGAGAATGGGTTGAAGCCATTCTTGCATCTTGAAGCTTGGTAGAGGTGAGGGAGATTTCATTCTTTTGTGCATCTCGATTTATTTTATCACTCATAAATTATATGATTTAGTATAATCGCTTGAGTTTGTGTGTGCTTATTGTTTGCTATATTAAGTTGAGGAACCTACCTTATTGTTCCTCTTTATGTGTTATTGGATTGTTAAACTATTTCTTGTGTGTGCTATTTTCATAATTCTCGCATCGACGGTTGTACAACCCTATCATCAGCACGGACACGATGGGCCTCTCTGGGCGGCATTAGGCTTACCAGGGTTGGTTGCTCTAGCTTCGTAGCTATTCTCCCTCTCACTAGGGATACCACCCTGGGAAAGTTGGGTCGTAGGATTAACGGGGTGTTACATCTGGAGTACCCCCATTGGTGTATAGGGATGTCGGCTTATTGATTAACATCTTATTGAGTTTGTGGTTCGTAGCTCATGGGTCGTGGTTCGTGGCTCGTGCTCGTGGTCAGTATTGTATCCTTTTATCATGTGACTCTCGTTTGGGCCTTGAGTCCTTGGAGAGTTACCATTGTTTGTATTCTTTTGTATGTGTTATCTAGCTTGTATACTTGAATAACACATTGCATTGATATTGTATTCTCTGGATTACTTGTTGTACTTATCCTATCGTAAATGTTACCTTCTTTAATGAATAGAAGTTAGTTTGCTTATTGTATATAGTCTAGTAAAGTTAATTGAGTTATTGTTATTGCCTTATTGTCTTTAATTAGTTAAATATAGTTATGTCCGATTATATAACCTTTCTGATTGTGGTATTTAACCTTATTGTTTTGAACTAGTATTTTTCTTTGTTAATTGACTATGTGACTTATATGCATTGCACGAAAGGGTTTCAAAACTCCCCGGATATCTGTTTCCCTCCCTCATTGAGCAATAGTGTTTTGCTCACCCCTCTTTCTAACATTTTTAGGTTTAATACGAAGGAATTGAAGTGCCTTCAAGTTGTCTGGACTTCTATCCATTGGAACGTTGTTTGCTCGTGATTGCACAATTTGCAAAGTAAAAGCTTAGTTGAGTTCATGTTTTTGTATTATTTTGAAGTTTAGGTGGTTCTGTATATAATTCAATGATCTCGAATGTAATCTTTATATAAAGAAATGTAATTAGAGTTTAAATTAAAGTTAGTTAGAATGGTATAATAACTTAGTAAGTGTAATAGATTAGTATTGTTTATATTCGGTTGCATGTATGTACCTGTCTAAAAGGAAAAGAAAGCTAGAATAGTCTTTGAATCGGGCTCGAACTTTATATATATATATATATATATGTCTTGGGATGTTGTTGTGTTGATTCTTCTGCATGCAAGTTTGTGGATAGGCCTAAGTACAGAAGAAACTCTATCCGTTTTCTCTCATTCTTCGTGATCTCGGGATTTGGATCGGAGCTTCAGTCTCGTGAGGGATCAGGGTGTTATACTCAGAGCCCACTTTCAGAGCCCCTGCCCCTACTAGAGGCACTGTTGCAAGACAAAACCAGCAGTGCAGTTACTGTAATCGTAAGGGCCATTCTGAGGACAACTGTTGGAAGAAAATAGGTCGATGCACCGAATACGGTATTGACCAGTATAGGGTCAAAGACTGCCCAAGGTTTAAAAATGTTTAGGATCAGACTTTAGGTTAGGGTGTTCAGACCAGAGTTGCCAGGACTGCTCTAGCTCAGCGAGTTCAGGCTAGAGTATTTGCCCTCGATCAGAAGGAGTTGTCAGAGACGACTATTGTGGTAGAAGGTATGTTTCTTCCTAATAATCAGTCGGTTAAGGTTTTAAATGATTCAGGGGCTACATATTCATTTATCACTCCTGTTTGTGCATAAAATTTTGATTTAAAAGCTAATAAATTGCCACATAAAATTGTGGTAAGCATACCTATGGGCACAAAATTCATCACTGAGTCTATATGTAAAGCATGTGATATTTGTATTAAGGGTCGTACTTTTCTTGTTGATTTAATAATACTTCCTTTTTAGGACTTTGAAATCATATTAGGGATGGATTGGTTAGGAAAGTATTATTCTCAACTTGACTGTAGAACTAAAATTGTAAGACTACAGATGTCTGACCAACTGGTAATTAAAATTGTAGGGAACCGTAAATCAACTGGAATTCCCCTTATTTCCTCAATTAAAGCTTCTAAATTTTTGAACAAAGGTTGTGATACATATTTGGCATATTTAATTAATCAGCCTTCTGATAAGTTAAAATTGGGTGAGGTGCTGATTGTGAAAGATTATCCTGATATGTTTCCCGAGGAGTTACCAGGTTTGACACCAGATAGAGAAATAGAGTTTGTTATTAATCTAGTGTCGGGTATTTCACCTATCTCTAAAACACTGTACAGAATGGCACTAGCCGAGTTGCAAGAATTGAAAATTCAGTTGCAGGGGTTACTAGAAAAGGGATTCATACAGCCAAGTTCTTTGTCGTGGGGTGCACTAGTGCTAATTGTGAAAAAGAAAGATGGCACACTTCGGCTATGTATTGATTACAGAGGTCTCAATCAGGTAACCATAAAAAATAAATATCCTTTGCCTTTGACTGAGGAATTATTTGATCAGCTACAAGGCGCAAAAGTGTATTCAAAGTTTGATTTGAGGCAGGGTTATTACCAACTCAGAATTCAAAAAGATGATGTGCTGAAGACAGCATTCCGAACCAGGTACGGTCATTATGAGTTTGTTGTATTGTCGTTCGGGTTGACTAATGTACTAGTCGATTTTATGGATTTGATGCAAAGGGTATTCCGACCTTATCTATATCAATTTGTTATGATTTTCATTGATGATATATTAGTGTATTCGAAATCTGAGGCTGAACATGAGCAATAATTGCATATTGTCCTACAAACTTTGCAAAGTCACAAGTTGTTTTCCAAATTCAGCAAGTGCGAATTCTGGTTGAATCAAGTTGTATTTCTGGGTCATATCATCTCTCAACAAGGGGTTTCTGTGGATCCAGCTAAACTAGAAGTTGTGTTGTCTCAAAAAAGGCCTGAAACTATAATAGAGATTTGTAGTTTTCTTGGGTTAGCCGGTTACTATCGGAGATTTGTCAAAGACTTATAAAAATTGTTGGGCCTTTGAATCAATTAACACAAAAGAAGATCATTTTCATTTGGGATGATAAATGTAAGGCCAGTTTCCAGGAGTTGAAGAAAAAACTAACTACGGCTCATATTCATGCTTTATTGGAGGGAAATGAGAATTTTGTGATCTATAGTGATGCATCAAAAGAAGGATTGGGTTGTGTTTTAATGCAGAATGGCAAGGTAATTGAATATACTTCTAGAAAGTTGAAACCTTATAAAAAACAACTACCCTACTTATGATCTTGAATTGACAACAGGTTTGAGATCTTCATAGACCACAAAAATTTGAAGTATTTGTTTTCTTAGAAAGATTTGAACATAAGGCAGAGACGTTGGCTTGAGTTGCTAGATAACTACAACTGTTCTATTAACTATCTGCAAGGTAAAGCTAATGTAGTGGCCGATGTATTAAGTCAAAAAGCTACTGTTGCCAGTTTGATAATCAAGAATTGGGAGTCCATTGAAGAAATTAGCTTGTGGAGGCTAGAAGTCACTCAAACTGGTATTCGATTTACGAGCTTACATGTTCAATCTCTGTTATTAACTTAGATTCGTGAAGCTCAATAGACTGATCCTCAGATTCTGAAAATTCAGGAAAAAAATTAAAGGAGGAGAGTTAGACTTCAAAATGCATGATGATGGTATCTTCCGATATAAGAACAAAGTTAGTATTCCTAGTGACCTGACTTTGAAGAATGAAGTTCTTTCTGAGGCTCATAATTCTAGATACACCATCCATCCAGGTAGTACCAAGATGTACAGAGACTTAAAACAGTACTTCTGGTGGAACAACATGAAAAGAGAAATTGCTGATTATATGTCTAGATGTTTGACTTGCCAAAAGGTTAAAACAAAACACTAGATGCCAGCTAGGTTGTTACAGCCATTGTCTATTTAAAGATGGAAATGGGAACATGTGACCATGGATTTTGTAACGAATTTGCCGAGGACTCCGATGGGTTATGATGCAGTTTGGGTTGTTGTAGACCGATTGACTAAGACATCTTATTTTATTACTATGAACCAGCAAGACAACCTTGAGAAACTAGTTGATCTTTATATTGCAAACATAGTAAGACTCCACGGGGTGCCAGCAAACAAAGTATCAAATAGATATTCCCATTTCACTTCTTGCTTCTGGCAGATGTTGTGAAACCCCACTTTTTTGCTTATCTCGTTTTACGTGCTATACCTCATTTTACGTGCATATAACTTGTTTATGTGCTATAGGACCTAGAAAGTTATAATTTTGATGTCAATACTCCTAATACGTGCTAAATGTGCATTCATGAAATTTTTATCAAAAACGGGATCAGAAATTTTATCGTCATCTTTTAATGAATAGTATTTTGGACGCACGTCCGCTAAAATTTTGAAACTGGTCATTTTAACCCTTCTATACCTAGTCCATAGACTTTAATAGACCTGTGATTGATAAAAACAGATTTCAAATCAGCTTAGGAATTTATTAGGGTTTTTACACTACTTTTGCGAAAAACCGAGTTTTAAGCCGACTCGAGTGGAATTCTTTGAATGTAAAACTTCTTGTCATCTAAAAATAATCCACTTGAGATATCTTGGGGGTTGCATAAATATTTTTAACATTGGTGAGCAATAAAATGAGTTTAAAGTTAATAAAACACAAAAATTAATTAGTTTTTATAACTTAAACTAAATTAACTATTAACTATTTATGCTCACACTAGTTACACACACTCACATAACACAAAACACACTCCAATTGCACACACAAGGCCGAGAGAAAGAAGGAGAAAAAGAAAAGAGAATTTTCAAGGTTTTTCAATCAATTTTTCTTAGAAAAGCTTGGTTTTTGTCCGTAAAACTTCGCACCGACTTGGATTCTGCTTGTTGGGCACGCACTTCATGCATCCCTAGGCTTTTATTGCATCAAAGGTGAGAGAAAAATTCTAGATCTCAAAACTTGTCTTTTGCATTTTTGCGTATAAATGAAGATTGAACCGTTAGAATTGTAATCTGACTTTAGATTATTGCTCCTTGCATGCTAGGGATCGTTTAGTGGTAATACTACGAGTTTCTGTCGGATGTAGCATAATTTTTACTTTTCGGGTATTAAATTTTGATTAAATTGTTCAATGTTGAATTAATTGAGTTGTAATGATCGAAATCGATTGCCGTCTATTTTTAAATACTTGATAATTACGTGTTAGCGTTGTTGTAATGCCGAATTTTAGATTACATTGTTCGTGTGAAAATCCGGAAAATTCAGCCAAGATATCCTAGGGTTTTAGAGTTATCGGGCATGATTTGGAGGTGTTATGGTGGATTTCTGAGAGGGCTAATGTAGTAGGTTGAATGGGTGAGTGATAGAAACTGATTTGGCAATGTTTGGGTTAGTAGAATGTAAATTATGAATTTTTGAATTTTAGGTTGTCATTCTTTAATTTCTTGCACGATGCCTTTAGATGATTGGGTGGTGTTTGAGTGTTGAATGGTGAGTTGTTGATGAGTAATTTAGGGTTTAATTGTGTATATAATGCATGTCCGGTTAGATGGCCTACTTTGTCATCTAACTAAGTTATTGTTGTTTAAATGATAATTGATGCTATCAATGATGAATAAATGATGATTGATTGATGATTGATTGATGATTGATGATGATTATGGAGTCTTGGTATGTGTGTGCCACCTCTCGGGCAGCGTTGGGCTGTCGGGTTGATAACGGCATGACTGCCATAGGCTACCCCCAGCTCTCATGACGGAGGTGTCATGGAGGGAGGGGCTAGTGAGGTACCTCAGGTGCGTGAGTAATGGGAGTTATAAGAAGAATGGTTGACATCGTGATGGCGTTTGGAGCTACACCAAATAGAGTATCCTTTATTGATTGGTTATATAGTTATGTGATGATAGTATTATTTATGTTATTGTGTGTTTACTGACTCAAAGGATTATTCCAAGGAGTTTAGTAGACCTTGCTCGAGATCTATCGGATCCTCACTGGGCTTATTTATATAAGCTCACTCTCTATTATTGCATGCTTACAGGTGTTGCAGAGCCGGATTACGGGTACGTGCCTCCTGAGGAGGAAAATGAGCCTTTCGTGGATGAGTCATATGTCCCTGAGTCTTATCCATGATTCTATGTTGTTTAATGTCATGTACATTAGCTTAGTAGACTTATATATGTTTTATGGTTCTTATTGTAATAGATGTTGAAAAGATGATGATCCAAATGATGTTAACTTAATGGCTTTCTTTTGTCTATGGTTAAGTTGTTAGATGGGTCTCAACTTATTTTTGAAATGTATGATAAGGTTGAGGTATTGTATGTTATGTTGGAACGGAGGCAGATAACGAAGACTGATTATTGTATATTACGGTTATGTTGTGTGTTGTTATGCTATTGAGGAGTTGTTGTTTGTATGGTTATAGAATTGGATGTTCAATGTTATTAATGAGGTTGGTTTAGAACCTCGGTAATCTATTTACTGTCGTTATACTGCCGAAATCCCGTTGCGTCCTGACTGATTGTAGGTGGGGTCGAGTTGGGGCGTGACATTTAAGTGGTATCAGAGCGCATGTTAGTTGTCAGCCGGGGTATTCTCGGAATGTGGGTAAAGGTCTTAGCATGAAATATGTATGAAAAGAAAGAAAAGTGAATTATGTATTGATATGACTAAATGATTAAGTGATTATGTGATTTAAGTGCTTATGTGATTATGTGATCAATTTGCTTATGTGATCTATGTGCTTTATATGAGTTTGTTGTTTATGTGTTAAAAGTTGTATATAACCTGTTTACGTGCTATAACCTGTGCTAACTCTTTGATTAGTACGATGGCTGGTAGACCGAGGACTCGTAGTAGGCCCGAGATTATAGATGAGGTTCCTGGTAATGTGGCACAGGGCAGTGATAGGGGTGATGACAGGTTAGGGGCAGCAATGGATCGGATTGCAGATTTGATGGCTGGTCAGGCCCAGTTGTTAGCGGGTCAGGCTGCTCAGACTCAGGCATTGCAGGCCCAGATACAGAATGTACAGGGTGGTAATCACGGTCGAGGTACTATGAAGGAGTTTCTGGGGTACTATCATCCTAGATTTCAGGGAGAGCCTGATGATAGGAAGGCCGAGTCGTGGATTAGTAAGTTAGAGAAAATTTTTGATCCTCTCGGGTACACTGATGAGAGGAAGGTGACTTGTGCTGTCTATTTGCTTGATGATGAGGCAGAGGAGTGGTGGCGCACTCTGAGAGCCAGTTGGGAGACCCGGGGTGTTCCGTATGTTTGGGATGCCTTTCTGACTGCTTTTAGGGATAAGTATGTCCCGAGGGTTGCACGGGAGAGGAGAGAGGCTGAGTTCCTGTCTTTGGTTCAGGGGGATTCTTCTGTGGCTCAGTATGAGGCTACATTCACTAGGTTGTCTCGGTATGCACCGGAGTTTGTAGCTGTGGAGGAGAGGAAGACCTGTAGATTTATGTTGGGATTGAGGCCCGAGATTCAGGATGCAATGGCTCTGAATTGCTATGATATCTTCACTGAGGCTTTTGATGCAGCTTCTAGGTTAGAGAAGAGGAAAGGGGATCAGATTGTCTCCAGTCAGCCTAGTAAGAGGCCGTATCAGCCACAGGGCCAGCAGGTCATATATAGGCCTCCAGTACAGCAGGTTGTCTACAGGCCACCAGCCCAGTAGGGTTCTTATAGGCCACAGGGTCAGCAGAGTTACTATCGGCCTCAGTTTCAGCAGGGGCCATATCAGGTTCAGACTCAGTATAGGCCAGCCCAGTCTCAGGGTCAGTACAGGCCTAGTGTTGTGAGACCTCAGCAGTAGGTTGTATCAGCTGCTTCTTCAACTTCTGGTTCTTCTAGGGGCAGTGTTAGTGCCACATCATCGCAGTGTAATTACTGCAAGCGCCCAGGGCATGTGGAGTCCGATTGCAGGGTAAAGGCAGGGACATGTTTGGGTTGTGGTAGCAGCGAGCATAGGGCGAAGGATTGCCCTAGATATGCTAGGACTGAGGGTCGGGCAGCGACTCAGGGTTACCAGGGTAGGCCTACGGGCAGTGTACCACAGCAGCAGCGGGTTCAGGCTCGGGCTTATGCAGTTGATATGGAGGAGATGTCTGAGGAGACTGCAGTGGTGGAAGGTAACTTCCTTATACTTGATCAACTTGTTAAAGTGTTGATTGATTCTGGTGCTACGCATTCTTTCATTACTCCTGCTTGTGTGCAACGTGTTAATTTGCAACCTGAAAGATTGCCTTATGTGGTTGAGATTAGTACCTCTTTGACTGATAAGTATGTTACTAGCTTAGTATGGAAGGATTGTATAATACATGTTAAGGGGTATAATTTTCCTTCGGACCTTATTTTATTTCCTATCCGGGGGTATGATGTTATCTTGGGTATGGATTGGCTTTCTAAGTATGATGCCCAATTGAACTGTAGAACCAAGGTAGTACAGTTTCGTTTGCCGGATCAGCCAGTAGTAGAGGTAGCGGGTAACCGGGGTGCTAAGACGAGTTTTGTTATCTCAGCAACTAAAGCCGTTAAGTTGGTGAGTAAAGGGTGTTCGGGTTATCTAGCTTATTTGATCAACAAGCCATCTGATAAGCTACAGCTAGAGGAAGTCCCTATTATCCGGGAATATCCTAATGTATTTTCCGAGGAGTTGCCAGGGTTGCCGCCTGAGAGGGATATAGAGTTTGTGATTAATCTTGTTCCCGGTACTCAACCTATTTCTAAATTGGCGTACCGGATGGCACCAGCCGAGTTGAAGGAGTTGAAGACTCAGTTACAAGAGTTGCTGGAGAAGGGATTCATTCAACAGAGTTCTTCACCTTGGGGAGCTCTTGTTTTATTTGTGAAGAAGAAGGATGGTACTTTGAGATTGTGTATTGATTATCGTGGTTTGAATCAGGTGACTATCAAGAATAAATATCCTTTCCCACTAATTGACGAGTTGTTTGATCAACTTCAGGGAGCCAAAGTCTATTCTAAATTTGATTTGAGGCAGGGGTATTATCAGCTTCAGATTCGTACGGAAGATGTTCCGAAGTCTGCCTTCAGGACTCGGTACGGGCATTATGAGTTTGTTGTTATGCCCTTTGGATTGACTAATACACCGGCAGCATTCATGGATCTGATGCATCGAGTCTTTCAGACGTACTTGGACCAGTTCGTGGTGATTTTTATTGATGATATCTTGGTCTATTCTAAATTTGAATCGGAGCACGAGCAACATCTACGGCTTGTATTAGAGAAGTTGCAGGAGCATCAGTTGTTTGCCAAGTTCAGCAAATGTGAATTTTGGCTGCAACGGATTTCTTTTCTTGGCCATGTTATTACACAGAGCGGTATTTCTGTAGATCCCACTAAGATTGAATCGGTGATGTCTTGGAAACGGCCAGAGAGTGTTTCTGATGTCCGTAGCTTTCTTGGCTTGGTGGGTTATTACCGTAGGTTTGTCAAGGACTTCTCGAAGATTGCGGGACCACTATCTAAGTTGACTCAGAAACGGACTATCTTTAATTGGGATGAGAAGTGTGAGAGTGGGTTTCAGAAGTTGAAAAAGTGGTTAACTACCGCTCCAGTACTTGCTCTACCAGAGGGGACCGATAATATGGTTATTTACAGTGATGCATCCAAGGAGGGCTTGGGATGTGTTCTTATACAGGATGGCCGAGTTATTGCCTATGCTTCTCGAAAGTTGAAGCCTTATGAAGAAAACTATCCGACTCATGATCTTGAGTTGGCAGCAGTTGTCTTTGCACTCAAGAAGTGGCGTCATTATCTGTGGGGCAGTAAGTTTGAGATTTTTACTGATCATAAGAGTCTTAAGTACTTATTCTCACAGAAGGAGTTAAATATGTGCCAGAGGAGATGGATAGAGCTTCTTGGAGATTATAATTGTTCTATCTATTATCTGCCTGGAAAGGCAAATGTTGTAGCAGATGCTCTCAGCCGGAAGGCTAGTATTTCTTGTTTGGCTGTCAAGAAGTGGGAGGTTCTTGAGGAGTTTAGTTATTGGAGACCAGAATTGACTCAGGTTAGGGTGATGTGTTCACATCTCCGTATTCAGCCTTTATTATTGTCTCAGATCAGGGAAGCTCAGCAACTTGATGTTAAACTTTAGAAAATCAAGGATCAGATCACTGATGATCAGTTTGACTTTAAACTGCATGAGGACAGTATTCTTCGGTTTCGAAACAGGGTTTGTGTTCCCGATGAGCCGAGTTTGAGGCGAGGTATTCTGGAGGAAGCTCATAATTCTAAATATACTATTCATCCCGGTGGAACCAAGATGTATCGGGATTTGAAGCAACATTACTGGTGGAACAACATGAAGAGAGAGGTTGCTCAGTTTGTGTCTAGATGTTTGACTTGTTAGAGAGTGAAAGCCGAGCATCAACGACCAGCAGGTTTGCTTCAGCCGTTCGCTATACCACAGTGGAAATGGGAGCATATTATGATGGACTTCGTCACTGGTTTGCCTAGAACACCGAGGGGTAATGATGCAGTTTGGGTTGTCGTGGATCGTTTGACTAAGACAGCTCATTTTATTGCGATGAGGATGGGAGATGAGGTTACAAAGTTGACGGGTCTCTATCTGGATCAGATTGTTAGACTTCACGGTATTCCATCTAGTATTGTCTCTGATCGAGATCCTCGATTTACTTCTCGTTTATGGGAGAAACTTCAGGAGACTTTGGGTACTCAGTTGAACTTCAGTACCGCGTATCATCCACAGACTGACGGTCAATCTGAGCGAACTATTCAGATTCTGGAAGATATGCTTAGGGCTTGTGTTCTGGACTTCGGGAAGAACTGGGAGAAATATCTACCACTTGCCGAGTTTGCCTATAACAATAGTTATCAAGCTACTATTGGAATGGCACCTTTTGCAGCTCTTTACGGTCGTAAGTGCCGTTCACCTTTATATTGGGACGAGGTAGGAGAGATGAAGACTATTGATCCGACTATTCTGCCAGAACTTCTTGAGAAGATTGAAAATGTTCAGTTGATCAGGCAGAGAATGCCTACGGCGCAGAGTAGATTCAAGAGTTATGCTGATAAGCGTCGTCGGGATTTGGAGTTTGCAGTCGGAGATTGGGTTTTCTTGAGATTGTCTCCTCGTAAGGGGTTTGCTCGTTATGATAAAGGTGGAAAGCTGAGTCCGAGATTTGTTGGGCCGTTTGAGATTACCGGCAGGGTTGGTAAGTTGGCATATCGGTTGGCTTTACCGGAGAATTTCTCTAATGTCCACGATGTGTTTCACGTGTCTAATTTGCGGAAATATAATCCGGATCTTTCTCATATTCTTGAGCCAGAGCCGTTACAGCTTCGAGAGAATTTGACTTATGACGAGTGTCCGATTCGTATTCTAGATCAGATGGACCGAGAGTTGAGGTCGAAGAGGATTCCGATGGTAAGGTGTTGTGGAAGCATCACGACATTGAGGAAGCTACGTGGGAGAGACGAGATCAGATGCAGCAGTAATACCCAGATCTATTCCGTACATCAAGTAAGAATTTCGAGGGCGAAATTTCTTTAAGGGGGGAGAACGTGAAACCCCACTTTTTTACTTATCTCGTTTTACGTGCTATACCTCGTTTTGCGTGCATATGACCTGTTTATGTGCTATAGGACCTAGAAAGTTATAATTTTGATGTCAATACTCCTAATACGTGCTAAATGTTTATTCATAAAATTTTCATCAAAAACGGGATCAGAAATTTTATCATCGTCTTTTAGTGAATAGTATTTTGGACGCACGTCTGCTAAAATTTTGAAACTGGTCCTTTTAACCCTTCTAGACCTAGTCCATAGACTTTAATAGACCTGTGATTGATAAAAATAGATTTCAAATCGGCTTAGGAATTTATTAGGGTTTTTACACTACTTTTGCGAAAAATCGAGTTTTAAGCCGACTCGGGTGGAATTCTTTGAATGTAAAACTTCTTGTCATCTAAAAATAATCCACTTGAGATATCTTGGGGGTTGCATAAATATTTTTAACATTGGTGAGCAATAAAATGAGTTTAAAGTCAATAAAACACAAAAATTAATTAGTTTTTATAACTTAAACTAAATTAACTATTAACTATTTATGCTCACACTAGTTACACACACTCACATAACACAAAACACACTCCAATTTCACACACAAGGCCGAGAAAAAGAAGGAGAAAAAGAAAAGAGAATTTTCAAGGCTTTTCAATCAATTTTTCTTAGAAAAGCTTGGTTTTTGTCCGTAAAACTTCCCACCGACTTGGATTCTGCTTGTTGGGCACGCACTTCACACATCCCTAGGCTTTTATCGCATCAAAGGTGAGAGGAAAAATCTAGATCTCAAAACTTGTCTTTTGCATTTTTGCGTATAAATGAAGATTGAACCGTTAGAATTGTAATCTAACGTTAGATTATTGCTCCTTGCATGCTAGGGATCGTTTAGTGGTAATACTACGAGTTTCTGTTGGATGTAGCATAATTTTTATTTTTCGGGTATTAAATTTTGATTAAATTGTTCAATGTTGAATTAATTGAGTTGTAATGATCGAAATCGATTTCCGTCGATTTTTAAATACTTGATAATTACGTGTTAGCACTGTTGTAATGCCAAATTTTCGATTACGTTGTTCGTGTGAAAATCTGAAAAATTCAGCCAAGACATCCTAGGGTTTTAGAGCTATCGTGCATGATTTGGAGGTCTTATGGTGGATTTCCGAGAGGGCTAATGTAGTAGGTTGAATGGGTGAGTGATAGAAACTAATTTGGCAATGTTTGGGTTAGTAGAATGTAAGTTATGAATTTTTGAATTTTAGGTTGTCATTCTTTAATTTCTTGCACGATGCCTTTAGATGATTGGGTGGTGTTTGAGTGTTGAATGGTGAGTTGTTGATGAGTAATTTAGGGTTTAATTGTGTATATAATGCATGTCTGGTTACATGGCCTACTTTGTCATCTAACTAAGTTATTGTTGTTTAAATGATAATTGATGCTATCAATGATGAATAAATGATGATTGATTGATGATTGATTGATGATTGATGATGATTATGGAGTCTTGGTATGTGTGTGCCACCTCTCGGGCAGCGTTGGGCTGTCGGGTTGATAACGGCATGACTGCCATAGGCTACCCCCAGCTCGCATGACGGAGGTGTCATGGAGGGAGGGGCTAGTGAGGTACCTCGGATGCGTGAGTAATGGGGAGTTATAAGAAGAATGGTTGAGATCGTGATGGCGTTTGGAGCTATACCAAATAGAGTATCCTTTATTGATTGGTTATATAGTTATGTGATGATAGTATTATTTATGTTATTGTGTGTTTACTGACTCAAAGGATTATTCCAAGGAGTTTAGTAGACCTTGCTCGAGATTTATCGGATCCTCACTAGGCTTATTTATATAAGCTCACTCTCTATTATTGCATGCTTACAGGTGTTGTAGAGCCGGATTACGGGTACGTGCCTCCTAAGGAGGAAAATGAGCCTTTCGTGGATGAGTCATATGTCCCTGAGTCTTATCCATGATTCTATGTTGTTTAATGTCATGTACATTAGCTTAGTAGACTTTTATATGCTTTATGGTTCTTATTGTAATAGATGCTGAAAAGATGATGATCCAAATGATGTTAACTTAGTGGCTTTCTTTTGTCTATGGTTAAGTTGTTAGATGGGTCTCAACTTATTTTTGAAATGTATGATAAGGTTGAGGTATTGTATGTTATGTTGGAACGGAGGCAGATAACGAAGACTGATTATTGTATATTATGGTTGTGTTGTGTGTTGTTATGCTGTTGAGGAGTTGTTGTTTGTATGGTTATGGAATTGGATGTTCAATGTTATTAATGAGGTTGGTTTAGAACCTCGGTAATCTATTTACTGTCGTTATACTGCCGAAATCCCGTTGCGTCCTGACTTATTGTAGGTGGGGTCGAGTTGGGGCATGACAGAGGTTGTAGTTGTCATTGGGAACCAAATTAAGCTTCATTACTGCCTATCATCCTCAAACAGATGATCAATCTGAGAGGACTATTAGAATTTTGGAAGATATGCTTCGAGCTTGTGTCTTAGACTTTAGGAAAAGTTGGGAAAAATTCTTACCTCTAGCGGAGTTTGCATACAACAATAGTTATCAAGCTACTATTGGTATGGCCCCCTATGAGGCTTTATACGGTCAAAAATGCAGATCTCCCTTGTATTGGGATAAGGTAGGTGAGATGAGAATAGTTGATCTGATTGTATTACCTGAAATGAAAAAAGATGATTGATAAATGTGCATATCATTCATAAGAGAATGCTCACAGCTCAAACCAAGCAGAAAAGCTATGTTGGTAGACACTGACGAGACTTAGAATTTGCCGTGAGTGATCAAGTATTTCTGAAAATCTCTCTCTAAAAGGGTTTGATTCGGCATGGTAAGAGTGGTAAACTTAGTCCCAAGTTTGTGGGACCATTTGAAATTGTTGAGAAAGTTGGTACTTTGGCTTACCGACTGGCCTTGCCTCTGAGTTTATCGAGGTTGCATGATGTCTTCCATGTGTCTATGTTGAGGACGTATCATCCTGATCCTTCACATGTTCTTGAGCCGAAACCGTTGCAGATTGGTGAAGCATTGACTTATGAGGAGAAACCGATTCGTATTGTGGATCGAAAAGTTCAAGAGCTTCGCACAAAATCATTCCGATGGTAAAAGTTCTGTGGAATCATCATGGTATTGAGGAAGCTATGTGGGATAGGCAGGATCAAATGTAGGATTTGTGTCTCTCGAGACCTAGTTCATGCATATCTTATCTATTTGCATATATTTTTGTGTTTATTTAAGTGTTGATGTGTGCTTTCTTGATTATTTATTAATTTGTATTTTACTTAATAGACGACTTTTTTTCCATTATTAGAAAATAAGTAGACTAAGTTAATTAACTTATATATATATATATATATATATATATATATATATATATATATATATATATATATATATATATATATATATAACCTATTATTTTGTCATGTAAATAATGTGCAAATATTTTTTACATTTAGTAGACTTATTTTCACTATTTAAAAATGAACCCTGAGCCCGGGGTGAAAATTAAAGTATGTTATTTTTCGAAATCCGTATTTTTTCCTTAATATACATTTGAGTTTGGGCATATGTTCATAAATTTTAGGTGGAAAGTATATTGGGAGAGTGAGATACAAAAATATTTAGTGTCCTCAATAAATAGTGATTTCAGCTTTTAGTTAATCATCAACTTGAACCCATTTAGCATCCATTTGAACCATTTGCTTGCCATTGACCCAAAAAACCCCATTGAATTGACCGAAACCCATTTGACCACCCTTATAACCCAACTATTGACCAAATAGTACAAAGCAAAACAAAAAAACAAAAAAAGAGAAAAACAAGGCACAAGGCCGTAAGCTCCAAAGGCCAAGAGAAAAATATTTTTTCTTGCATTTTTTATCTTCAAGCTTGGTTGGAGTTGAATTGTAGCATTGCTAGAGCATCTTCTACCTTTCTTCTTCTAACTTTGGTGAAAGAATTGCATAAACTCATGGTTTCAAGTTTTTTTATCTAAACTTTAACTTTTTAGATTTGTATTTATATGACTATTTTATGCTTGAATCCTTTACAAAGTGTTGTCTACATGCTCTAGAGACTCGATTTGTGTAGTGTAATGGCTTGTTTGTTAGAGTTTTGCAAATAGCTATATGAACAAGATAATGAATCGTAGTTTTTCTAAGGTTTTTGCCTAAAGTTGATGCTAAGCTTGTGTTTATGTTATCTATTGGTTCTATAGGTGCTAATAAACATAGATTAATGATTGTATGTGATTGGTTTGATCGGAACTTGAATAAATATGCATAATTTTCTAAAATTCGAAAGGGGCTTTACGAAAAATGTTAATCCAGGTGCAATTGAGCACTATAGATAGTTTTATTAGGTGAGGTAGTGCTTAAAATTATTTTATGGCACCAAATTGAGGGTTGGTTTGGGTACTTGTAGTTCAAACGAACCTTGCGGCCTTCGGGGCTTTTGTGTTAGACATTATTAAAAATGGGTTTTCTTAACTTCATATGGTGTCATAATGTGTCCTTAGAGATGTAGTATAGTTAGATTGTGGATTGTGTAATGTATGTTTCGTGTGTGCTCAAAATTGAATTGGTAGACAAGGGAAAAAAGTGCTAAAGTTAGTCTAATGATAGTAATTTCTTGGGAATATATCTTATATGTGTTTTTAATGACTTTTGAGTGATTTTTGTATTAAAATTCTCGTACGAGGGCAACCTAATTTGTTGTCCCTCGATTATGAATTTATTGGCTTATATTGTTATATTGCTTTATCATTGCTATCTATGTTATCGAATCGATAGTTACGCAACCTTATTGTCGCACGGATGTGATGAGCCTCTCTGGGCTGCTTTGGACTTGCCAAAGTTGCTTGCTCTAGCTCAGTAGCTATTCCCACATTCGCCTAGTCCGGAGATTGCTACGGGTGATGAGTCGTAGGTATAGGGTACATCTAAAGTACCCATTGGTGTTTGGGATGCCAACATATCGAATTCGAGTTCTTGGTTCGTGAGTTCATGATTCGGGAATTGGAGTGATAAGGGCTATCAAATTGTATCCTTTTGCGTAACTCTCGCTTGGGCCCTTTGTCCTTGGAGAGTTACCATTGATCGTATTCTTTTATATGTGTTACTTGATTGGTAATATTGATTAGCTTTGAGTTAATTCTCTCGAGTTGATGTGGCACTCTGTGATTGTATTGTTTATCTCTTATGGCTTATATGTAATGTGCTATCTAGCTTTACTTCCTTTAATTGTCATCTTGTATTTGTTGTTTACTATTACCTTATAATGTTTTGTACCTAGTTTGACTGTTTGCATTGGATGAAAGTACTTTTGAAAACTCCCCGAATAACTGTTTCTTCTCCCTCACTGAGCAATAGTATTTTGCTCACCCCTTTTTCAAACATCTTTCAGGCATGGCAGAGATTGTCTCGTGAGGTAGAAAAAAACAAGTGTTTAATTGACTACTATGTGTTTGAGTTGGAAGCCTATGTGACAAGCTGGTTGGGTTGTACAGTGTTATAAATCATGTTAGTATTATGAAAATTGTATGTAACCGAGTTGCCTTGGAGAATTGAATTATAAAGTTTAAAGGCTTGTATGTTTAGTTAGATTAAGGATGGCTTATAATAACTTAATGATTTACTTTATTTCCTAGTTGATTTGCATACTTGTATGGATGAAGTTAAGGTTGGTTGCTAGACTTAAAACCTAAGAAAATGAGGTGGAAAAGATTAGAGTGGTAAGATAAGCGGTTTTATAACATCGAATTTCATTAGCTTATGAGAATTCTTGTTTGTATGTTTTATTTTGTTAGTAGGAAGGCTCGGATGGCCTTAGTGGCTAGGAAAGTTATGATATAAATGTCATATATTGTCTTTGTGGCAATTTCTTCTGTGTGCAGGTTTATGGATAGGCCTAAAAATAGGGGAAACTCTATCTGTTTTCCCTCGTTTTTCTTGACCTCGGGTTTTGGATCAGGGTTCCGGTCTCGTGAGGGATCGGGGTATTACCGGATCAGTACCCAGAGTTGTTTGCAAAATCATATAAGAATTGCGAGGATGCAATTTGTTTAAGGGGGAGAGGGTGTGATGCCCGAGCCCAGAGCAAATTTCAAAATATTTTATTTGATTTTATTGCTTATATATTTTCCTTAGTTAACATGTTATATGGTCACGTACATCGAAAAATTGTATGAACTGCATTTCGGGAGCGAGAAATTGAATGAATAGTTTAACGCATGAATAGTAGAGTCTGTAAGTGTTATTTGGGCCATTTGAAGATTATCATTGCTTTGGACCTTTTAGTTAGTCTTGAATTAAGTTGTTAAGCCCAAACTAAATGCAACTTAAGCCCAAGTCCAACATATACACCTATATCATCTTATACTTAGCAAAAAATTGAGCAAAATAGAAAATAAAAAAAAAGAGGGGAGCCGACGGGTAAGAGGAAAAAAGAAAGGGAAAAAGAATAGTTGCTAGGGCTTGTCATTTGATGCAAGAATTGGAGTTTCCAAGCTAATTGAAGTGATCCATAGCAATTTCTACTTGAGTTTGGTGAGGGATTCATATATTTGTGCTTTTCTAGTTAATTGTTTTGTTAGTAGAATAATTGTTATAGTGTAAATGTTTGATATAAGGTTTGTTCATGCATGCAATGTTGTTTAGATAGCTTGTAGGGTAGACTTTTAACTTATTTGCACTTGTTTAACTAAAGCTTGATTGTGGATTATTGAAGAAGATGATGAATAGTAACTTTGCATTAAAGAACATGAATTGAAGCTAATATGTTTGTTTAAGTGTCCAAATGAAGTCCTAAGAATGTCTACATAACAAAGTAAGTACAACAATTAGTTAGTGTACAAGTTAAAGCAAAAAATAAATTTAGTACATGTGTGTGTTGTGTTGGCCGTGACTGTCTAGCCGGGCTGGACACTCCGCCGATACTGCTGCCACAGCAGGCCATTGCCGTGGCTTTCCCCTCCCTTTTGACCCTGAACCATGCTTCGATAAATGTTAGGTTATGTGCTAGGTGTTGCCCCTTTAATTGCTAGTTGAAGTGTCATATTTTAACTTGAGTTGGATTGAGTGTTAGCTAAGTTTAATTGTATCTATGGAACTAGTTTTGAATTGAAATAGAAGGAGTAAATGCAAAAAGAGGCGAATACTACTAATACGTGATAAATCGAAAAGGTAGAGAATGATTGTAATGCAAGAGTTCATAGCTATGAATTGAATGTGTTTTATTACTTATTTTGATTACTATTGCTTATGTGCGAGGTCAAACTCTTTTATTGATCCTCATTTATGTGCCTATTGAATTGTTGTTCTTTTACTCATTATGTGCTATATTGTGTGCCAAGTGTCAAGGTTGCAACCGTTTGGCATGATAGTGTCAAAAAACTCTGGGCAGCATCGGGTTTGTAGGTATAGCTCAGCTACCATGGTACCTAGTCACTCTTTTGTTAGGGCATATTCTTCTACCCTAGGAGGTTATCCTCGCTGGGCATACAGATCTACCTCAGGAGAGTTAGATCATAGGATTTGGGCTACATCCGGAGTACACCCACTGGAGTATGGGAATTTGCCAGCCATGTGATCGTGTTCGTGATTGAGATTGAGATCATGATCGAGATTGTATTCTTTTTGAATGTGATACTTAGCTTTATTGCCTTGATTGCTTATCATGTTCGTTTATGTGCATTGCACGAAAATGTTTTCGAAAACACCCCGGATTAACTCTCCCTCCCTTACTAAGCATTGTGTTTTGCTCACCCTTTTTATCTAACATGTTTCAGGAGAGACTGAAGTAGGTCCTCAGATTATGGTAAAGGAGGAAGAGGTTCAAGTTGAAGTCTTTCCTTGACTGTGCTTGTTGTGAGGTTAGAATGGATTGCTTGTGTACAATGTGTTCGGACTGTGTTGTTATATGTTATAAATGTTGGTTAAGGACTTGTATTTTATCTTGAGATCTTAATGACCTTGTATGCACTTTATTATGTAAGAGGATTTGTAACTTAAAGTCTTGACTAGAAAGTAGTGGCATGTAATAAGTCCTTATAACTGCTTTAGTCTATGTTACTAGCTTAGAATGCATGTTCATATATTGTCTAAGTAAAGGTAGAGCTAGAGCTACCAAGTAGACTTGGAATGTCAAGTCATATGAAGGAGGTTTTATTGTATATTGTTGTATATTGTTGTTTGTGTTGAAATCTTCTGAGTGCAGGTACTTGGTTAGTCAACGGTACAGAGGAGACTCTGTCCATTTGTCGGGTCCAGACTTGATCTATAGCATGGCGTTGGGTTAGGGAACTGTCTTGACACATGGGTTGCTAGGCGTCACTGTGACACCTGAGCCCGAAGAGACTTTTAAATTGATTTATTTAATTGTTCTATTTGTATATTTGCCTTATTTTTCCTTTTCCTTGCTTTCATTTGTTTAAATTCTATGTTTAATATGTGCTCAGGGTAAATTTTTAACTATTCTATTTTTTGAATTTTATAATTTTTCCACATTATACATCATATTAATGTATTCGTTCACTTGAATTATATGCATTGCATGCTCCGAACGCGAGATAGAACATAGTTAGTGTCCCCGAGTGAATAGTAACAATTAATTTATCTTTGGGCCATTTAAACTCTAGTTAGTTTTTAGTTATCTAAGCCAAGCCCAAACATTATTTTGAAAGCCCAATCTATATTATATTTCTACATATATTTATTATATACACATACATAATACATGTTAGCTAGCAAAAGAACAAAACAAAGGAAAAAGAAAAACTTGAACCTGATGGGTTTCATAGAAAAAAAGGGGAAATCCTAGGGTTTGTTAAAATTGAGCTTAATCAAAGAAATTGTAAGGTGATTTAGCTTAATCCTAGGGTAACTAAGCTTCTACAAGGTGAGGGAGTCATTTATATGTGCATATTTTCTTGATTTCTAGCTATGGTGAATTTTTGATAATGTTGATAAATGTTGTATTGTTGCTTCCAATGCTATATATACTAGCTAGAGATGATGTAGAGTGAACTTTTGAGCTTTGTATGCATGTGTAGCTTGAATTATGTATATAAGTGCAAGGTTGAAGACAATAAATAGTGTTAAAGTTCAAAAATGCTTAATGGATGTGCTAGTGTTTAATTGTTGGCCTACAAGAGTTTATTAAGTTAATTACATGCTAAATGTAGCTAGAATAAAGTTAAAATGCAAAGGGTATGTGTGTAGGCGTTTGGGCCGATTGGGTATATAGTTCAGCCCATTAGGTCTTGTTGAATGGTAGTCCTTTGTCGAGGTCTTCTTGACCCTCCCCGTGTCCCAAGCATGCTAAAAAGGCTAAGCGTTAGTGTTGGATATAAGTGGCATGTTTTAAATAGAAGTTGTAAATGTTCTAGTTAAGTGTTTTAAGTGTTCTAGTTGTATTAGCTTAGTACTTCTAGCTTAGTGAATATGCTTAGTGAGTTTATGAGCTTTAGAACCCCGTGCATGCTAAGTGGATTGTTTGAGAACGAATACAAATACATGAACTACAAAGTGTCATAATAGCTTGTAAAGTAGTTTAGCGCATATTTAATGATCTTAAAGCATGTGAATGATCATGTGCATGAGATTGGCCTCTTTTGTCACTTCTCACTTGCGTGCATTTGATATACTTGAATGTCTAAGTGCTTCAACATGGCAACGTGTTATGTGCTATAAACTGTCTATATTCGAACTAACAGTGCTAACAGGTATTCAGCGTAGCGAAGGCTACAACCTTAAACGTCGGCCAGATATGGTGATCATTCACTAGGCGGCAGCGAGCTTACCAGTGGATGCTAACCTGCTGTGGATTATTCCCTAGTCGCATGGACGGAGCATTCCATGGACGTGGGTCGTAGAAATCGGGGTACATCTGGGGTATGCCCAACGAAGCGATAAGTGATGCCGGCAAGTGAAGAGTTAGGGGAAAAGATAAGCGTAGCGGAAGAGAAGTGAGCCCGCATGGACGGAGCGTTCCATGGGGTTAGCGATATCCTTTTTAAAATATTTATTTAGCATTTTTAATGCCTTAATGCTTATAATGTTTAGTAGGGTGTTATTTACTTGTCTTATATGCATTGCACAAAAAGGTTTTTGAAAAGTTCCCTGTCTTATCCTTCCCTCGCTGAGCATAGTGTTTGCTCACCCTTTTTTACCACATTTCAAGTGCTGCAGAGTTAGATCCTGAGGTCCTTTTGGTTGTTGTAGCAGAGGAGGAGGAGACTGCTGAGTTTTCGTGATTAAGTGCTAGCTTGACTGCTTGTAAACCGAGGTGGATGGTTGTGTGATATGTGTATTAGAACTTGTATGTATTAAGTTGTTGTTTGGCATGTATTAAAGTTAAAGTTGGTTGTAATGGTTTGTTAAAGTTAAGTGTGTTTGTTGGTTGTATGGCCTATAATGTGACATAATATCTAAGTTAATTAAGTAGAGAATATTAGAGTGGTATGATAATATGGATTATGACCTTAGTATTCCAATAGCTAATGAAATTGCATGCATGAATGTCTTATCTTGTTAGGGTAGAAGGCATAGATAGCCTTAAGGAACTTGGATAGTTATGTCAAAAGGAAGTTGAATATGATTTATGAATGTTGTATTGCTATTTGTGGTTCATTTCTTCTCAGTGTAGGTTTGTGGATAGGTCTAAGTACAGGAAAAACTTTGTCCGTTTTTTCTCGTTTTCGTGCCAAGGGGTAGGGTCGAGTTGTTATTAATGGATTCAATAGTGGTCCTGATTCTGCGAGGGGTCGGTGTAGTACCCTGATCCCTCACGAGACTATTAGAGATATGCCCTAATCCTATATAGTTAGATGACCTATATAGGGTATTTTGATGTAAATCTGAATGGCATGTTTATTGGATGTTCATATTATCCGTTCAATTATATGAATATGTCATTAATGTTTTTCTGAGAAGAAGTATATTCTTAATGTGTTAAGAATTCGACTGCATATTTCTTCGACATGATAAACATTCAAAAGCATTCATAGTCCTTAGATTATTCGACCAGGACTAGAATAATCAAGTATGGACTATCATATGTATTTACCTTTGATTAACATGGAGATGTTAATGATAAAGGGTAGCGATCGTTGAGCTATAACGGTATAGGGATGCGATTAACTCACATATGAATGATCATTGGTTGAACGGATCATTGAATGTGACCGGAATGACGAAACTACATGACTTTGGATTAATAGTTTGTCATTCGTTGCAAATTGTGCAAATTAATCATTTGACTTGAGAAATTACAACTGCCGACTATATCAGGGACTAAATTTTGCGTTTGGACAATGATCGCCTTCTTTGAGAGTGAGATTCGGCCTCTTCCAGCTTAGTCTTGTGATATAGAGACCGACAAGTAATTGTCAAGATAGGATATGTTAACCTCCGACAGTGAGGCGATGTCCTATGCGATCTAGTGTCAGTCGTCTGAAATGAGAAATCCTCGGCCGGGGTAGTTGAACAATAGAAATGTGTTTTTCCATAGATGTCATCTCTCATTCCTCCGAATTAGATCAATCCATAGAATCGTATAGTGGACTTAATCATTTCATGGTCCCCACAACGATCGGGATATTTTAACAGAAGGGTCAGACTGCACGCTAATTTGCAACTATAAATAGGTTCATTGGAATTGGACTTCATTACTGTACATATTGTCATGATACATTCGTTGCTAGCGCGTCACTCATGAACATGAAGGTATTTCAAAAAATGAAGGATATATTTTCAGAATCGATCCTTTATCGCTGTACGGTCATGAACCTAAAAAGTCACACACTTAGGGTATCATGAATAAAGCATTTCTGAGCTTGGTATTGAGTTGGGAACATTAACGGTGTGATTTTGGACATTACTGGTTAAGTGGGCCAAAATCGTAATTTTTGAAAGTTTTGGGGCCAAAGTATAAATAATAAAAAGTATTGGGGCAAGAGTGCAAATAGATTGAGGGATCAATCTGTAATTAATTATTCTAAAAGGGTTTAGAATTAATTATTGTTTGTCTTCACTAAAAGACAAACAACAAGTTGCACTAAAAGACAAACACTAAAAGATAAAACACAAAAGGACAAAAGACAACTTGTACTAAAAGACAAACAATAAGTTGCAAGTGAAATTTGTCCAAATTGCCCTCCTATGGCCGGCCATATGTAGGATTAGGACACTTGGCTTCTTGATTTGCTTAGATCATGACACTTGGCATATGATGAGCATGTTCATGCATTTCTAAACAAATACAAGTTCTTCATTCTTGTTTTGTACCTTATGGCCGAAAATTACACACAATTGAAGGCAAAAATTCTCTCTTTCTCCTTTGGTGATTTCGGCCAAGTGTAGATAGTGTAGAGAACTTTTTGCTTCTTGTTTCTAACTCATATTTACTTAAGTTATAGGACTTATCTAAGCTAGCACTTCAATTAGTTTATAGTCATTTGCTTTTGGATACTCGTGGACCGACTAAGACCTTTGCATGTGCAAAGGAGCTTTGCCCGAGCCAAGACCTTTTTCAAGTGTCTACATCTTAGTTCTCCACATGAGGTATTCTTACATTTTGTTTTAAATAAATATGTATATAGGTGTATATACTTTTATGTATTTTCTTTTATGTACTACTTACGGATTTACTCTTGAGTTTATGTAAATACAAATTGTCTACATGTAAAATTTTGATTGTTATTATTTCCACTGTGCTTGCATGTTTTTGTTATTTACATATCTCAAGACGATCCCGTTGTGCTTCCATTTTGAAGCTGACGCCATTACGTGCCTTCATTTTGAAGCTGACGCCTTCTGTGCCTTCATTATGAAGCTGATGCCTTTAAGCGCCTTCAAGTGGTATCAGAGCCACGGTTTTGAAAGTCCGTAATATGTACATTAGATCTAATCTTTCAATGTTTATTGACACGTTTATGCGAAAGATATGAGTTGATTCCATCCCGCATGGAAATATCAACTTTGATTGTAGCAAGCCAAAAGTTTTCCATGATCGGGCCTGATGATCCCTTTATATGGAGATCTCAGTTTACGTGTCATATCAAGACTATATGGCTTGTGAACTCGGGTGGTCTTGGAATGCTTGGTTGATGTTAGAGTCAATTCTCTTTCATGCATGTTGACAAAACATTAATAGAAGATTAGATGGACTTGTTTTATCTTTGGTATGTGATGCGTAAAGATGTTCGTTGGTTATTTTCACTTAGCTTTGATTATCTACGTGATAAGTTTAATCTAGCTACATGTTGGATAAATAGTGAACTTGATCATGGACTTAGTAGATACCCGGTTTGTAATAGAGACATAAGTCTTATTTTATTTTCTTGCTTTTGAGAGAAATTTGTAGTGAGGACTATATGTAAATTCTCAAGAAGACATGCAAGGAGGCAACCAGATGAATCCAAAGGAGTTGGAGATCTTGAAGACATAGTGATGTGTTTTAAGATGGTCTTTTCCTTTTATTTCCAAAGTCCATGATCCACTATTTATACGTGTTGCATGCATTGTGACACCCCGAACCGAGCACTTCATTAATTGCATTCATTAAATGGTTAATTTAGATGTAACTTAGCTAATTACTTCATTTTTTTTCATATTTCCATAAATTCAACTGTTTCTTTTCATGCAATTTATATTTTTATAAAATACTACATATTTTTAGGGGACTATAGCCCCTGACCATGCGTGCCTTGCATATCGGGATCAATGGAAAAAAAAATCGCGAAATGTATGATGAATAGTACCAACGGGATTTTTACAGATTTTACAGATTTTTGGCATTTTGTTTTGCTAAAATTTAATCACCCAAATGACCCATTTACCCTTACTAAAATGCACTAATTGCTTGACCCACACTTTGACCATCTCATGAGAACATTATAAGCCAAGAAACAAAAACAAAAAAAGGTAAAAAAAATGGCCAAAAAAGAGTTACGGGAATAGTAACTTCTCCAAAAAAAAAAATTGTTTCTTGCTTCATTCTTGCTTCCATTGCTTCCCAAATTGGTTGTGCTTCATCCTTAGGACCTTAAGATCATTCTTTGATCTTCAAAAGAGGTGAAGCTGCATTTCATTCTTGTATTAAATTCAATTAAAGTTTGTGCTATTATTTTTGTGATCTAATATTATAGTAGTTTAATGCTTATTCTGTTGCTTCTTATATGCTCTAATGACTTCATAGAATATATTTGATGGTTTAAAATGCTTGTTAAATGCTTGAAAATGAAAATGACACTTGAGAAAGATGATGAATAGTGCTAAACTAGGGTTTCTGAAAAAAGTTACAATTTAATTCGATTCGAGGCTTCTAATAGTTGCTAATTAGGTCCATAAGCATGGAAAAATGTTAATTGCACTTGCTATGTTCAAAATTTGAGAAATTTGATCAAAATAGGCTACTTTAATAAGGGTTTTCGGGGTTAACTCAAATCCGGACATGTTTCGAGGTTATGACTAGTCTTTATTAAGTATTGAAGCATTAGAAGTGCTTTCGTTTCGCTTGTTTGGGTTCCGAAATTGGTACTTGTAGAGTAAATCCACAAAGAGACATTGTCGGTATTTTCGTGTACTTATGCTCTAGGATATGATTTGGAGGTTCTAAATGAGGTATTTAGGTATCCTTAGATTGGTAGGATGGTTAGCTAGCTTAACTTGATCATTGAATTCCAGTAGGAAGCTAAATAGCCTAGTTGAACAAAGGGGAAATGAATGAATTAATTGCTTTAGTACTTGTATTACTTTGTAGTTGCTCCTAGCATGTCTAAATGCTATTCTAAGGTATATGTGAGCTTTTGGTTAAGTTTTGTGAAAAGTATAATATTGACCCTTTTGTGTTCGCATAGTTAATTTCATGATAATTGCTTTATAATTGAGTAATTAAATGTTTATATGCCTTTGTGTAGTGTACGTATTATAGTAGTGAAGTCTCATGAATTAAGTTACTTGATTTACATGGCTTTGGTTGAGTATGAATTTCGAATGGACTAAATGAACTAGTAATGAACCATGGTAATAATTGTTGTTAGTTGATTCTTGATTAATCATAAATGTTTAAATGTACTTATGTAACAAGTTCATCTATTCGGAGAAGTTGTGAGTTAAGCTATATTGATACTAGTTAAAGATTGAGTAAACATGTTTATATTGCTTATTAATTGCATTATATGTGTAAAGATACTCTTATATAACTTATGGGTTAGATGTTATATAGTGTTTCTACTTATATGAATTATCATTGCTATGTATATGTTAGTTATTATACTATTGTCTTTGAATAATACTTAGAACATTAAAGAATGTTGCACATGTGATCACTTGAGTTATCTGTTGTTTAAATAATGATTAGAATGCATGTTGAACAATGAAATATACTGTTAGTTATGTGAATTAAAGGGAATCAAATAGAGTTAGATAAATTAATGGCTTTATGAACTAGCTTTAGTTGAGAATAAGAAATCACTTCTTATGCATATAGTTGATTGTATTAGGTAGTGATAATTGAAGAGAATTGATGCTTTTGGAGAATATTGAGGAAATCATGGCTTAATTCACGCAGGTTTGGCTTCCTAAAAGGTGAGGGATCATTTCTATGTGCATTCTAAGTGTCTTATCTTGTTATATGTTAAATGTTCGATACTAAGTGATTTAAGTGTTTTAGTTGGATTAGTTTAGCAATTATAGACTAATGAATGTATCATATTTCATTGTATGACGTGATTGATGATGTGTGTTGTCACGCCCCAACTCGACCCCACCTACGATTAGTCAGGACGCAACGGAATTTCGGCGGCATAACGACAGTAAACAGATTTCCGAGGTTCTAAACCAACCTCATTAAACATCATACATCCAGTAATTCCTCAATACAAACAACAACATACAACACAACCATATTATACGATAAAACATCTTCGTTATACGCCTCCGTTCCAACATGACATACAATACCTCAACTTTATCATACATTTCAAAAGTAAGTTGAGACACATTTACAACTTAACCATAAACAAAAGAAAACCGCTAAGTTAACATCATTTGGTTCATCATCTTTTCAATATCTATTACATTAAGAACCATAAGGCATATAAAGTCTATTAAACTAATATACAAGACATTTAAACAACATAAAGTCATGGATAAGACTCGGGAACATATGACTCATCCACGAAAGGCACATTTTCCACATTCTCCTCTTCAGGAGGCACGTACCCGTAATCTTGTGAAAGTACACCTGAAACATGCATTAATAGAGAGTGAGCTTATATACATAAGCCCAGTGAGGATCCGATAGATCTCGACAGTATTCACTACGCTCCTTGGATTTAGTCCTTTGAGCAAGTAAACACACAACAACAATAAATAACATAAATAATGCTATCATCACATAACTATATAACCAATCAATAAGGATACTCTATTTGGTGTAGCTCCAAACGCCATCACGATCTCAACCGTTCTTCTTATAACTCCCCATTACTCACGCACCCGAGGTACCTCACTAGCCCCTTCCCTCCATGACATCTCCGTCATGCGAGCTAGGGGTAGCCTATGGCAGTCATGCCGTTATCAACCCGACAGCCCGACGCTGCCCGAGAGGTGGCACACACATACCAAGGCTCCATATTCATCAATCATCATGCAAGCATAAATCAATCAATCAATTGGGAGATCAGCAACAAGAGTGCCCGATTCCCGCATTCAATAATAATCAATCAATAACATCAATATAACATCAATATAACATCAATATTAAATTAAACATCAAACAACGTAGTTAGATGACAAAGTAGGCCATCTAACCGGACATGCATAATATACATAATTAAACTCTAAATTACTCAACAACAACTCACCATTCATCACTCGAACACTACCCAACCATCTAAGGCATCGTTCAAGAAATTAAAGAATGACAACCTAAACTTCTAAAATTCATAACTTACAATCTACTAATCCAAACATTGCCAAATCAGTTCCTATCACTCACCCATTCAACCTACTACATTAGCCCTCTCGGAAATCCACCATAACACCTCCAAATCATGCCCGATAACCCTAAAACCCTATGACGTCATGGCTGGATTTTCCGGATTTTCACACAAACAATGTAATCGAAAATTCGGCATTACAACAGCGCTAACACGTAATTATCAAGTATTTAGAAATCGATGGCAATCGATTTCGAGCAACGCAACTCAATTAAATCAACTTTGAACATTTTAATCAAAATTAAATACCCGGAAAATAAAAATTATGCTATATCCGACAGAAACTCGTAGTATTAGTATATAATGATCCCTAGCATGCAAGGAGCAATAATCTAACATCAGATTTCAATTCTAACGGTTCAATCTTCATTTATACGCAAAAACACAAAAATGACATTTTGAGATCTAGAATTTTTCTCTCACCTTAGATGCGGTATAAGCCTAGGAATGCGTGCAATGCGTGCCCAACAAGCAGAATCCAAGTCGGTGTGAAGTTCTACGGACAAAAACTAGGTTTTTCTTTGAAAAATTGGATTGAAAGCTTAAGTTTTTCTCTTCTCTTTTCTCCCTCTTCTCTCTCGGCAATGTGTGTGTGTGTGATGGTGTTTTTGTGTTGTGTGAGTGTGTGTTGAGGACATTAGCTTATATGGTCAATTAATTAATTAAAGTCAAAGTTATTTTAATAGGTATTTTTGTGTTTTTTAATGACTTTAATTGCATTTTAGTACTCACCAAGTTAAAAATAATTATGTCACCCCCAAGATATCTCAAGTGGATTATTTTTAGGTGACAAGAAGTTTTACATTCAAAGAATTCCACCCGAGTCGGCTTAAAACTCGATTTTCGCAAAAGTCGGTGTAAAAACCCTAATAAATTCTTAAGCCGATTTTAAAACCATTTTCATCAAACACAGGTCTATTAAAGTCCGTGGACTAGGTCTAGAAGGGTTAAAAAGACCAGTTTCAAAATTATAGCGGACGTGTTTCGAAAACACTATTCACTGAAAATCGACGATAAAATTTCTGACTCCGTTTTTTATGAAAATTTCATGAATGCACATTTAGCACGTATTAGAAGTATTGACATCAAAATTATAACTTTCTAGGTCCTATAGCACATAAACAGATCATATGCACGCAAAACGAGGTAAAGCACGTAAAACGAGATAAGCAAGAAAGTGGGGTTTCACATGTGTTCTCAAGGACAACCTCTTTTGTTGTCCTCTTTGTTTATATATTGGCTTATTTTGTTATATTGTTATTATTATTGCTTCCTATGTTATCGGGTCAATGGTTGCGTAACCTTATCGTCGGGGCGGATGCGATGGGCCTCTCTGGGCGGTAGCGGGCTTGCCAGGGTTGGTTGCTCTAGTTCCGTACCTTATTCCTTCACTCGCCTGGTCCGGAGATTGGCATGGGGTGTTGGGTCATAGGATTAGGTACATCCAGAGTACCCTTTGGTGTTTGGGATATCGGCATATCGTGATCGAGTCATGGTTCGTGGATTGAGAATCAAAGACTTGGAGTGATAAGGGTTATTGATCGTATCATTTTTAAAGTGTGGTATTAGAATTGTTATCCATTGTTTATTTATTGTATTAAATGTGTTAAGTTGCTGCATTGCACGAACCCTTGGTATACTGTTCTCGTTTCCCCTTCCTCACTGAGTATACATGTCGTATACTCACCCTCGTTTCTAACACCTTTCAGGTTTAGTGCTATCGGAGGTAGAAAAGAAGGCTCGAGAGTTTTGTGATTGATTATGCTGGCTTACGTAGATTGTCATTGAATACAGTTTCATAATTGTAAAGTTAAATTTAGAATGTAGTGATAGTTGCAAATGGCTTGTAATGTTGTAATATCTTGTAATATTTACTTTATTGTCTAGTAGCTGCATGCTTGCATGTTTTAACTGGTTGACGAACTTAAATTATAAGAAAGAAAACTAGTTAATGTTAGAGTGGTATGATAAGTGAGATTATAATCAAGAACCTTTAACAGTTAATGATTGCATACTTGTATGTTTGATGTTTATGTTAGTCTAATGCTCGGATGGCTTTGAGACGGGGCATGGTTGGAGTTGGAGTTGTATGAGAATGATGTAGGTTATATTTGTGGCTTTATTTATTGTTTACAGGTATCCAGCTGTCCTATAAATAGGGGAGACTCCGTCCGTTTTTTTCTAATTTTTGTGAATGGGTTTGGTATTGGGATAAGTATAGATTGTTTAATAGAACTTCTGGTCTCATGAGGGGTTGGGGTGTTGCATGCATTATATACTATATGCTTGTTAATGTATGCATGATGAGATCTATTTCAAAAACTTCCAAATGTGCAAATCAATATTAGATATGTTGTCTTCCGCTATCCTAGGACTTAATGAACCCAAAGCGATTATATCTGGTCTTGCCCGAAGGTAGAGGGACATGATTCGTACTAAGTTTAATTAAGTTGCTAGTAGAACATAGTAATGTGGTTGTCTTCCTGTAATGCCCCGATCCCTCACGAGACCGGAGGCTCTAATAACCATACTATTCTCAACCCAATGCCAAACCCGGTCACAAAATTTTAGGGAAAACGGACAGAGTTTCCCCTGTATTGTGGACTTTCTGAAAACCTGTAAACACTCAATAAAGCCACAACATAACAAGACATTCATTTATAACTAAAGATCTTAGCTTTAAGGTCATCCGAGCCTTAAGACATACAAACGGTTTAGATACACACAAGCATGCATTCATAACTTAACTTCTTTACAAAACCGATTATCATGTCACTCCATGATAGCATTGAACATTCTTAGAAATTAAAGCCAACCATACACCCGTTCATTCACACCCAAGCATGCAACGTAGCTAGAAGCAGAAGCAAAAGTTATTACATGCCACAATTCCATAACACTTACTACATCCACTTAGCTTTCAAACTTGCTACTACTCAAATATATATACATAAGCCCTTAGGCTCCCAAATAAAACATAAAGTAGAACAAGTAAGGTCTTCCACAGTTTAACAGGCAATCACTCAAACCTCAAGTAATAGCACACAGCAATCAGGTCAACTCCTCCAACTGCACCACCTGAAACATGTTTAGCGAGGTATGAGCAATCACAATTGCCCAGTGAGGGATAAGGTCTACCGGGGATGTGCAATGCAGCGGTTAGTACAAATAAAGCATTTTACAACCAAAGAACAATTGAAACAACAAGTTACCACACATTAAAAAGGATACGATACACTTTGACTTCTATAACGTCCCGGCTAAGCGAATACCCCGAAGGGCAGAGGCACACCAGCGACGCCACGAACTGAAATCACGATGTAATAATGACACTGTTATCGATAAGCCGGCATCCCCTTATAACTCCAAAATGGGTGTACTCCGGATGTACCCCGAAATCCTACGACCCAACTCTCCCTGGGCGGCATCCCAAGCGAGAGAGGGACTGGGTAACCATGGTAGCCGAGGTATACCGGCAAGCCCGATGCCGCCCGGTTTCCACGACACTACCATGCCCAAATGGTTGCGCAACCACGATGCAATGCACTCAAAATGATAACAATAGAATACATCAACAAACACATGATTAAGGGACAACAAAGTAAGTTGCCCTCACACACAATATATAGACAATAAGTGCACATAATCTAAGTACAAGTAAATAAACTATTATGCACATAAGGATGAAGTCTCCCTCACCTGAAATTAAGCCAAGCATGCTAAAAGAATAGCTCAGATTTACTTCAACTCCCCGAATTAGCTCAAGTATGCAACCCGAGGGTGTTCATATAAGTTTAGCAATTAACTATATCAATTCCAACTCAACTCTTACTTAACTCAACCTTACAACATTAGAAGCTAGATTTATAATCACTTATTCACACAAGTTCATAACCCACACACAATTAAGATACAATGTTCACCTTATCATATCATTAGAGAACATAAGATATATTAGAAGCATCAAATACCATTAAGTTAAGATCATAAGTTATAAATTCCAATTACTTTTAATTACAATAATCAATAATCATATAACTAGATGAGTTATCCTTATAGTCCTACTCACTTAGCATGCAATGTTTATTAGAGTTTGATCTTAACAAAGTACAAGAAGTATAAACATTATAACAAGATATAAGCATTAAATATGAAAATAACTATACCAACACAAAGGGATCAATGACCGATGATGACGAAACTTCACGAAATGCTCACAAATGCCATATAACAACATGTAAAGGCAAGATATACAAGCACCAAAGCTAATTCAAAGGCTAAGCTTGAAACCCCGAGTTTCCCTTTTGTTTTCCTAAGTCATTTAACTCCAAACCGAGGCTAAGGCTCAAGATTCACCAAATAATTATTCTAATCTTCTAGTTACACATTATGGCACACTTAGAACCCTTGAAATCATTCATTAACCCAAATTAGCCACAAAAGCCCCGATTACCCCTTTGTGCGTTTGTACTACAAGTATCTTAATCAAAGCTCAACTAAGAGTTATAAAAGCACATTTAGTCCCTACTTACCCTAAGAACACCAAATATATCAACCAAATTCACCCGGATTTATGTTTGACCCAAAACCCCTTTGTAACACAAGTCATTTTTCTTCCAAACACAAGTTAATGTTCTAGATAAGCGAGCGGGCTATTCCATACTTTTAATTATCCCTTATGGCACCCCTAGGACCCTAGAAACTACCCAATTACCCGCGTTTAGCACAAAAGTCCCATTTTCACTCTTTTGACTTTGTACTACACGTACCTCATCCGGGACTCAAATGGAGGCTAGCAAAGCTTAATTAGGTCCTAAATAGCCTAGGATTACTAAATGTGGAGGCCAATTCAACCCGGATTCGCGATAACCCCGAAACCCCTTTCTAAAAGTCGGCTATTTCATTCTTTCACTAGGTTACGGGCAATTAAACCCTACAAGGCCTTCACACTACTTTCATTAACATCTAAAGCACCTATTAGAACCATTCATTCAAGCTACAAGGTCTGATTTCGCAAATCCCTAATTTTCCCGTCACTATTCATGCCCTACGATCAACAAGCGATTTCAACCGTTTAAACTATGAAACAATAGCATAAATTAGGTCTCTACTACTTATACACAACATACATAAGCATATTTAAGCATTGCATGATCATAATATAGCAAATCAATAAATTCAAGAAAGTTGACATATATTTCAAATGCAAAAATAGTATGCAAAACCCTCACCTAACGCGCGTAGGAGCTCCTAGAAGGCTTGCACACACCCTAAACTACTTGCTCCTTGCTTGGCTTGGCTTGGCTTGAAGATTTGATAAGCAAAATCCTCTCATTCTCCTCCTATGCTATTCTCGGATTTGCTACAGTAAAATCTGCATCTTCCTTTTTTTTTTTTTTTTTTTGCTAAGTTATGAGCTAATTGCTTTATGGTGAGTATATATGATAGGTAGGGTCAAGTTAGGTGTTTAGTGGTCCACTAAAAATGAGCGTTGGTAGCTTAAAAATGAGCCTAAAGTGTAAAGTATAAGCTAACTAATTAAAACACTAAGTTAGTTACGTAACACTATTCATTGAACCACGAAAATCATTTTCTAAACGAGTGCTCCTATCGCTCCTAGCTCAATTGCACAATTTTCACATTCCTTTAACAATTAATATGATTTAATAAAAATGCTAATTCACTAATATAATGCAGTTTAAAAATTGAATGAATAGTGACCAAGAAAGACAACAGGTAAAGCACATAATTTAATGCACAATTAATGGATGCAACATTTAAAAATGTGTACGGTAGAATCTCGGGCGTCACATTCTCTCCCCCTTAAACAAATTGCGTCCACGCAATTCTTCTTCACAAGGGAACTCCACAACAACTGAAAACCAACTCCGATTACTCGTCATCAATTGCTAAGCAAGAATACCATATACGAACTCTCGTGGGAGCTCATTAAGAAATTCCAGTAGTATTGCCTGCGAACCTCACGTAATAAGGCCAAATAAAGGCTCCAATAGAGATGCTACTTCGAAATCCAAATAGGAATCCCGCTGGCACGAATACCATAGAAGAATAGAATCCCAACTAACAGTGGCGAGAAAATACCAATAAGAATTTAGAGTACAAATACCGAAGATAATTCCATATAATAAGGCTGATTAGAATCCCAAACTAAGTCTTCCGAGTAATGCCAGCAAGAAAATACTAGAAGAATACTCAATAAGAAAACCGAGAGAATGGTCATATAGAAATCCCAAAGGAAGCCATTCATTTCTGACTACTAAGCGTAGAAGAATGCCTTGGAAGAAATCCCAATAACTGAGCTCCGCTTACAACATTCTCATTCCCGCTAATCCACACAACTTGGAGGGCTTGTTGCTAATCACTTCTCTTCAGGGGGAGGAAGAAGTCTTTCTTACCATTTCAACGGGACATGTATGAATGCCAAGATATCACATTTACACATATATGTTTTAAACTATTATGCAAACATGTTTATATAAGAGTTTATGAAACAGTGTAATCATCAAAGTCATTCAAGCATGACAATCAAGTCCATCATAACACAACTCAATCAAAGACTTTCAAATGCACACATTACAAGTAACAGTTCAAGCAATTAACAATTCACGATGTCAAATTGATGTATAACCAGCCACTTTACTTCACTTAGCACACACTTAGCACGTAACACATAATTATATCACATAGGTGCACACATTCAATACAAGACACACAATCACACATGCAAGCATACACTTTCAAGACACACTCTTAACAAGCACACACGCAAGGGTTACTACCCGACAGGCCGAGGACCCTGTCCCGGCTTAGAGCTAACTAAGCTCTGATACCACCTGTAATGCCCCGATCCCTCACGAGACCGGAGGCTCTAATAACCATACTATTCTCAACCCAATGCCAAACCCGGTCACAAAATTTTAGGGAAAACGGACAGAGTTTCCCCTGTATTGTGGACTTTCTGAAAACCTGTAAACACTCAATAAAGCCACAACATAACAAGACATTCATTTATAACTAAAGATCTTAGCTTTAAGGTCATCCGAGCCTTAAGACATACAAACGATTTAGATACACACAAGCATGCATTCATAACTTAACTTCTTTACAAAACCGATTATCATGTCACTCCATGATAGCATTGAACATTCTTAGAAATTAAAGCCAACCATACACCCGTTCATTCACACCCAAGCATGCAACGTAGCTAGAAGCAGAAGCAAAAGTTATTACATGCCACAATTCCATAACACTTACTACATCCACTTAGCTTTCAAACTTGCTACTACTCAAATATATATACATAAGCCCTTAGGCTCCCAAATAAAACATAAAGTAGAACAAGTAAGGTCTTCCACAGTTTAACAGGCAATCACTCAAACCTCAAGTAATAGCACACAGCAATCAGGTCAACTCCTCCAACTGCACCACCTGAAACATGTTTAGCGAGGTATGAGCAATCACAATTGCCCAGTGAGGGATAAGGTCTACCGGGGATGTGCAATGCAGCGGTTAGTACAAATAAAGCATTTTACAACCAAAGAACAATTGAAACAACAAGTTACCACACATTAAAAAGGATACGATACACTTTGACTTCTATAACGTCCCGGCTAAGCGAATACCCCGAAGGGCAGAGGCACACCAGCGACGCCACGAACTGAAATCACGATGTAATAATGACACTGTTATCGATAAGCCGGCATCCCCTTATAACTCCAAAATGGGTGTACTCCGGATGTACCCCGAAATCCTACGACCCAACTCTCCCTGGGCGGCATCCCAAGCGAGAGAGGGACTGGGTAACCATGGTAGCCGAGGTATACCGGCAAGCCCGATGCCGCCCGGTTTCCACGACACTACCATGCCCAAATGGTTGCGCAACCACGATGCAATGCACTCAAAATGATAACAATAGAATACATCAACAAACACATGATTAAGGGACAACAAAGTAAGTTGCCCTCACACACAATATATAGACAATAAGTGCACATAATCTAAGTACAAGTAAATAAACTATTATGCACATAAGGATGAAGTCTCCCTCACCTGAAATTAAGCCAAGCATGCTAAAAGAATAGCTCAGATTTACTTCAACTCCCCGAATTAGCTCAAGTATGCAACCCGAGGGTGTTCATATAAGTTTAGCAATTAACTATATCAATTCCAACTCAACTCTTACTTAACTCAACCTTACAACATTAGAAACTAGATTTATAATCACTTATTCACACAAGTTCATAACCCACACACAATTAAGATACAATGTTCACCTTATCATATCATTAGAGAACATAAGATATATTAGAAGCATCAAATACCATTAAGTTAAGATCATAAGTTATAAATTCCAATTACTTTTAATTACAATAATCAATAATCATATAACTAGATGAGTTATCCTTATAGTCCTACTCACTTAGCATGCAATGTTTATTAGAGTTTGATCTTAACAAAGTACAAGAAGTATAAACATTATAACAAGATATAAGCATTAAATATGAAAATAACTATACCAACACAAAGGGATCAATGACCGATGATGACGAAACTTCACGAAATGCTCACAAATGCCATATAACAACATGTAAAGGCAAGATATACAAGCACCAAAGCTAATTCAAAGGCTAAGCTTGAAACCCCGAGTTTCCCTTTTGTTTTCCTAAGTCATTTAACTCCAAACCGAGGCTAAGGCTCAAGATTCACCAAATAATTATTCTAATCTTCTAGTTACACATTATGGCACACTTAGAACCCTTGAAATCATTCATTAACCCGAATTAGCCACAAAAGCCCCGATTACCCCTTTGTGCGTTTGTACTACAAGTATCTTAATCAAAGCTCAACTAAGAGTTATAAAAGCACATTTAGTCCCTACTTACCCTAAGAACACCAAATATATCAACCAAATTCACCCGGATTTATGTTTGACCCAAAACCCCTTTGTAACACAAGTCATTTTTCTTCCAAACACAAGTTAATGTTCTAGATAAGCGAGCGGGCTATTCCATACTTTTAATTATCCCTTATGGCACCCCTAGGACCCTAGAAACTACCCAATTACCCGCGTTTAGCACAAAAGTCCCATTTTCACTCTTTTGACTTTGTACTACACGTACCTCATCCGGGACTCAAATGGAGGCTAGCAAAGCTTAATTAGGTCCTAAATAGCCTAGGATTACTAAATGTGGAGGCCAATTCAACCCGGATTCGCGATAACCCCGAAACCCCTTTCTAAAAGTCGGCTATTTCATTCTTTCACTAGGTTACGGGCAATTAAACCCTACAAGGCCTTCACACTACTTTCATTAACATCTAAAGCACCTATTAGAACCATTAATTCAAGCTACAAGGTCTGATTTCGCAAATCCCTAATTTTCCCGTCACTATTCATGCCCTACGATCAACAAGCGATTTCAACCGTTTAAACTATGAAACAATAGCATAAATTAGGTCTCTACTACTTATACACAACATACATAAGAATATTTAAGCATTGCATGATCATAATATAGCAAATCAATAAATTCAAGAAAGTTGACATATATTTCAAATGCAAAAATAATATGCAAAACCCTCACCTAACGCGCGTAGGAGCTCCTAGAAGGCTTGCACACACCCTAAACTACTTGCTCCTTGCTTGGCTTGGCTTGGCTTGAAGATTTGATGAGCAAAATCCTCTCATTCTCCTCCTATGCTATTCTCGGATTTGCTACAGTAAAATCTGCATCTTCCTTTTTTTTTTTTTTTTTTGCTAAGTTATGAGCTAATTGCTTTATGGTGAGTATATATGATAGGTAGGGTCAAGTTAGGTGTTTAGTGGTCCACTAAAAATGAGCGTTGGTAGCTTAAAAATGAGCCTAAAGTGTAAAGTATAAGCTAACTAATTAAAACACTAAGTTAGTTACGTAACACTATTCATTGAACCACGAAAATCATTTTCTAAACGAGTGCTCCTATCGCTCCTAGCTCAATTGCACAATTTTCACATTCCTTTAACAATTAATATGATTTAATAAAAATGCTAATTCACTAATATAATGCAGTTTAAAAATTGAATGAATAGTGACCAAGAAAGACAACAGGTAAAGCACATAATTTAATGCACAATTAATGGATGCAACATTTAAAAATGTGTACGGTAGAATCTCGGGCGTCACACTTCCAAAATATAACGGCCAACATAGCCACAAAGGCTTGAGGCTATTGATTCAATTTCCAGGATAACTGTGAGATGGCGAGTCAGGTCTAGCTGAATTACTTAATCAACATAGCCATAAAGGTTTGAGACCAAAGTAATTTAGGGACTAGATATGATCATAACCTAGTTTGTGAAATAGACAACAAAGCGTTGTTGACTCTTGATAGTTATATTTCAAGATAGCCACAAAGGTTTGAGGGATGCAAATTATTAAAAGAATTTGGTCACCCACTCCTGGGTTTTGATAAAATTCGCGTTTCTTGTTATGGGAGTATGAGATTCGATAAAGTTAGTAGGAGATACTATTTTTGTAAAGACCATACTTGAATAGTTATACATTTTTACATCACTAGCAGTCTTACTTTCTGCATTACTTATTTACGCAATACTTTTATAATGGCTTCTATTTCAAATCTCATTGCCCGTATCCTTAATAAAATTGCTTTAACAGGACCAAACTTTCTTGATTGGTTTTGCAATCTTAAATTTGTTTTGGGATTGGAAAAGATTGAATATATTCTGGATTAGGCCCTTCCTACTACCCTTCCTAAAACTTCAACAGAAGAAGAGCAAGAAACACATCAGCTCTGGATAGAACATGACTTGAGGGCAAAGGCTTATATCCTTGCTTCAATGTCAAATGAATTGCAAAAACATCATGAGAATATGTCTGATGCTGCTAGCATGATTCTTAATTTGAAAGAGATGTATGGTGAGCAAAGTAATGTTGCCAAAAATGAACTGTCAAAAGAGTTGTTCAGAGCTAGATTGGAAGAAGGCGGTGATGTCAGCAAGCATGTTCTCAAGATGATTAATCTGATTACTCAACTTGAGATGCATGAGTTTTACATGGACTGTAAGTTGTACACGGATCTTATTCTGCAGTCCCTCCCACCTTCCTTCAATTAGTTCATTGTGAACTTTCAGATGAACAAACTCCCTACTTCTTTGCCCGAGCTGGCCAATATGTTGACCACTGTGCAGTCACAGTTCAAGGGAAAGGGCAAGGAAACTATCCTCATTGCTGCCTCTTCTTCTCGGTTTAGACCCAAGAATAGAAGAAGGAGGAAGAACAACAAGAAGAAGAAGGACACTGCTCCTAAGCCCACTGGAGGTGTTAAGAAGAAGGAAACCGTCCCTAAAGGGCAGTATTATCATTGCAAGGCCAATGGCCATTGGAGAAGAAATTGTCTCCTGTACCTTCAAGAGTTGAAAAAGAAACAAGTTGCCGCCACTGCGTGAGGTACAACTTCTTTTAAATCTGTGAATGAAACTAATTTTTCAATTAGTCCGACTTGTACATCTTGGATTTTAGATTCTGGTGCTACAACACATGTTTGTATGTCCTCACAGAGTCTAAATGACAAGATAATGCTTCAGAAGCGTGAGATTGTTCTGAAGGTTGGTAATAGAGCAAGTGATGCAGCCCATGCCAAAGGGAATGTTTAAGTTTGTCTGCCTGCTGGTCATGTTAAGCGTCTGTCATATATTTTGTTTGTTCTAAATGCTGTTAGGAATATTGTTTTTGTTCCTAAACTTGTTTGTGAAAATTATGAATTTTCTTTTATGAACAAGGGCTATAATATTTATTACCGTAATGAATATATCGGCTTAGCTACTTTGTTGAACGGACTTTATCATTTGAACCTTGATGGATGCATGCATGTAACATCAACTTCCACTTCAAAACAAACAAAATATATTCAAATTAATGTGAAACAATTATGGCACTTAAGACTCGGACATATTAACGAGAAAAGATTAACATGGATGGCTCAAAATGAACTCATTGATTCATTGGGATGTGAACCTGGGCCTACATGTGAATCTTGTATTGTCGGGAAAATGACCAGGTCATCATTTGTTGGAAAGGGAACAAGGGTCACTGAATTGTTAACATTAATACATAGTGATGTATGCAGACCCTTTAGAGTAATGGCTCGCGGTGGTTATATCTATTTCATAACCTTCACTGATGACTATTCTCGGTATGGTTATGTGTACTTAATGAAGTACAAATCTGAGGCTTTTGATAAATTCAAGGAATTTAAAGCTGAAGTAGAAAACCAAACGGGAAAATTTATTAAAACCTTGCGATCCGATCGTGGAAGTGAATACTTAAGTACTGAATTTCTTGAATATCTTAAACAAGCTGGAATAACTTCACATACTACACCTGTTACACCATAATTAAATGAAGTATCTGAACGTAGGAATCGTACATTAATGGATATGGTACGATCTATGATCAGTTACACCGATCTTCCAATTTTATTGTGGGGGTATGCACTTCTTAAGGCTATTTATTTGTTGAACAGGGCTCCAACTAAAAATGTTCCTACTACACTGTATGAGATGTGGTTTGGTAGGAATCCAAGTCTTAATCATATTAGAATTTGGGGTTGTCCCGCTTATGTTAAGAAACTTAAGATGAACAAGTTGGAAGCTAGATCAGATAAATGGAGATTTGTGGGATATCTTAAGGAGACTAAAGGATATTATTTTTATTTTTCCGATGATCAGAGAATGTCGATCAGTCGAGATGCCATCTTTCTTGAAAAGGAGTTTGTTCAAAAAGGAGGCAGTGGGAGAAAAATAATAATAGAATAAGAGTATTCTGAACCACAAACTGACCCAAATCTTGATCTTATACCAATTCAACAAGATCCAAAACCAATCATCACACAAGGACCTCAAAGATCTAGTAGTGTATCGCGTCCTCCAGAGAGATATGGTTATTTGCTTGAGGAATTACAAGAGTTGTTTATGGTAGGGGATAAAGATCATTTGGATTATCCTATTGATTATGAGGAAGTAATACAAGATATTGATTCCGAGAAATAAAGGTAGGCTATGCAAACAAAGATAAATTCCATGTATTCAAATGATGTTTGGACCTTAGTTGACCGACCGAAGGTATTGTACCTATAGGTTGTAAATGGGTTTTCAAAAGGAAACTTGGAATTGATGGAAATGTGGAAACTTATAAAGCAATGCTGGTTACGAAATGTTTTAATCAGAAATAAGGTGTTGATTATGATGAAACCTTTTCACCAGTTGCCATGCTTAAGTCCATCTGTATCATGCCAGTTATTGCCGCACACTATGATTATGAGATCTGACAAATGGATGTTAAAAATGCATTTCTAAATGGCTATCTTGAGGAAGATATCTATATGGAACAACCTGAAGGTTTTAAGTCCAATAATGATCATGTGTGTAAGCTTAAAAGATCAATTTGTGGTCTAAAGCAAGCCTCTCGTTCTTGGAACATCCGATTTAATAATGAGATCAAAGAGATTGGTTTTATTAGAAATGATTATGAACCTTGTGTATACAAGAAGATCAGTGGAAGCATGACCACTTTTCTGATTTTGTATGTTGCTGACATTTTAATCATGGGAAATGATGTTGGACAAATGATATCCACTAAGATTTGGTTGAATAGCAAGTTCTCCGTGAAAGATCTGGGATAAGCCTCTTATATCTTAGGGATTCGTGTCTATAGAGATAGAGCGAAAAGATTGATTGGCTTGTCTCAAAGTCTGTACATAAAGCGAGTATTGAAGAAATTCAATATGGAGAGTTCTAAGAAAGGTATTCTGCCTATCCGGCATGGAATACATCTTTCCAAGAACATGTCTCCCAAATCCGAGGATGAAAGGCAGCATATAGAACGTGTGTCTTATGCTTCGGCTGTTGGTAGTCTCATGTATGCCATGCTATGTACAAGGCCTGATATTGAATATGTTGTAAGCCTTGTGAACAGATATCAATCCGATCTAGGAGATAAACACTGGATGGCAGTGAAGCATATCCTTAAGTACTTGCGAAGGACTAAGGACCTTGCATTGATTTATGGAGAAGGAGAACTCCGGATAGATAGGTACACATATTTAGATTTTCAATATGATACGGATGATAGAAAGTCTACATCTGAATTTGTGTTTGTTTGTAATGGATGAGCAGTAAGTTGGAAGAGTTCCAAGCAACCTGTTACTATTGATTCCACTACAAAAGCTGAGTACATTGCTGCATCTGATGCAGCAAAGGAAGCTGTTTGGATGAGGAAGTTCTTGTTAGAGCTAGAAGTGGTTCCTTCCATTGAGTTGTCAATACCGTTGTATTACGAAAACAATAGAGCTATTGCACAAGCTAAGGAACCTAGATCTCATCAAAAGTCCAAACACATAGAAAGACATTTCCATATCATTCGAGAGATAGTTGCTCGAAAAGATATAAGTATGTAGAAAGTTCCTACATTAGAGAATGTAGCTGACCCACTTACTAAGCCTAGAACGTCATCTTAAAAAGATGGGGATGCGATAACATGTAGATATGCGCTGAAATCTATATTATATAGCATTAGTGCAAGTGGGAGATTGTTAGAGATATGCCCTAATGCTATATAGTTAGATGACCTATATAGGGCATTTTGATGTAAATCTGAATGGCATGTTTATTGGATGTTCATATTCTTCGTTCAATTATATGAATATGTCCTTAATGTTTTTCTGAGAAGAAGTATATTCTTTATGTATTGAGAATTCGACTGCATATTTCTTCGACTTGATAAACATTCAAAAGAATTCATAGTCCTTAGATTATTCGACCAGGACAAGAATAATCAAGTACGGACTATCATATGTAGTTACATTTGATTAACATAGAGATGTTAATGATAAAGGGTAGCGAACGTTGAGCAACAACGGTATAGGGATGCGATTAATTCACATATGAATGATCGTTGGTTGAACGGATCATTAAATGTGACCGGAATGACGAAACTACATAACTTTAGATTAATAGTTTGTCATTCGTTGCAAATTGTGCAAATTAATCATTTGACTTGAGAAATTACGACTGTCGGCTATATCAGGGGCTAAATCTTGCGTTTGGACAATGCTCGTCTTCTTTGAGGGTGAGATACAACCTCTTGCAGTTTAGTCTTGTGATATAGAGACCAGTATGTAATTGTCAAGATAGGATCTGTTAACCTCCAATAGTGAGGCGATGTCCTATACGATCTAGTGTCGGTCGTCTGAAATGAGAAATCCTCGGCCGAGGTAGTTGAACGATGGAAAAGTGTTTTCCATAGATGTCATCTCTCATTCCACCGAATTAAATCTATGCATAGAATCGTATAGTGGACTTAATCATTGCATGGTCTCCACAACGATTGAGACATTTTAATAGAAGGATCAGACTACACACTAATTTGCGACTATAAATAGGTTCGTTGGAATTGGACTTCATTACTGTACATATTGTCATGATACATTCGTTGTTTGCGTGTCACTCATGAACATGAAGGTATTTCAGAAAATGACAGAGACATTTTCAGAATCGATCTTTTATCACTGTACGGTCATAAACCTAGAAAGTCACACACTTGAGGTATCATGAATAAGGCATTTCTGAGCTTGGTATTGAGCTGGGAACACATTAAAGTGTTAACATTGTAATTTTGGTCATTACCGGTCAAGTGGGCCAAAATCATAAATTTTAAAAGTTTTGAGGCCAAAGTGTAAATACTAAAAAGTATTAGGGCAAGAGTGCTAATAGATTGAGTGGTCAATCTGTAATTAATTATTCTAAAAGGGTTTAGAATTAATTATTATTTGTCTTCACTAATAGACAAACAACAAGTTGTACTAAAAGACAAACACTAAAAGACAAAATACAAAAGGACAAAAGACAACTTGTACTAAAAGACAAACAACAAGTTGCAAGTGAAATTTGTCCAAATTGCCCTCCTATGGTCAGCCATGTGTAGGATTAGGACACTTGGCTTCTTGATTTGCTTAGATTATGACACTTGGCATATGATGAACATGTTCATGCATCTATAAATAGAAGACAAGTTCTTCATTCTCTTTTTGCACCTTATGGCCGAAAATTACACACAATTGAAGGCAAAAATTATCTCTTTCCCCTTTGGTGATTTCGGCCAAGTGTAGATAGTGTAGAGGACTTTTTGCTTCTTGTTTCTATCTCATATTTACTTAAGCTTTAGGTCTTATCTAAGCTAACACTTCAATTAGTTTATAGTCATTTGCTTTTGGATACCCGTGGATTGACTAGGACCTTTGCACGTGCAAAGGAGCTTTGCCTGAGTCAAGACCTTCTTCAAGTGTCTACATCCGAGTTCTCCACACGAAGTATTCTTACATTTTGTTTTAAATACATATGTATATAGGTGTATATACTTTTATGTATTTTCTTTTACGTACTACTTATGGATTTACTCTTGAGTTTATGTAAATACAACTTGTCTACATGCAAAATTTTAATTGTTATTATTTTTGCTACGCTTGCATGTTTTTATTATTTACATATCTCGAGATAATCCCATTGTGCTCCGGTTTTGAAATTGATGCCATTACGCTCCTTCATTCTGAAGCTGACGCCTTTAAGCGCCTTCAGAGACCGGAGTCCCGATCCAAATCCCGAGGTCACGAGAAAACGAGGGAAAACTGTGAAACCCCAAAGTTTACCTTTGTATAGAATTGCATGTTTTGACCTGTTTATGTGTTATATGAGTCAGAATGTGCTAATTCTGTTATTTATATTTCTATTACATGCTATGTGTACATTCATAAAATTTTCATCAAAATCGGCATCAGAAATTTTATCGTTGATTTTTATGAATAGTATTTTAAATGCACGTCTGCTAAAATTTTGACACGGGTGTTTTTAGGGTTTGAAAACCTAGTCCTCTGTTATTAATAGACCCATGTTTGATAAAAATTGATTCTTAAACGGAATAGGAATTTAAATAGACTTTTCAGGTTAATAGACTCATGTTTGATAAAAATTGATTCTGAAACGGAATAGGAATTTAAATAGACTTTTCGGGCGAAAAGTAGCATTTTTGAGCTAAATACTAATTTCTGCTAAACTCGATTCTTGCATTGACTTTCGTTGACATAGTATATATTAATATAAATGTATTTATATGTGGTATTAAATGATTTTAGATTAATTGTGCATTCAAAAGATAGTTGAAAACAAATTATATGACTTTTCATATTGTTTTGCAAAAATTGAGTTTTTAACAGAGTCGGGTGTTAATGTATGCAAATGAAAATTATTGTCACCTAAAATAAACTACCTAAAAATAGTCTAAGTGTTAAATGCATGCTGGTGAGTAAAATAGTCAAGAAAAACAATTAAAAGACTAAAAATACTAATTAAAAGACTAGAAAATCAACTTTGACTTCTATTATTTTTGTTGACCTTGAGCTTATATCATTAACACATACTAAAATAGCCCAAAAAAACCTCCAAAAACACCTACATAACCGAAAATGGCAAGGGAAGCAAAGAGAAGACATTTTTCTAAGGTTTCCAAGTGATTTTCTCATAGATTTTGCAATTCAAGTCCAAATCACTTCATTCAAAGCTTGAAATTGCTTGTTGGGCATCGATTCTACCTATTTCTAACATTATTTTCCATCAAAGGTGAGAGAAAAATTCTAGATCTCAAAATGCTATTTTTATGTCAATTCATATAATTGAATTTTTAGTTGTTGAAATTTTGAATTGATGTTATATTATTGCTCAATGGATGCTAAGGATCAGTTATATGGGTTTATATAAGTTTTGAACCGTTGTAGCATGAATTTCTATTTTTCGGGTATTAAAATTGAGTTATTGGCTTGTTGTTGAATTAATGGAGTTGTGGTGGTTGGAATCGATTACTGTTAGCTTTTAAAAGTTTGTTAAATACGTGGTAGTAATGTTGTAATGCCAAAATTTTGATTGAGATGCTATAGTGAAAGTCCAAAATTTTCAGCCATGGTGCATTGAGGTTTTAGGGTTGTTGGGCTGGTTTTGGATGGATTGTGGTTGGTTTCCAAGGGGGCCAATGTAGTTGCTTGAGTGGGTGAGTGATAGAAACTGGTTTGGAGGTTATTGGATTAGTATAATGTAAGTTATGACTTTTAGAAGTTTGAGTTGTCTTTGTTTAAAATATTGAACTATTGTCTTTGGGTGTTTGGGTGGTGTTGAGAGATTGAATCTTGTGTTGTTGGAGGTTAGACTCGGGTTTGATTATGTGGCTTAATGCTTGTTAGGTTGGGTGGCCTACTTTGTCATCTAACATAGTTGTTGGGTTGTTAATTGATTAAATGATATTATGTTGTTGAAATGTTATTAACTAATTGATTATTGATGAAGCCGGGAGATAGGTAACCTACTTTGTTGTCCTCTTGTGATATGAATGATTATTATTATTATTGTCATGAGTCTTAGTATGTGTGTGCCACCTTTCGGGCAGCGTTGGGCTGTCGGGTTGATAACTGCATGACTATCATAGACTACCCCCAGCTCGCTTGGGCGGATGTGCCATGGAGGGAAGGGCTAGTGAGGTATCTCGGGTGCGTGAGTAATGGGGAGTTATAAGAAGATGATTGAGATCGTGATGACATTTGGAGTTACACCAACTAGAGTATCCTTATTGATTGGTTATTATTATTGTTATGTTTATATTGTTATTGATGTTTATTATGTGTTTACTACTCAAACGATGATTTTCAAGGAGTATAGTAAATACTTTTAAAAGATCTATCGAATCCTCACTGGGCTTGTTTTATATAAGCTCACTCTCAATTGTTATATGCATACAGGTGTTACTAAACCAGAATATGGGTATGTGCCTCAAGAATATGAGAATGTGACTTTTGTTGAAGAGTCTTATGTGCCAAAGTCATATGCTGATGCTTAGCTGGAATATTGTATACTATGTTATAGTATGACTTATATTATAGAGTTTCAAGATTTTAAAGGTTGTATTGTATAAACTGATCTAAAGATAGTAAAAGTATTATGCTAGTTTAGTTGTCTTACTTTTGGTTTTAAATAAGTTGCTAGGCTAGTATAATATGTTATGTATGTTTATGAATTTTCTTAGTGATGTATGATGTTGGAATGAAGGCGTATAACTTATGGATGAAATGGTGAAAGAATGTTTAAAGTGTATTTTGGTTGCGTTGTATGTTGCTATCTTGATTGTGGAGTTGATTGGTGATTTGTGGAGTTGGTTGTATAAGTTACAAAGAAGTTGGTTTAGAGCCTCAGAATCTAAGTTACTGTTGTTATACTGCCGAAATTCCGTTGCGTCCTGACTAATCGTAGGTGGGGTCGAGTTGGGGCGTTACATTAAGTGGTATCAGAGCGCATGTTTAGCTGTTAGCCGGGGTATCCTCAGAATGTGGGTAATAGTCTTGACATGAATGCATGTACTAAGTGTAAAGAGAATTATATGTTTATATGTTTATGTGATTAATTTACTTATATGACTAACTTTCTAGGTGATCAATATGCTTTATGTGTTAAGTGAATTAAGGTGGTCAATATGCTTTATGTGACAACGTGCCTTATGTACTCAATGTGTTGTAATTAATGTGCATTATGTGATTAATGTGTGTATGTGACAAATGTGTTTTATGTGATCGAAGTGTCTTGTGTGAAGTTAGTTGTTTATGTGGTTTTAATTGTTTATAACTAGCTTATGTGAAACAACGTGCTTTAGGTGCTCAATGTACTTTAAGTGACTAATGTTAGTTACGTGATCAACTTGCCTTATGTGAAGTTTGTTGCTTTTGTGACTTTAATTGCTTATAACTTGCTTACGTGATGTAACCTGCTTAGGTGATATTTGCTTCCTATGTGCTGAGTTGTGCGTTATGTGATAATGTTGTATTGTATGATAATTGCGTATTACGTTGTACTTGTCTTTCATAAGATATAGTTGCATACCTGTTTAACTCGTGAGTGACCATTTAATGTCAAGGGAAGTTGCAAGAGCTTTTGGAACCAGAGGTAGGCTGTGATTTTGAGTTATTATTATTCTGATAATTTATCCTTGAGATCTTGATTATTATGCTTATGGATTTTAGTCTCAGTTTAATGGATCTGTTCTTGATGTTCCTTTAGCGAGAATGAAGTTGTTCGAGGAAATAACAATGTATATTGATGCTTATAATTATTTTTCTTGCTATGTTTAACTTGTTATTACTTGGAGATAGATCATAAGTTGAGGTTTCCGTGAGGTTGTAATTAGACGCTTTTGGAGTCTTAACTCAAATTATACTTTATTGAGGTTTTTTTTAGAATGAATTTATTTGAGGAATTGGTGATGTATATTTGTGAATAAAATGAAGTGTAGCATAACATGTATATATTTCTACTACTTGGGATTGCTATCTTGTCAAAGGTTATTTTGGAGTTTTGATCTTTAAACCTTGGAGCCAATTAGAGTGATTCCTGACTAAAGTTACTTTAATGGAAGATGTAATTGTTGGGAGATAGAATTATTTGAGGAAATAAGAATGCATTTTGGTGACTGAACATTTACTTGCCTCCATCGAGCTTTTGAGTTCTAGGTGGTATGTCTTTCTAAATTGTTGATTGGGGATTCTCTTGTGTTATAATGAGTTAGTATGAATCTGTATTGTGTTATTAGATTTTGGAGTCTTCATCAGTCAATCTTGTTGGGTACTCAGTGATTTATCTTGTTTAGTGATTGGTCTGGTGCGGAATGTAAATTTTGGAGTGATTGTATGACTCCTTAGGTTCTCTAGATCTCTTTAGTGTCTTATTTTGGAGAGAAATAGATTATAAGATTTGATTTATTAGTGTTAAGTGTATAGGTTGGACACCCTTCTTGTGATTCTTATTTCTAGTGGTCTTATTATTCTCTTCTGCTCTATTCTCACTTATCTGAGAGAGAGTTACACTTTTCTAGCATACCAATTGTTTCTTGAAAGTTTTGCTTATTGGATTAATGGATCCTATACTCATTTGACATTGTTTCTATTCTTAACATTCATATTTGCTTCTTATAGCAATGTCACTTATTGGAGTTGAGGTTTGAGACTTCTATATTTCATTCTATATCTCCAGCCATTGATTTCAATATTTCATTTCATCCTATTACTATTCATTTGAAAGTAATTTTTCCTTTGGTATACCATTTTACTTGTTCGAATTTCACTTACTTGACGTACTCCCTACCTAAGTACATCATTGTCATTCTTGTTGATCCGTGTTAATCTTATTGTTTTATTACTAAATACTGAGCCATTACTTTGTTTGTAATTGCTCACTCAAAGTACTCGACATTGTCCTGTTGTTATCATTTCTTATTTGTACTTCTTTGGTATTGCGTGCTGAGATACTCTTGCCACTCATGTTTTCTATTGAATTAATCATCTCTTATTTCTTAATTTCATTTCGCCTCAAGTACAACTTACTTGTTGGTTCCTTGAACAATCATCGAGAATTGAAATGTCTACTTGTTCAGGAATTTTTGTTCAACACACTCAGCACTGTTTTGACTCATCATCATCCTTTGTTCGTACTTATTTAACTGACAGGTGCTGAGACATTTCTTATCTTAGTTATCATTCTTCCTTATTAAACTATTAGGCTATTGATTCTCTAACCTGTTTGACCTCTTGTTCACTTGATTATTGGCTCGAATATGACTTTCCATATTCTTATTTCCTTGTAAATTTCATAAGAACTATATTCTGACCAATGTCACTTTTGAGATATTCCCTTGATCAGTAATCATTCATGTTATCATGAATGAGTTTTTAAACCCTCGGGGTGTTCATAGAACTCTTTTGTATAGTAGGGGATGATTGATAAGTAGCGGTGTCATGCTAAGACCTTGAAGTTGCAATTTCTTTCAATATGATGTTAGGTGGAAAAGAATTATGAATTGAAGATTGTCTTGGAATTATGATCATCAACTTACAGTCAACGAAGTTTATTTCAATTGAGGTCATTGTTTAGGTGTCATCCTAAATGATAAATGGGAACTAAGAAAAGTATTGTTAAGTGTAACAATTGAAGATTTAATTGTCTATCAGTTAGAGAATTGCGCGGACGCAATTTCTTTAAAGGGGGGAGAATGTGAAACCCCAGATTTTACCTTTGCATAGAATTGCGTATTTTGACCTATTTATGTGTTATATGAGTTAGAATGTGCTAATTCTGTTATTTATATTCCTATTACATGCTATGTGTGCATTTATGAAATTTTCATCAAAATTGGCATCAAAAATTTTATCGTCGATTTTTCTGAATAGTATTTTGAACACACATCCGCTAAAATTTTGACACGGGTTTTTTAGGGTTTGAAAACCTAGTCCTCTGTTATTAATAGACCATGTTTGATAAAAATTGATTCTTAAACGGAATAGGAATTTAAATAGACTTTTCGGATGAAAAGTAGCATTTTTGAGCTAAATACTAATTTATGCTAAACTCGATTCTTGCATTGACTTTCGTTGACCTAGTATATATTAATATAAATGTATTTATATGTGGTATTAAATGATTTTAGATTAATTGTGCATTCAAAAGACATTTGAAAACAAATAATATGACTTTTCACATTCTTTTGCAAAAATCGAGTATTTAACTGAGTCGGGTGTTAATGTATGCAAATGAAAATTATTGTCACCTAAAATAAACTACCTAAAAATAGTCCAAGTGTTAAATGCATGTTGGTGAGCAAAATAGTCAAGAAAAACAATTAAAAGACTAAAAATACTAATTAAAAGACTAGAAAATCAACTTTGACTTTTATTATTTTTGTTGACCTTGAGCTTATATCATCAACACACACTAAAATAGCACAAAAATACCTCCAAAAACACCTACATAACCAAAAATGCCAAGGGAAGCAAAGAAAATACATTTTTCTAAGGTTTTCAAGTGATTTTCTCATAGATTTTACAATTCAAGTCCAAATCACTTCGTTTAAAGCTTGAAATTGCTTGTTGGGCATCCATTCTACCTATTTCTAACCTTAGTTTGCATCAAAGGTGAGAGAAAAATTCTAGATCTCAAAATACTATTTTTATGTCAATTCATATAATTGAATTTTTTGTCGTTGAAATATTAAATTGATGCTATATTATTGCTTAGTAGATGCTAAGGATCATTTATATGTGTTTATATAAGTCTTGAACCATTGTAGCATGAATTTCTATTTTTCGGGTATTAAAATTGAGTTATTGGCTTGTTGTTGAATTAATGGAGTTGTGGTGGTTGGAATCGATTGCTGTTAGCTTCTAAAAGTTTGTTAAATATGTGGTAGTAATGTTGTAATGCCGAAATTTTGATTGAAATGTTGTAGTGAAAGTCCGAAAATTTCATTCATGGTGCATTGAGGTTCTAGGGTTGTTGAGCTTGTTTAGGATGGATTGTGGTTGGTTTCCGAGGGGCTAATGTAGTTGCTTGAGTGGGTGAGTGATAGAAACATTTTTGGAGGTTATTGGATTAGTGGAATGTAAGTTATGACTTTTAGAAGTTTGAGTTGTCTTTCTTTAAAATATTGAACTATTGTGTAATACCCGAGCCCGGAATGTGAAAATTTCTTGTTTATTATTTTGAAAATTATATTTTCTTAGATTCTCTGAGATTTAATTGTTACTTCCTTGCTGTCGCAACGTGCATTGCATTTAGGGAGTGATAGCTAGAGAACGTTTTCTAGTCCTCAGCAAATAGTGAAACTAGTATTTAGATGACTTAAATTGTATATTTTAATTGTTGCTAGCTAGGATTAATATTGGTGTTAGTTATTTTAGCTTAAAATGCATAAAAATAAGACAATTTGACCAATTTTAAGTTGTTTGACCAAGTAGACTTGACCTTTGACCAAATAGTCACCTAAATAAGCTTAAAACATAACAAAAAAAAAAAAACAAATCAGACCTTGAGCTGGCCGAAGCTATCAAGAGAAAAAAAAAAAACTTTCAACCTTCCAATCGTTCAATCTTCGCGTGAGCTCGTGCGGGGTGGTTTCCGAGGCAACTAGCGTTGTTTTTCTAGCGATTAGGAGTACCTAAGGTGAGGGAAGCATGTTATTTTTGCATTTAAATGTCAAGTATATCAACTTTGTGATTTTTAGATTTTATCCGTAGATTGTTGTTTAAAGCGTTTTGATGCTTCTAGAATGTTCCTTGGCAATTGTAGAACGTGTATTTATAGTTTTTTAACATTTTCTGGGGTTAAATGTTGAGATTGCAATTTAAATTGGTTGTTGAATAGTGTTTTATGAATAGTAAACCCTTGAAACGATGAAGTTGCTCCGTTATGCTGTCCGTTGATGTAGAAATGTGCTAGGTGTGCTAGAATGCCTAAATGCATGGTTCGTTTGGGTTGCGTAATGGAAAAAACGGGAATTATGCCTTGGTGAAAGTCGGGGTTGTTTAGGTCGAGTTTGGAATTTTCTCGTTTTGCGTGTTGGCATTGTTACGGGAGGCCATGGAAGCACTGTTGGTGCGATTATGGCGTTGGTTGGGTGTTTGGTTGTTATAGTTGTAGTTCAAACGAGCAAAGGGGAAAATTGGGGCTTTGCGTGAATTCTAAGGTTAAGTAGGGTTTCGGGGTCTTTAGACGTACCTTATGGTGACCTAGGAGGATTGGCGAAGTCGGTTTTCGGAACTCGTGGCTTGTCACGCCCCAACTCGACCCCACCTACGATCAGTCAGGACGCAACGGAATTTCGGCGGCATAACGACAGTAAACAGATTTCCGAGGTTCTAAACCAACCTCATTAAACATCATACATCCAGCAACTCCTTAATTCAAACAACAACATACAACACAATCATAATATACTATAAACCATCCTCGTTATACGCCTCCGTTCCAACATAACATACAATACCTCAACCTTATCATACATTTCAAAAATAAGTTGAGACATATTTACAACTTAACCGTAGACAAAAGAAAGCCACTAAGTTAACACCATTTGGATCATCATCTTCCAACATCTATTACAATAAGAACCACAAAGCATATAAAAGTCTATTAAGCTAATATACATGACATTAAACAACATATAATCATGGATAAGACTCGGGAACATATGACTCGTCCACGTAAAGCACATTTTCCACATTCTCCTCTTCAGGAGGCACATACCCGTAATCCGGCTCTGCAACACCTGTAAGCATGCATTAATAGAGAGTGAGCTTATATACATAAGCCCAGTGAGGATCCGATAGATCTCGATAGTATTCACTACGCTCCTTGGATTTAGTCCTTTGAGCAAGTAAACACACAACAACAATAATAATGCTATCATCACATAACAACATAAATAATGCTATCATCTCATAACAACATAAATAATGCTATCATCTCATAACAACATAAATAATGCTATCATCACATAACTATATGACCATTCAATTAAGGATACTCTATTTGGTGTAGCTCCAAACGCCATCACGATCTCAACCGTTCTTCTTATAACTCCCCATTACTCACACACCCGAGGTACCTCACTATCCCCTTCCCTCCATGACATCTCCGTCATGCGAGCTGGGGGTAGCCTATGGCAGTCATGCCGGTTTCAACCCGACAGCCCGACGCTGCCCGAGAGGTGGCACACACATACCAAGGCTCCATATTCATCAATCATCATGCAAGCATAAATCAATCAATCAATTGGGAGATCAGCAACAAGAGTGCCCGATTCCCGCATTCAATAATAATCAATCAATATCATTTTATCATCATCAATAATCATATCATCATCATCAATAACATCAATAATCAATTAAACAACAAATAACTAAGTTAGATGACAAAGTAGGCCATCCAACCGAACATGCATTAAACACACAATCAAACCTTAGTTTACCCATCAACAACTCACAATTCAATCACTCAAACCACACCCGATCAACTAAGGCTCAATTCAATAATTTAAAGAAAGATAACCTAAACTTCAAATAATCATATCTTACATTATACTAATCCAAACAACTCCAAATCAATTTCAAACACTCACCCATTCGATCATCTACACTAACCCTCTCGGAAATCCACCATAACACCTCTAAATCATGCCCGATAACCCTAAAACCCTATGACGTCATGGCTGGATTTTCCGGATTTTCACACAAACAATGTAATCGAAAATTCGGCATTACAACAGCGCTAACACGTAATTATCAAGTATTTAGAAATCGACGGCAATCGATTTCGAGCAACGCAACTCAATTAAATCAACTTTGAACATTTAAATCAAAATTAAATACCCGAAAAATAAAAATTATGCTACATCCGACAGAAACTCGTAGTATTAGTATATAATGATCCCTAGCATGCAAGGAGCAATAATCTAACATCAGATTTCAATTCTAACGGTTCAATCTTCATTTATACGCAAAAACACAAAAATGACATTTTGAGATCTAGAATTTTTCTCTCACCTTTGATGTGTTTTGATGCAAGAAATGTGTAGAATGGATGCCAAACAATCAATTTCAAGCTTTGAATCACTCAATTCGGCTTTGAAACGCAAAATCTGTGAGAAAAATGCTTTGAAAATGCCTTTATCTTTCTCCTCCAAGGAGCCACGGTTTTGTGTGTGTTTTTGGAGTGTGTTTTGTGTTGTGTGAGTGTGTGTTGATGACATTATATAATAAAAAGCTTGGTCAATTAAAAAAATGCAAAGTCAAAGTTAGTTTTAATAGGTATTTTTGTGTTTTTAATGACTTTAATTGCATTTTATTGCTCACCAAGTTAAAAATAAATATGCAACCCCCAAGATATCTCAAGTGGATTATTTTTAGGTGACAAGAAGTTTTACATTCAAAGAATTCCACCCGAGTCGGCTTAAAACTCGATTTTCGCAAAAGTCGGTGTAAAAACCCTAATAAATTCTTAAGCCGATTTTAAAACCGTTTTCATCAAACACAGGTCTATTAAAGTCCGTGGACTAGGTCTAGAAGGGTTAAAAAGACCAGTTTCAAAATTATAGCGGACGTGTTTCGAAAATACTATTCACTGAAAATCGACGATAAAATTTCTGACTCCGTTTTTGATGAAAATTTCATGAATGCACATTTAGCACGTATTAGAAGTATTGACATCAAAATTATAACTTTCTAGGTCCTATAGCACATAAACAGATCATATGCACGTAAAACGAGGTAAAACAAGTAAAACGAGATAAGCAAGAAAGTGGGGTTTCACATGGCTCGTTTGGAAATGGTAGTGTTTTGATAGTTGGCGCCGAGTTGTGATTTTGCTTGTTTTCTTGATATTATGCCTATAGAATGCTTAGGGTTGCTTGATATGCTTGTTTGAATTGAATTTTATTGACATGCTTATCAACTGTTGCTATTGCGTACGAGAGTAACCTACTTTGTTATTCTCCCACGTATGGCTTTATTGCTTTTTTATCGCCTTGTATCGAGTCTTGCATTGCATAGTGTCTCGCGCGTGAGTGATGGGCCTCTCTGGGTAGCCTCGGGTTGCCAATGTTGGTTGCTCTAGCTCCGCTGCTATTCCCTCTTCTCGCTTGGGTTGCCTCCCAGGGAGATTTGGGTCGTAGATTGATGGATACTTCCGGGGTATTCCAAACTGGTGTTATAAGGTGGTTTGGGCTGGCGCGTCGTCATCGAATTCGTGATTGAAAATTGCTTGTGGAAAGAGTATCGTATCCTTTGATTGAGTGTTTATAGTATAGATGATTGCCTTGCTTTATTGATGGCTTTAATTGTTTATCTATATGATATTTGTATGAATTGCTTGACTAATTGCATTGCATACTCCTCTCATCTCCGTCCTTGAGACCAATTGCCCTCGCTGAGCAATAGTTTTTGCTCATTCCTCTCTATACTATATTTTTAGGAGTAGTTGAAGCAGACCCTATTGAGGTAATAGAGGAGGATGAGCAGGTGGAGGTGTTTCCGTGATAGCACTTCTTTGCTTTGCTGGCGGTCGGTTACCAGATTTTGTGCGAGCCTTGCTTGATATGTATATTGCTTGGATGACGCTTTATTTTGAGGCTTGTAGCCTTGTATATATTTCCTAGTTTAGGCCTCTTTGGTCTTATGTTGTATAAGTTGGAAGAATGTAAAGCTGTAAAAGTATACTCTGATGACTAGTAAAGAAATACATGCTAATAGCTAACTGTTTAGTGGCATAAATACTTGTGTAGTATGCATATCATTTTTGTTTGGAAAGTTGGTTAATAAGAGGATGTATGTTTTTAAAAGAAAGTCGTCTTGTTTTAATTGTTTTTATGGCTTTCGCAAGTATTATGTTGATTTTAGGGTTTTCGGATCGTCCGCGGTACAGAGGAGACTCCGTCCGTGTGTAAGGTCCGGGCTTGGCCTTTTGCGGGGTCGGGTCGGGGCATGACATCTTTAGGTGGTATCAGAGCATGATAGTCTTGCATGAGCCGGGATATGTTTCTTGGTCTGTGGGGTAAAGGTCCAAAATCCTAGAATGTTATTAAATGATTGTTAAGTGGAAAGAAAGTGTTATAGCATGACTTTGTGAACTTAGAGTGCTTATGCGTTTAAGTGAATTAGTTTGGCATGTCAATCTTGTGTTATGTGAATTGCATGTTAGAATGTTTGATTGTTATTGACTTGAGTGTTATCTAATCCTATGTGCTATATTTATGTCTATAAACTGCTTTTAAATGTTGCCAGCTATTGTGAATTGCTACTATGCCGCCACGTCGTGGTACTCAAGGTATAGGGTTAGATGAAGAGGCAGCAGAACAGGGTCAGCAACCGTTGCCTGAGCAGTTTATGGCTACTATGACTGTAGCGGTTGACCGAATTACACAGGTACTGCATGAGCAGAGGCAAGACAAAAATAATAATCCCCAGGGAAATCAAGCTAATCCTGGTGGACAGGGGTATAGAGTTGAGAATAATCAGTTAGAGAAATTTCTGAGGCACGAGCCGGGAAAGTTCTTCGGAGAGCCGGATGATGAGGCGGCCGAGAGATGGATTAATCGTGTTGAGAAAATTTTCACCGCTTTGAGGTACACTGATGAGGCAAGAATAGATTATGCGTCATTCTTATTTGAGGGTGATGGAAAGCAGTGGTGGAATACTGTCCGGAGGAGGTGGGATTGTGAGGATGTACCACATTTGTGGGATGATTTTGTAAGTGAGTTTCGGGACAAGTATATTCCCGAGATGACTATGGAAAGGTGGGAAGACGAGTCTGTGGCCCTGAAGCAGGGAAATATGACTGTTGCACAGTACGAGGCTAAGTTTGTTAGCCTGTCGAGGTATATGCCTGAGTTGGTACGGCCAGCTAGGAGGATGATTCATAGGTTTGTTCGTGGGCTGAGAATGGACATACAGCTACATTTGACTGGGCAGACCTACACTAGTTTTCCCGAGGTATTTCAGGCAGCCTCGAAGTTTGAGAAACGGAAGGCTGAGATGTTAGCTGAGAGCAGTCAGCCGAGTAAGAAGAAGTATTTGGGCCAGAGCAGCCAGAGTCAGCCGAGGCAGTATCAAACTTCTGTGCAAGTTCCTCAGCAACGTTCGTATCAGCCACAACAGCAGATTCAGGCTAGGCCAGCTGTGACTAGACCCCAGCAGGGAGGTACAGTTCCTACCACTTCCAGAGCCCCAGCACCTACGGGAAACACTGTTGTAAGGCAAAATCAGCAGTGTAACTATTGTAATCGATCGGGGCATATTGAGGCTAATTGCTGGAGGAAGAGTGGTAAATGCACAGGTTGTGGAAGCGATGATCATAGGGTGAGAGATTGCCCTAAGTATAACAATGTTCAGGGCCGTACTGGAGGCCAATGTAATACCCGAGCCCAGAATGTGAATTTTCTTTGTTTATTATTTTAAAAATTATATTTCCTTAAATTCTTTGTGAATTAATTGTTATTTTCTCGCCGACGCAACGTGCATTGCATTTCAGGAGCGATAGCTAGATAACGATTTCTAGTCCTCAGCAAATAGTGAAACTAGTATTTAGATGACTTAAATTTTATATTTTAAATGTTGCTAGCTTTAATTGATCTTACCTTAGCTAAAATGGCTTTAAAACGCACAAAATAGGGCCCTTTGACCAAGTCTTAAGTTGTTTGACCTAGCCCTTTGACTTGTTGACCATTTAACACTTAAATAAGCTAAAAACTAAGCAAAAAAAAAAAAAAAAAAAAACAGCAGCAAACAGACAGCTCTGGCCGTGAGCTTCTTTGAGGAAAAAAAAAACCTTTCAACTTCCAATCGATCAATCTTCGCGAGAGCTCGTGCGTGGTGATTTCCGAGGCAACTAGCGTTGTTTTCCTAGCGACTAGGAGTACCTGAGGTGAGGGAAGCATGTTATTTGCGCATTTATACGTTGTGTATGTTAACTTTGTCAATTTTTAGATTTATCCGTAGATCGTTATTTAAAGCGATTTGATGCTTCTAGAATGTTCCTTGGCATTTGTAGAACATGTATTTATAGCTTTGTAACATTTTCTGCGGTTAAATGTTGTGATTGCAAATTAAATTGTTAATTGAATAGTGTTTTGTGAATAGTAAAACCTTGAAACGTTGAAGTTGCGCTGTTATGCTTTCTGTTGATGTAGAAATGTGCTAGGTACGCCAGAATGCTAAAATGTGTGGTTTGTTTGGGTTGCGTAGTGGAAAAAACGAGAATTAAGCCTTCGGGAAAGTCGGGGTCGTTTAGGTCGACTTTGGCATTTTCTCGTTTTGCGTGTTGCCATTACTTCAGGAAGCCATGGAAGCACTTTTGGTGCGATTATGGCGTTGGTTGGGTGTTTGGTTGTTATAGTTGTAGTTCAAACGAGAAAGGGGGAAATCGGGGCTTTGCGCGAGTTCTAGGGTAAAGTAAGGTTTCGGGGTCTTTAGACGTGCCTTATGGTGACCTAGGAGGGTTGGTGAAGTCGGTTTCCAGAACTCGTGGCTCGTTTGGAAATGGTAGTCTTTTGATAGTTGGGGCCGATTTGTGTTTTTGTGTATTTTCTTGTCTTTATGCTTATAGAATGCTTAGAATTACCTGAATTACTTGTTTGAGTTGTTTTGGATTGAATTGCTTATCAAATTGCTGCTATTGCGTGCGAGAGTAACCTACTTTGTTATTCTCCCACGTGTGGCTTTATCGCTTGTCTACCGCCTTGTATCGAGTCTTGCATTGCATAGTGTCTCGCGCATGAGTGATGGGCCTCTCTGGGTAGCCTTGGGTTGCCAGTGTTAGTTGCTCTAGCTCCGCTGCTATTCCCTTTCTCGCTTGGGTTGCCTCCCAGGGAGATTTGGGTCGTAGGTTGATGGATACTTCCGGGGTATTCCAAACTGGTGTTATAAGGTGGTTTGGGCCGGCGCGTCGTCATCGAATTCGTGTTTGAAGGTTGCTCGTGAAAAGAGTATCGTATCCTTTGAATGAGTGTTTATAGCTTTAATGCTTGCCTTGCTTTGTTGATGGCTTTATTATATCTCTGTATGATATATGTATACATTGCTTGGCTAATTGCATTGCATACTCCTCTCATCTCTGTCCTTGAGACCAATTGCCCTCGCTGAGCAATAGTTTTTGCTCATTCCTCTCTATACTATGTTTTTACAGAAGTAGTTGAAGCAGACCCTCTCGAGGTAATAGAGGAGGAAGAGCAGGTGGAGGTGTTTCCGTGATAGCACTTCTCTGCTTTGCTGGTGGTTGGTTACCAGTTTTTGTGCGAACCTTGCTTGTTATGTATATTGCGTGGAGGTCGCTTAATTTTGAGGCTTGTAGCCTTGTATATATTTTCTAGTTTGAGGCCTCTATGGTCTTATGTTGTATAAGTTGAAAGAATGTAAAGTTGTAACTTATACACTTGTGACTAGTAAGAAAATGCATGCTAATGGAATTGATTAGTGGCATAAGTACTTGTGTAGTATGCATATCATTTTGGTTTTGAAAGTTGGTTAATAAGAGAAGGTATATTTTAAAGGAAGTTAGCTTGTTTTGATTATTTCATGGCTTTCGCAAGTATTATATTGATTTTAGGGTTTTCGGATCGTCCGCGGTACAGAGGAGACTCCGTCCGTGTGTCGGGTCCGGGCTTGGCCTTTTGCGGGGTCGGGTCGGGGCGTGACATCTTTAGGTGGTATCAGAGCATGATAGTCTTGCATGAGCCGGGATATGATTCTCGGTCTGTGGGGTAAAGGTCTAAAATGCTAAAGTGTTTATGTATGATTGCTAAGTGAAAAGAAAATGTTATAACATGACTTTGTGAACTTTGAATGTTTGTGTGTTTAAGTGGAATAGTTTGGCAAGTTAAACTTGTCTTATGTGAATTGTGTGATAGAATATTGGATTGTTATTGACTTAAGTGTTATCTAATCTTATGTGTTATATTTATGTCTATAAACTGCTTTTAAATGTTGCCAGCTATTGTGAATTGCTACTATGCCGCCACGTCGTGGTACTCAAGGTATAGGATCAGATGAAGAGGCAGCAGAACAGGGTCAACAGCCGTTGCCTGAGCAGTTTATGGCTACCATGACTACTGCAGTAGACCGGATTACACAAATACTCCATGAGCAGAGGCAGGACCGGAATAATCCCCAGGGTAATCAAGCTAATCCTGGTGGACAGGGGTATAGAGTTGAGAATAACCAGCTAGAGAAATTTCTGAGGCACGAGCCGGGAAAGTTCTTCGGAGAGTCGGATGATGAGGCGGCCGAGAGATGGATTAATCGTGTCGAGAAAATTTTCACTGCTTTGAGGTACACTGATGAGGCAAGAATAGATTATGCATCATTTTTATTTGAGGGCGACGCAGAGCAGTGGTGGAATACTGTCCGGAGGAGATGGGATTGTGAGGATGTACCACATTTGTGGGATGATTTTGTGAGTGAGTTTCGGGACAAATATATTCCCGAGATGGCTATGGAGAGGAGGAAAGATGAGTTTGTGGCCCTGAAGCAGGGAAATATGACTGTTGCTCAGTACGAGGCTAGGTTTGTTAGCCTGTCGAGGTATATGCCCGAGTTGGTACGGCCGGTTAGGAGGATGATTCATAGGTTTGTCCGTGGGCTGAGAATGGACATACAGTTGCATTTGACTGGGCAGACCTATACTACTTTTCCCGAGGCATTTCAGGCAGCCTCGAAGTTTGAGAAAAGGAAGGCTGAAATGATAGCTAAGAGCAGTCAGCCGAGTAAGAAGCAGTATTTGGGCCAGAGCAGCCAGAGTCAGCCGAGGCAGTATCAGGCTTCTGTACAGGGTCCTCAGCAGCGTCCGTATCAGCCACAGCAGCTGATTCAGGCTAGGCCAGCTGTGACTAGACCTCAGCAGGGAACTACAGTTCCTACCCCTGCCAGAGCCCCAACACCTACAGGAAACACTGCGGTTAGGCAAAATCAGCAGTGTAACTATTGTAATCGGCCAGGGCATATTGAGGCTAACTGCTGGAGGAAGAGTGGTAAATGTACGGGTTGTGGCAGTGATGATCACAGGGTGAGGGATTGCCCTAAATATAATAATGTTCAGGGCCGTGGTGGAGGCCAAGGTGTTCAGAATAGGGCTGCAGGTGCACGACCAGCACAGAGAGTTCATGCTAGGGTCTTTGCACTAGATGCAGAGGAGCTGCCCGATAATACAGCTATTGTGGAAGGTACTTTTCTTCTCAATACTCAGCCAGTTAAAGTTTTGATTGATCCCGGAGCTACACATTCGTTTATAACTCCTGCATGTGCACTATCTGTGAATGTTTGCATTGATAAATTGCCTCATGAAGTTGAAGTTAGTACTCCTTTGGGTGCAAAATTTGTTACTGAGTCTATTTACAAATCTTGTGATATATGTATTGAGAACCGTAAATTTCCTGCTGATTTAATTATATTGCCATTCCGTGACTTTGAAATCATTTTGGGAATGGACTGGTTGGGAAAGTATTATGCTCAGTTGGATTGTAGAACAAAGGTCGTTTATCTTAAGGTTCCTGACCTACCGGTACTAGAGATTGTTGGGAACTGCAGGGCTGCCCGCATTCCACTTTTATCAGCGATCAAGACTTCTAAGTTGTTGAATAGGGGTTGTGAAGCTTACTTAGCCTATTTGATCAATCAGCCTGCTGATAAGTTGAGTTTGAATGAGGTTCCGATTGTTAGAGACTTCCCTGGTGTATTTCCCGAGGAATTACCGGGTTTACCACCGGATAGGGAGATTGAGTTCGTGATTGATCTTGTGCCACGCACTGCACCAATTTCTAGGAGTCCTTATAGAATGGCATCGGCTGAACTTCAGGAGTTAAAAATTCAGCTTCAGAACTTGCTTGAGAAAGGGTTTATACAACCTAGTTCTTCGCCGTGGGGTGCACCTGTGTTGTTTGTGAGAAAGAAAGACGGCACGCTACGGTTATGCATTGATTACAGGGGACTTAACCAAGTCACGATTAAGAACAAATACTCCTTGCCGTTGATTGAAGAATTGTTTGACCAGTTGCAGGGTGCGAGTGTTTACTCCAAATTTGACTTGAGGCAGGGTTACTATCAACTTAGGATTCGTAGTGACGATATACCAAAGACGGCATTCAGGACTAGATATGGCCACTATGAGTTTGTTGTTTTGCCGTTTGGATTGACGAATGCACCAGCCGCATTCATGGACTTGATGCAGAGGGTCTTTTGGCCTTACCTTGATCAGTTTGTCGTGATCTTTATTGACGACATTTTAGTGTATTCGAAGAACGAGGCTGATCATGAGCAACACTTGAGGATTGTGCTTCAGACTTTGTAGGAAAACAAGCTTTTTGCTAAATTCAGCAAGTGTGAGTTCTGGTTGAATCAGATATCTTTTCTAGGCCATATCATTTCAGATCGAGGAATTTCAGTGGACCCAGCTAAGATTGAAGTTGTTTCATCTTGGAAGAGACCTGAGACGGTGCTAGAGATTCGGAGTTTTCTTGGATTGGCAGGTTACTACCGGAGATTTGTTAAAGACTTTTCCAAAATTTCTGGACCTTTGAGCCAGTTGACTCGGAAGAAAGTTGCTTATAATTGGGATGCCAAGTGTCAATCCAGTTTCCAAGAATTGAAGAAGAGACTAATTACAGCTCCTATACTAGCTTTACCTGAGGGAACAGAGAACTTTGTTGTCTACAGTGATGCATCTAAGGAAGGATTGGGCTGTGTTTTAATGCAGAATGGTAAGGTGATTGCCTATGCTTCTAGGAAATTGAAACCTTATGAAGTCAATTACCCTACACATGATCTTGAGTTAGCTGCAGTTGTGTTTGCATTGAAGAAGTGGCGTCACTACTTGTGGGGTTGCATATTTGAAATATTTACTGACCACAAGAGTCTCAAGTATTTGTTTTCACAGAAGGATCTGAATATGAGACAGCGGAGATGGCTAGAGCTATTGGGTGGTTATAACTGTTCTATTAACTATGTGCCAGGTAAGGCAAATGTTGTTGCTGATGCTTTGAGCTGAAAGGCTACTGTTGCAAGCTTGATAATCAAGGACTGGGAGACTTTGGAAGAAATTTGTTCATGGAAGCCAGAAGCTACTGAGGTAGGGATTCGATTTGCTAGTTTACAGATTCAGTCAGGATTGCTAGCACAGATCAGAGAGACTCAGAAGACTGATCCTCATATCTTGAAGATCCAAGAAAAATCAAAAGGGGGAGAGTCGGAGTTTAAATTACATGCAGATGGCATCTTCAGATTCAGGGATAGAGTATGTGTTCCTGATGATCCGACTTTGAAGAATGAGATCCTGTCCGAGGCACATAATTCGAGGTATACGATTTACCCGGGCAGTACGAAAATGTATAGAGATTTGAAACAACACTTCTGGTGGAACAATATGAAGAGGGAGATTGCTGGGTTTGTATCCAGATGTTTGACTTGTCAGAGGGTTAAAGTTGAGCATCAGAGGCCAGCCGGACTTCTACAGCCATTGTCGATTCCGCAGTGGAAGTGGGTACATATTACAATGGACCTTGTGACCGATCTTCCTAGATCTCCGAGAGGATGTGATTCTGTTTGGGTTGTTGTGGACCGCTTGACTAAAGTTACGTATTTTATTTCCGTGAACAAACAGGATAGCCTTGATAAGCTAGTTGAACTGTATGTTGCTAATATAGTGAGATTGCATGGAGTACCACAGAGTATAGTGTCAGATAGGGATCCCAGATTCAGATCTCGTTTTTGGCAGAAGTTGCAAGAGGCCATGGGAACTAAGTTGAGCTTCAGTACTGCTTATCATCCGCAAACTGATGGCCAGTCTGAGAGAACCATCAGGATCTTGGAAGACATGCTTCGAGCATGTGTGCTTGACTTTGGGAAGAATTGGGAGAAGTTTTTGCCTTTAGCGGAGTTCGCCTACAACAATAGTTATCAATCTACTATAGGTATGGCTCCCTACGAGGCGTTGCATGGTCGTAAATGTAGATCCCCGTTATATTGGGAAGAGGTTGGAGAGATGAGAACAGTTGATCCGACTGTGTTACCTGAGATGATTAAGATGGTAGATAATGTTCACCTTATTCACCAGCGTATGCTTACAGCTCAGAGTCGTCAGAAGAGTTATGCAGATAAGCACCGTCGGGATCTTGAGTTTGATTTGGGAGATTGGGTGTTTCTTAAGATTTCTCCACGGAAGGGATTGATTCGGCACGGTAAGAGCGGGAAGCTTAGTCCCAGGTACGTGGGTCTGTATGAGATTACCGAAAAGGTAGGTCCTTTGGCTTATCGATTAGCTTTGTCCCCGAGCTTGTCGAGACTGCACGATGTGTTCCACGTGTCTATGTTGAAGAAGTACCATCCAGACCCTTCACATGTACTTGAACCAGAGCCTTTGCAGATTGAAGAAAAGTTGTCCTATGAAGAGAAACTGATTCGAATTGTGGATCGGAAAGTTCAGGAGCTTCGCAGAAAGAGTATTCCGTTAGTAAAGGTTCTGTGGAATCATCATGGGTTTGAGGAAGCGACTTGGGAAAGAGAGGACCAAGTTCGGGATCAGTATCCGGAGTTGTTTGTTGACTAGGTAAGAATTGCGTGGGCGCAATTGTTTTAAGGGTGAGAGGGTGTAATACCCGAGCCCGGAATGTGAATTTTCTTTGTTTATTATTTTGAAAATTATATTTCCTTAAATTCTTTGTGAATTAATTATTACTTTATCGTCGACGCAACGTGCATTGCATTTCAGGAGCGATAGCTAGATAACGATTTCTAGTCCTCAGCAAATAGTGAAACTAGTATTTAGATGACTTAAATTTTATATTTTAAATGTTGCTAGCTTTAATTGATCTTACCTTAGCTAAAATGGCTTTAAAACGCACAAAATAGGGCCCTTTGACCAAGTCTTAAGTTGTTTGACCTAGCCCTTTGACTTGTTGACCATTTAACACTTAAATAAGCTAAAAACTAAGCAAAAAAAAAAAAAAAAACAGCAGCAAACAGACAGCTCTGGCCGTGAGCTTCTTTGAGGAAAAAAAAACCTTTCAACTTTCAATCGATCAATCTTCGCGAGAGCTCGTGCGGGGTGATTTCCGAGGCAACTAGCGTTGTTTTCCTAGCGACTAGGAGTACCTGAGGTGAGGGAAGCATGTTATTTGCGCATTTATACGTTGTGTATGTTAACTTTGTCAATTTTTAGATTTATCCGTAGATCGTTATTTAAAGCGATTTGATGCTTCTAGAATGTTCCTTGGCATTTGTAGAACATGTATTTATAGCTTTGTAACATTTTCTGTGGTTAAATGTTGTGATTGCAAATTAAATTGTTAATTGAATAGTGTTTTATGAATAGTAAAACCTTGAAATGTTGAAGTTACGCTGTTATGCTTTCTGTTGATGTAGAAATGTGCTAGGTACGCTAGAATGCTAAAATGTGTGGTTTGTTTGGGTTGTGTAGTGGAAAAAACGAGAATTAAGCCTTTGGGAAAGTCGGGGTCGTTTAGGTCGACTTTGGCATTTTCTCGTTTTGCGTGTTGGCATTACTTCGGGAAGCCATGGAAGCACTTTTGGTGCGATTATGGCATTGGTTGGGTGTTTGGTTGTTATAGTTGTAGTTCAAACGAGAAAGGGAGAAATCGGGGCTTTGCGCGAGTTCTAGGGTAAAGTAAGGTTTCGGGGTCTTTAGACGTGCCTTATGGTGACCTAGGAGGGTTGGCGAAGTCGGTTTCCAGAACTCGTGGCTCGTTTGAAAATGGTAGCGTTTTGATAGTTGGGGCCGATTTGTGTTTTTGTGTGTTTTATTGTCTTTATGCTTATAGAATGCTTAGAATTACCTGAATTACTTGTTTGAGTTGTTTTGGATTGAATTGCTTATCCAATTGCTGCTATTGCGTGCGAGAGTAACCTACTTTGTTATTCTCCCACGTGTGGCTTTATCGCTTGTCTATCGCCTTGTATCGAGTCTTGCATTGCATAGTGTCTCGCGCGTGAGTGATGGGCCTCTCTGGGTAGCCTTGGGTTGCCAGTGTTGGTTGCTCTAGCTCCGCTGCTATTCCCTTTCTCGCTTGGGTTGCCTCCCAGGGAGATTTGGGTCGTAGGTTGATGGATACTTCCGGGGTATTCCAAACTGGTGTTATAAGGTGGTTTGGGCCGGCGCGTCGTCATCGAATTCGTGTTTGAAGGTTGCTCGTGAAAAGAGTATCGTATCCTTTGAATGAGTGTTTATAGCTTTAATGCTTGCCTTGCTTTGTTGATGGCTTTATTATATCTCTGTATGATATATGTATACATTGCTTGGCTAATTGCATTGCATACTCCTCTCATCTCTGTCCTTGAGACCAATTGCCCTCGCTGAGCAATAGTTTTTGCTCATTCCTCTCTATACTATGTTTTTACAGGAGTAGTTGAAGCAGACCCTCTCGAGGTAATAGAAGAGGAGGAGCAGGTGGAGGTGTTTCCGTGATAGCACTTCTCTACTTTGCTGGTGGTTGGTTACCAGTTTTTGTGCGAACCTTGCTTGTTATGTATATTGCGTGGAGGTCGCTTAATTTTGAGGCTTGTAGCCTTGTATATATTTTCTAGTTTGAGGCCTCTATGGTCTTATGTTGTATAAGTTGAAAGAATGTAAAGTTGTAACTTATACTCTTGTGACTAGTAAGAAAATGCATGCTAATGGAATTGATTAGTGGCATAAGTACTTGTGTAGTATGCATATAATTTTGGTTTTGAAAGTTGGTTAATAAGAGAATGTATATTTTAAAGGAAGTTAGCTTGTTTTGATTATTTCATGGCTTTCGCAAGTATTATATTGATTTTAGGGTTTTCGGATCGTCCACGGTACAGAGGAGACTCCGTCCGTGTGTCGGGTCCGGGCTTGGCCTTTTGCGGGGTCGGGTCGGGGCGTGACAGCCAAGGTTTTCAGAATAAGGCTGCAGGTGCACATCCAGCATAGAGTGTCACGCCCCAACACGACCTCTCCTACGATCAGTCAGGACGCAACGGAATTTCGGCAGTATAACGACAGTAAATAGGACACCGAGGTTCCAAACCAACCTCATCAAACATCATACATCCAGCAACTCCTCAAATCAAATTTACAACATACAACACAATCATATTATACAATAAACCATCCTCGTTATACGCCTCCGTTCCAACATAACATACAATACCTCAACCTTATCATACATTTCAAAAATAAGTTGAGACACATCTACAGCTTAACCATAGACAAAAGAAAACCTCTAAGTTAACATCATTTGGATCATCATCTTTTCAATATCTATTACAATAAGAACCATAAAGCATATAAAAGTCTATTAAACTAATATACAATACATTAAACAACATAGAATCATGGATAAGACTCAAGAACATATGACTCGTCCACGTAAAGCACATTTTCCACATTCTCCTCTTCAGGAGGCACGTACCCGTAATCCGGCTCTGCAACACCTGTAAGCATGCATTAATAGAGAGTGAGCTTATATACATAAGCCCAGTGAGGATCCGATAGATCTCGAACAAGGTCTACTAAACTCTTTGGAATAATCCTTTGAGTCAGTAAACACACAATAACACAAATAATACTATCATCACATAGCTATATAACCAATCAATAAAGGATACTCTATTTGGTGTAGCTCCAAACGCCATCACGATCTCAACCGTTCTTCTTATAACTCCCCATTACTCACGCACCCGAGGTACCTCACTAGCCCCTCCCTCCATGACACCTCCGTCATGCGAGCTGGGGGTAGCCTATGGCAGTCATGCCATTATCAATCCGACAGCCCGACGCTGCCCGAGAGGTGGCACACACATACCAAGACTCCATAATCATCATCAATCATCAATCAATCAATCAATTGGGAGATCAGCAACGAAAGTGCCTGTGACGCCCGAGATTTAGCCATGCATTCAATTACTGTTGCATCCTTTATTTGCGCATCTCTTTCTATGTCTTATTAACTGCCTTCTTAAGTTACTATTCACTTCATTTTTAAACTGCATTCTATTGGTTAATTAGCATTTTTATTAAATCATATTAATTGTTAAAGTAGTGGGAAAAATGTGCAATTGAGCTAGAGGCGATAGGAGAGCTCGTTTAGAAAATAATTTTTGTAGTTGAATGAATAGTGTTACGTAACTAACTTAGAGATTTAATTAGCTAGCTCACATGTTTCACTTAAGGCTCGTTTTAAGCTTACTACGCTCATTATAATTGACCACTTAAACACCCAAACTTGACCCCACCCAACCATACACCTTAAATATCAACTAAAGCTCATAAAATGCAAAAGAAAAAAAAATAAAAGCTGAAAAAAATAGGCAGAAACTCGACAGCACTTCTTGCACTTGGGATGAAATTTTTCTTCATCAACTCTTCAATCCAAGCCTAGCCAAGCCTTGAGCAACTAGTGTAGGGTGTTTGCAAGCTTCCTAGGTGCTCCTTCGCGCATTGGTGAGGGATTTCACGGCTTATTTTCACATTTCTAAATAGTTGCTATTTTCTTGATTTGTTGAAAATGTGTTCATATGCTATTGTATTGATGATCTATGCTATTATACCATGTATATGAATGCTAGGGAACACATTTAAGCCATCGTTTCACTTTTTAAACGGTTAGAATCGTGAGTTTGATTTTTAGGGTGAATAGTGACAGAAATTCTAGGGTTTTGTGAAATCGCGCATTTTAACTTGATTCAATACTTCTAATAGATGCCTTAGGTGCTAGTGAAGGTAGTCTAATAGCCCCGTGCACTTGCATTGTCCTAAAATCGCATAAAATGTAAAATAGTCGACTTTAACAAAGGGCTTTCGGGGTTAATGCGAATCCGGGTGGATTCGGGCTTCACTTCTAGTATTCTTAGGCTACTTAGGTGCTATAGAAGCTTTGATATCCCTTGTTTGAAGCCCGGATAAGGTATGTGTAGTTTAAAGCCATAAGAGGAAATTTAGGGCTTTCGGGGTAATCGCGGGCGTTTGAATGAGTTAGAGGGTTGAGAGGGTACCTTGAAGGTTAGTTAGAAGGTTGGGAGAGTTTCCATCGAAAATGAAATCATTAACTTTGGTTTGGAAGAGAAATAGTTTGTAAAATAAAGGGGTTTAGGTGCAATTTCGGTTGTCTCACACTTCTAAACCCATGGCATGACTTCTTGAGTGTTTATATGTGGTTTCAAGTTGATTTGGAGCTTTTGGTATGATTCTATGCTTATTTTGTATATGTTCCTTTGTAAACTGCTTATTAGCTTATATAATTGCTTCTATTCTAATTGCATCGAGGTCAACCTACTTTGTTGATCCTCTTACGTGTTAATGCTTATATTATTGCTATTAACTTGCCATTGTAAAGTGCATTGCATAGTGGTTGCGCAACCATAGTGTCAGGGGCGGATGTGTTGAATATCGGCTGGGCGGCAGAGGGCTTGCCGGTGGATATTCAAACTCCGTACCCTATTCCCTCACTCGCCTGGTCCGGAGATTGCCAGGGGGTGTTGGGTCGTAGGATTATCGGGGTACATCCGGAGTACACCTACTGGAGTGTTTGGGGATTATGCCGGCTTATCGTGATCGTGCTCGTGGTTCGTGGATCGTGAATGAAGACCAGTGAAGATTGGTGTATAGGGGTTATGTGAAATGTATCCTTTCAAATGTGTGGTTATTTAAGCTATCATTGGTTCTTTAATTGTCTAATTGTTATTGTTGTTTAACTGTATTACCTGTTGCATTGCACGCCCCGGGACTTTATTCCTCACTGGGCAACAGTGGTTGCTCATACCTCGCTAACATGTTTCAGGTGGCACAGTTGGTGGAGTTGCCTTAGCTGCTATGTGATATTTGTCTGAGGTGGATGTGCTTTCTGTAACGCCCCATTCCCTCACGGAAATAGGAGCTATATATTCCCACTAAACACAACCCGATCCAAAACCCAAGTCACGAAATACGAGGAGAAACGGACAGAGTTTCCCCTGTTTATAGGACAAACAGTTTACCTGCACACAACATATATATGGACCAGTACCGTGTCCAAACATACAACAACTCCATACATGCATTGAACTCAAACCTCATTAAACTATTACATAAACTAGGTTATCAAAGCACTCTACGACCTGGTTAAACTTAAATACATTTATCTCCTACTTTGAGCATATACAATTCATGAAAGTAAAACTTTACAACTTTTACAACTCAAGCCACATAACACGTAAGGCCACTCTTCAAGCACGAACTATCACGTGATCACGAACTACACTTCCTTTGGCTATAACCTGAAAGATTTATGATGAGGAGTGAGTATACCAATAATGTATACTCAGTGAGGGAGAGGGAAACGGGGACAGTATACCGGGTTCGTGCAATGCAGCAATTTAACACAATTAACACAATAAATAAACAATGAATAACAATTCTAATACCATACTTTAAAAGGATACGATCGATAACCCTTATCACTCCAACTTTTGAACCACGATCACGATCACGATCACAATCAATGTGCCGGCATAATCCCCAAACACTCCAGTGGGTGTACTCCGGATGTACCCCGAATATCCTACGACCCAACACCCCCTGGCAATCTCCGGACCAGGCGAGTGAGGGAATGGGGTACAGAGCTAGAGCACCAACCCTGGCAAGCCCGCTGCCGCCCAGAGAGGCCCATCGCATCCGTCCCGATTATATGGTTGCGCAACCAAAGACTCGATAACACAAGAAACAATAATAATAATAACAATATAACAAAATAAGCCGATATACACACACGAAGGACAACAAAAGAGGTTGTCCTCACACATTAACTAGTTGACCATAATAGAAGCGAAATAACAAGCATTAACCATTAACTCATTCTATTAACTATAAAACTGACAAATCTTGTTAGAATACGCTAAATCACATTAATAGCATGAAAACTATTTAACATATTCGATATACAATAGAGAAATGCAAATAAGATGCAACTCCCTCACCTTGCAAAGCCAATCCTGTAAGAATTTAGTTAAGAACCCTTTCCATATTCTCCGAATGCACCAACTCCTTCCATTCTACTACATAATACAATCAACTAACTATATAAGAAGTTATACATTCATTCTCGGGTATTCCACTTAGCATGCATGGGGCTCTAAATCACATAGACTAACTAGACATTTAACATGCTAGAATTACCAAGTTAATACATGTAGAACACTTAAAACACTTAACTAGAACATTTTCAAACTTCTACCATAAAATTCTTCATTCAAGCATAAACTCAAACACTTAGTTTTCAATATATACATTATTAACTAATCCTTGATCTAACATGAAAATAACCATAAAAACCTTCTAAACTATCAAAAGAGTGCTCTTACTCACTTATGAACTCTAAAATACAAGATAGATATGGAATACAACACATAGCAAGTAGATCTTCATGAAAACATGCCCATTTACAAAACTTCTAACAGAACCTTAAATTTATCAAATTCATTACCTATGTTCTTGGACTCCAAATTCTCTGGTTTTTACATATAAATGTAGATCTTCGAGTGTAGTTGATTTTAGAATCAAACAGAGCTTAATTCCAGTTTAAAATCAACAAGTTATGACCTTTCCCGTGCAACTACACAAACTGTCCAGTAGCAGCGATTTTCAGGACACATTTTGAAAATGGCTAAATCGGAGGCCTAAAACGTTAGAATTAGCCTTAGCTCTAGAAATCAACATTTGTTCTAAACTGTCTAATCTAGCTGCTATGTAAATTTAGTTAATTTTCGAGTACGTTTGCTATGTCAAAATAGCTTCGAAAGACAGGGGCAGTGCACTATTTCGAAATTCAGATTTTGCATACTTGAATTCTCTTGATGTTTTCTTGCATTTGAGCTATCTATGGGCATTAATCTAGCATGTAACACATCCCTATACTTCACTTAGAACATTAAACAAACACATTGTCTACATTTATATTCATATATAGCAAAGTATCAACTACAACTAAAATCAACTATACACAAGCTATAAAACAAGAAATGTGTTCTCTAGCATCTAAATAACAAGTATTAAGCATAGATTTAACAATATCTAACATAAATAATGACTTTTGAAAAATGGATTAGAAAATGTCCTCACCTTTTTTCTGCAAAATAAATGAAAAATAAACCGCTAGAAAGATGCTACACGTCACCACGAACTCAAAAATGCTGAAATTGCGCCTTGGTTCTACTCCAAACTCAAGATATAAGCAAAAATATGCAAGGGTTTACTATTCATGGTCTTAGCTTGGTCACGGGTGGAAGGGAAGGAGAAAAGCTGATTTTGTGTTTTGTTTTGGCTTATTTAGTATTTAAGTGGAAAGTCAAAGGTCAAAGCTTCGGTCAACTCTCGCGTAGAAAAATCAGCTCTGCGCCACCTTACGAAAACAGCCATAACTTCTTCTAGAAAACTCCAATTCACGAACGGTTTGAACCTATAGAAACTAGACTCGTAGAGCTTTCCAACCATATATAATTTGCTACCTAATTCTTTCCCAATTGGTTCAGATTTAATTCCAAAGTTGACCCAAAATTTGACTAACTTAACATTGCATTTTTATTTTTAATCCCAAGTTTACCCTTCATTAAACATTTCAAAAAAAATTCCCACCTTGTCCTAGTTGGTCAATGAAGGTGAAAAGTAGATAAGATGCAATTTAAATGAACTTTAAATGCAATTTTAAATTTTAAAACACTAAATAAGGCATGTATATGCACATATTATTTTTCAAATAATTATTAAAATAAATGAATGCACATGTAATGAACGTTCGGGTCCTCGCAGCTAGCATTTAAGATAACACGTAATTAAATGCAATACTATTAAATACATGCCGAGTTCGGGGTATCACATCCTTCCCCCCTTAAAACAATTACGTCCTCGCAATTCTTCTTCTGATAGAACTCGACATCAACTGAAGTCCAACTCTGGTTACTCTTCATCGATTGCTACAGTAAGAACACTGAATAAGAATGCCCATAGGAAGACCCAAGAAGAAATCCCAATAGTACTGCTTAAGAGCTCTTAAGTAATAAGGCCAAATAAAGGCTCGAATGAGAATGTCAAAGAAAATACTGTGCATCTAATAAGATAGTCAAGTAGAATACCAAATGTAGAATCCCGACCGGACGAGAACTAAATGAGAATCTCAAGCGGATGCACCATATATAAAACCAACCTTCGAGGCCCCATCACTGTTTGCTGAGTGAGAATTTTGTACAACAAGAAACACCAATAAGGAAATATCAGAAGAATGCCCAATAAGAAAATACCAAGGGAATGCTTCAGAGAACAGCCATGCAGAAACCCCAGAGAATCCATTCATCTAGGACTGCTGAGCATAGAAGAATGTCTTAGAGGAAATCCCAATAACCAAGCTCCAACTATAAACACCAACTCCCAAATAAAGGGATGATCAAATGCTTCTCATTCCAGCTAATTCACATAACTTGAAGAGCCTACTACTAATAACTTCTCTTCAGGGGAAAGAAGAAATCTTTCTTACTATTTCAACGGGACATGTATGAATGCCAAGATATCACATTTACACATATATGCTTTAAACTATTATGCAAGCATGTTTATAAAAGAGTTTATAAAACAGTTTATTCATCAAAGTCATTCAAGCACGACAATCATAACACAACTTAATCCAAGACATTCAAATATACACATTACAAGTAACAATTCAAGTAATTAACAATTCACGAGGTCGATTCGATTCACAAGGTCAATTCAATGCACAACTAGCCACTCCACTTAACTTAGCACACATTTAGCATATAACACATAACTATATCACATAGGTGCACACATTCTAGTCAAGGCACACAATCTCACATACAGGCACACACTTTCGAGACACACTTAACAAGCACACATTCAAGGTTTACTACCCAACAGACCGAGGACCCTGTCCCGGCTGAGAGCTAACTAAGCTCTGATACCACTTGTAACGCCCCATTCCCTCACGGAAATAGGAGCTATATATTCCCACTAAACACAACCCGATCCAAAACCCAAGTCACGAAATACGAGGAGAAACGGACAGAGTTTCCCCTGTTTATAGGACAAACAGTTTACCTACACACAACATATATATGGACCAGTACCGTGTCCAAACATACAACAACTCCATACATGCATTGAACTCAAACCTCATTAAACTATTACATAAACTAGGTTATCAAAGCACTCTACGACCTGGTTAAACTTAAATACATTTATCTCCTACTTTGAGCATATACAATTCATGAAAGTAAAACTTTACAACTTTTACAACTCAAGCCACATAACACGTAAGGCCACTCTTCAAGCACGAACTATCACGTGATCACGAACTACACTTCCTTTGGCTATAACCTGAAAGATTTATGATGAGGAGTGAGTATACCAATAATGTATACTCAGTGAGGGAGAGGGAAACGGGGACAGTATACCGGGTTCGTGCAATGCAGCAATTTAACACAATTAACACAATAAATAAACAATGAATAACAATTCTAATACCATACTTTAAAAGGATACGATCGATAACCCTTATCACTCCAACTTTTGAACCACGATCACGATCACGATCACAATCAATGTGCCGGCATAATCCCCAAACACTCCAGTGGGTGTACTCCGGATGTACCCCGAATATCCTACGACCCAACACCCCCTGGCAATCTCCGGACCAGGCGAGTGAGGGAATGGGGTACAGAGCTAGAGCACCAACCCTGGCAAGCCCGCTGCCGCCCAGAGAGGCCCATCGCATCCGTCCCGATTATATGGTTGCGCAACCAAAGACTCGATAACACAAGAAACAATAATAATAATAACAATATAACAAAATAAGCCGATATACACACACGAAGGACAACAAAAGAGGTTGTCCTCACACATTAACTAGTTGACCATAATAGAAGCGAAATAACAAGCATTAACCATTAACTCATTCTATTAACTATAAAACTGACAAATCTTGTTAGAATACGCTAAATCACATTAATAGCATGAAAACTATTTAACATATTCGATATACAATAGAGAAATGCAAATAAGATGCAACTCCCTCACCTTGCAAAGCCAATCCTGTAAGAATTTAGTTAAGAACCCTTTCCATATTCTCCGAATGCACCAACTCCTTCCATTCTACTACATAATACAATCAACTAACTATATAAGAAGTTATACATTCATTCTCGGGTATTCCACTTAGCATGCATGGGGCTCTAAATCACATAGACTAACTAGACATTTAACATGCTAGAATTACCAAGTTAATACATGTAGAACACTTAAAACACTTAACTAGAACATTTTCAAACTTCTACCATAAAATTCTTCATTCAAGCATAAACTCAAACACTTAGTTTTCAATATATACATTATTAACTAATCCTTGATCTAACATGAAAATAACCATAAAAACCTTCTAAACTATCAAAAGAGTGCTCTTACTCACTTATGAACTCTAAAATACAAGATAGATATGGAATACAACACATAGCAAGTAGATCTTCATGAAAACATGCCCATTTACAAAACTTCTAACAGAACCTTAAATTTATCAAATTCATTACCTATGTTCTTGGACTCCAAATTCTCTGGTTTTTACATATAAATGTAGATCTTCGAGTGTAGTTGATTTTAGAATCAAACAGAGCTTAATTCCAGTTTAAAATCAACAAGTTATGACCTTTCCCGTGCAACTACACAAACTGTCCAGTAGCAGCGATTTTCAGGACACATTTTGAAAATGGCTAAATCGGAGGCCTAAAACGTTAGAATTAGCCTTAGCTCTAGAAATCAACATTTGTTCTAAACTGTCTAATCTAGCTGCTATGTAAATTTAGTTAATTTTCGAGTACGTTTGCTATGTCAAAATAGCTTCGAAAGACAGGGGCAGTGCACTATTTCGAAATTCAGATTTTGCATACTTGAATTCTCTTGATGTTTTCTTGCATTTGAGCTATCTATGGGCATTAATCTAGCATGTAACACATCCCTATACTTCACTTAGAACATTAAACAAACACATTGTCTACATTTATATTCATATATAGCAAAGTATCAACTACAACTAAAATCAACTATACACAAGCTATAAAACAAGAAATGTGTTCTCTAGCATCTAAATAACAAGTATTAAGCATAGATTTAACAATATCTAACATAAATAATGACTTTTGAAAAATGGATTAGAAAATGTCCTCACCTTTTTTCTGCAAAATAAATGAAAAATAAACCGCTAGAAAGATGCTACACGTCACCACGAACTCAAAAATGCTGAAATTGCGCCTTGGTTCTACTCCAAACTCAAGATATAAGCAAAAATATGCAAGGGTTTACTATTCATGGTCTTAGCTTGGTCACGGGTGGAAGGGAAGGAGAAAAGCTGATTTTGTGTTTTGTTTTGGCTTATTTAGTATTTAAGTGGAAAGTCAAAGGTCAAAGCTTCGGTCAACTCTCGCGTAGAAAAATCAGCTCTGCGCCACCTTACGAAAACAGCCATAACTTCTTCTAGAAAACTCCAATTCACGAACGGTTTGAACCTATAGAAACTAGACTCGTAGAGCTTTCCAACCATATATAATTTGCTACCTAATTCTTTCCCAATTGGTTCAGATTTAATTCCAAAGTTGACCCAAAATTTGACTAACTTAACATTGCATTTTTATTTTTAATCCCAAGTTTACCCTTCATTAAACATTTCAAAAAAAATTCCCACCTTGTCCTAGTTGGTCAATGAAGGTGAAAAGTAGATAAGATGCAATTTAAATGAACTTTAAATGCAATTTTAAATTTTAAAACACTAAATAAGGCATGTATATGCACATATTATTTTTCAAATAATTATTAAAATAAATGAATGCACATGTAATGAACGTTCGGGTCCTCGCAGCTAGCATTTAAGATAACACGTAATTAAATGCAATACTATTAAATACATGCCGAGTTCGGGGTATCACACTTTCTGGTTACTATGTGAAGAATTTGTTGTTCTATGTATAATCTATTTTGGGGCCTTAAAGCTCATGTATATATTTTAGTAATATGTAAGCTGGAAGTCTGACAATGTAGTAGCAGTGGTAATTCTATGGCTTGTAATAACTTATATTTCTAATTCTAGTTGCTTTGCATGCTTGGGAGTGAATGGCTTAATGTAGAATGTTTTATCTTCTAAGTATGTTTTAATGTTATCCTAGGAGGTCATGACTATTAGATTATGTTGTAAACAATATTACTTGCATGCTTGTATGGTTTTGGAACTATTGTTTGCTTCAAGGCTCGGATGGCCTTGAATCTTTAAATATTTAGTTATGAAAAGTTCATTTATCTTGTGGTTATCTCATTTGAGAGTTTACAGGTTTTCAGAATGTCCATAGTATAGGGGAAACTCTGTCCGTTTTTTCCCTAAAATTTTGAGACCGGGTTGGAATTGGGTTGTGATTAGATTGATTGATAGAACTCCCGGTCTCGAGAGGGATCGGGGTGTTACAGTGCCTGATTCCCGAATTCAATAATAATCAATCAATCAATTGGGAGATCAGCAACGAAAGTGCCCGATTCCCGAACTCAATAATAATCAATCAATCAATTAACTTAGTTAGATGACAAAGTAGGCCATCTAACCGGACATGCATCATATACATAATTAAACTCTAAATTACTCATCAACAACTCACAATTCAACACTCAAACACTACCCAACCATCTAAAGGCATCGTTCAGGAAATTAAAGAATGACAACCTAAACTTCTAAAATTCATAACTTACAATCTACTAATCCAAACATTGCCAAATCAATTCCTATCACTCACCCATTCAACCTACTACATTAGCCCTCTCGGAAATCCACCATAACACCTCCAAATCATGCCCGATAACCCTAAAACCCTAGAATGTCATGGCTGGATTTTCCGGATTTCCACACGAACAATGTAATCAAAAATTCCGCATTACAACAGCGCTAACACGTAATTATCAAGTATTTAGAAATCGACGGCAATCGATTTCGATCAACACAACTCATTTAATTCAACTTTGAACATTTTAATCAAAATTAAATACCCGGAAAATAAAAATTATGCTACATCCGACAGAAATTCGTAGTATTAGTATATAACAATCCCTAGCATGCAAGGAGCAATAATCTATCATCAGATTTCAATTCTAACGGTTAAATTTTCATTTATGAGCAAAAGTATAAAAATGACATTTTGAGATCTAGAATTTTTCTCTCACCTTTGATGCGATATAAGCCTAGGAATGCGTGCTATGCGTGCCCAACAAGCAGAATCCAAGTCGGTGCGAAGTTCTACGGACAAAAACTAGGTTTTTCTTTGAAAAATTGATTGAAAAGCTTGAGTTTTTCTCTTTCTTTTTCTCCCTCCTTTCTCTCGGACTTGTGTGTGTTTGTGGTGGTGTTTTTGTGTTGTGTGAGTGTGTGTTGATGACAATAGCTTATAAGGTCAATAATTTAATAAAGTCAAAGTTAATTTAAATTGATATCTTTGTGTTTTCTTGACTTTAATTGCATTTTCTTGATTACCAAAGTTCAAAACATTTATTCAACACCTAATCTAGCTCAAGTAAATTATTTTTAGGTGACAAGAAGTTTTACAATCAAACAATTTCACCCGAGTCGGCTTAAAACTCGATTTTCGCAAAAGTCGGTGTGAAAACCCTAATAAATTCGTAAGCCGATTTTAAAACCGTTTTCATCAAACACAGGTCTATTAAAGTCCGTGGACTAGGTCTAGAAGGGTTAAAAAGACCAGTTTCAAAATTTTAGCGGACGTGTTTCGAAAATACTATTCATTAAAAATCGACGATAAAATTTCTGACTCCGTTTTTTATGAAAATTTCATGAATGCACATTTAGCACGTATTAGGAGTATTGATATCAAAATTATAACTTTCTAGGTCCTATAGCACATAAACAGATCATATGCACGCAAAACGAGGTATAGCACGTAAAACGAGATAAGCAGGAAAGTGGGGTTTCACACAGAGGGTTCAGGCTAGGGTCTTTGCACTAGATGTGGAGGAGCTGCCCGATACTACAGCTATAGTGGAAGGTACCTTTCTTCTCAATACTCAGCCAGTTAAAGTTTTGATTGATCCCGGAGCTACACATTCGTTTATAACTCCTGCATGTGCACGATCTGTGAATGTTTGCATTGATAAATTGCTGCATGAAGTTGAAGTTAGTACGTCTTTGGGTGCAAAATTTGTTACTGAGTCTATTTGCAAATCTTGTGATATATGCATTGAGAACCGTAAATTTCCTGCTGATTTAATTATATTGCCATTCCGTGACTTTGAAATCATTTTGGGAATGGACTGGTTGAGGAAGTACTATGCTCAGTTGGATTGTAGAACAAAGATTGTTTATCTTCAGGTTCCTGATCTACCAGTACTGGAGATTGTTGGGAATTGCAGGGCTGCCCGAATTCCTCTTTTATCAGCGATCAAGACTTCTAAGTTGTTGAATAAGGGTTGTGAAGCTTACTTAGCTTATTTGATCAATCAGCCTACTGATAAGTTGAGTTTGAATGAGGTTCCGATTGTTAGAGACTTCCCTGGTGTATTTCCCGAGGAATTACCGAGTTTACCACCGGATAGGGAGATTGAGTTCGTGATTGATCTTGTGCCAGGCACTGTGCCAATTTCTAGGAGTCCTTATAGAATGGCATCGGCTGAACTTCAGGAGTTAAAAATTCAGCTTCAGAACTTGCTTGAGAAAGGGTTTATACAACCTAGTTCTTCGCCGTGGGGTGAGCTTGTGTTGTTTGTGAGGAAGAAAGATGGCACGCTACGGTTATGTATTGATTACAGGGGACTTAATCAAGTCCTGATTAAGAACAAATACCCCTTGCCGTTGATTGAAGAATTGTTTGACCAGTTGCAGGGTGCGAGTGTTTACTCCAAATTTGATTTGAGGCAGGGTTACTATCAACTTAGGATTCAGAGTGACGATATACCAAAGACGGCATTCAGGACTAGATATGGCCACTATGAATTTGTTGTATTGCCGTTTGGATTGACGAATGCACCAGCCGCATTCATTGACTTGATGCAGAGGGTTTTTCGACCTTATCTTGATCAGTTTGTCGTAATCTTTATTGATGACATTTTAGTGTACTCGAAGAACGAGGCTGAACATGAACAACACTTGAGGATTATGCTACAGACTTTGCAGGAAAACAAGCTTTTTGCTAAATTCAGCAAGTGCGAGTTCTGGTTGAATCAGATATCTTTTCTAGGTTATATCATTTCAGATCAAGGAATTTCAGTGGACCCAGCTAAGATTGAAGTTGTTTCATCTTGGAAGAGACCTGAGACGGTGTCAGAGATTCGGAGTTTTCTTGGATTGGCAGGTTACTACCGGAGGTTTGTTAAAGACTTTTTCCAAAATTTCTGGACCTTTGAGCCAGTTGACTCGAAAGAAAGTTACTTACAACTGGGATGCCAAATGTGAATCCAGTTTCCAAGAATTGAATAAGAGACTAACTACAGCTCCTATACTAGCTTTACCTGAAGGAGCAGAGAACTTCGTTGTCTACAGTGATGCATCTAAAGAAGGTTTGGGTTGTGTTTTAGTGCAGAATGGTAAGGTGATTGCCTATGCTTCTAGGAAGTCGAAACCTTATGAAGTCAATTACCCTACACATGATCTGGAGTTAGCTGCAGTTGTGTTTGCTTTGAAGAAAGGGCGTCACTACTTGTGGGGTAGCAGATTTGAAATTTTTACTGACCACAAGAGTCTCAAGTATTTGTTTTCACAGAAGGATCTGAATATGAGGCAGCGGAGATGGCTAGAGCTATTGAGTGGTTACAACTATTCTATAAACTACGTGCCAGGTAAAGCCAATGTTGTTGCTGATGCTTTGAGCCGAAAGGCTACTGTTGCAAGCTTAATTATCAAGGATTGGGAGACTTTGGAAGAAATTTGTTCATGGAAGCCAGAAGCTACTGAGGTAGGGATTCGATTTGCTAGTTTGCAGATTCAGTCAGGGTTGCTAGCACAGATCAGAGAGGCTCAGAAGACTAATCCTCACATCTTGAAAATCCAAGAAAAATCAAAAGGGGGAGAGTCGGAGTTTAAATTACATGCGGATGGTATCTTCAGATTCAGGGACAGGGTGTGTGTTCCTGGAGATCCGACTTTGAAGAATGAGATTCTATCTGAGGCATATAATTTGAGGTATACGATTCACCCGGGCAGTACTAAAATGTATAGAGACTTGAAACAACACTTCTGGTGGAACAATATGAAGAAGGAGATTGCTGGGTATGTATCCAGATGTTTGACTTGTAAGAGAATTAAAGTTGAGCATTAGAGGCCAGCCGGGCTTCTACAGCCGTTGTCGATTCCGCAATGGAAGTGGGTACATATAACAATGGACCTTGTGACCGATCTTCCTAGATCTCCGAGAGGATGTGATTCTGTTTGGGTTGTTGTGGACCGCTTGACTAAAGTTATACATTTTATTCCCGTGAACAAACAGGATAGCCTTGATAAGCTAGCTGAGCTTTATGTTGCAAATATTGTGAAATCGCATGGTGTGCCACAGAGTATAGTGTCAGATAGAGATCCTAGATTCAGATCTCGTTTTTGGCAGAAGTTGCAAGAGGCCCTGGGAACTAAGTTGAGCTTCAGTACTGCATATCATCCACAAACCGATGGACAATCTGAGAGAACTATCAAGATCTTGGAAGACATGCTTCGGGCATGTGTGCTAGACTTTCGAAAGAATTGGGAGAAGTTTTTGCCTTTAGCGAAGTTCGCCTACAATAATAGTTATCAATCTACTATAGGTATGGCTCCCTATGAAGCGTTGTATGGTCGGAAATGTAGATCCCCATTGTATTGGGAAGAGGTTGGAGAGATGAGAACAGTTGATCCGACTGTGTTACTTGAGATGATTAAGATGGTAGATAATGTTCACCTTATTCACCAGCGTATGCTTACAGCTTAGAGTCGTCTGAAGAGTTATGCGGATAAGCACCGTCGGGATCTTGAGTTTGATTTGGGAGATTGGGTGTTTCTTAAGATTTCTCCTCGGAAGGGATTGATTCGGCACGGTAAGAGCGGGAAACTTAGTCCCAGGTATGTGGGTCCGTATGAGATCACTGAAAAGGTAGGTCATTTGGCTTATCGGTTAGCTTTGCCTCCGAGCTTGTCGAGACTGCACAATGTGTTCCACGTGTCTATGTTAAAGAAATACAATCCAGACCCTTCACATGTACTTGAACCAAAGCCTTTGCAGATTGAGGAAAAGTTGTCTTATGAAGAGAAACTGATTCGAATTGTGGATCGAAAAATTCAGGAGCTTCGCAGGAAGAGTATTCCGTTAGTAAAGGTTATGTGAAATCATCATGGGTTTGAGGAAGCAACTTGGGAAAGAGAGGACCAGGTTCGGAATCAGTATCCGGAGTTGTTTGTTGATCAGGTAAGAATTGCGTGGGCGCAATTGTTTTCAAGAGGGAGAGGGTGTAATACCCGAGCCCGGAATGTGAAAATTTCTTGTTTATTATTTTGAAAATTATATTTTCTTAGATTCTCTGAGATTTAATTGTTACTTCCTTGCTGTCGCAACGTGCATTGCATTTAGGGAGCGATAGCTAGAAAACGGTTTCTAGTCCTTAGCAAATAGTGAAACTAGTATTTAGATGACTTAAATTGTATATTTTAATTGTTGCTAGCTAGGATTAATATTGGTGTTAGTTATTTTAGCTTAAAATGCATAAAAATAAGAAAATTTGACCAATTTTAAGTTGTTTGACCAAGTAGCCTTGACCTTTGACCAAATAGTCACCTAAATAAGCTTAAAACATAACCAAAAAAAAAAAACAAAGTAAATCAGATCTTGAGCTGGCCGAAGCTATCAAGAGAAAAAAGAAAAACCTTTCAACCTTCCAATCGTTCAATCTTCGCGTGAGCTCGTGCGGGGTGGTTTCCGAGGCAACTAGCGTTGTTTTCCTAGCGATTAGGAGTACCTAAGGTGAGGGAAGCATGTTATTTTTGCATTTAAATGTCAAGTATATCAACTTTGTGATTTTTAGATTTTATCCGTAGATTGTTGTTTAAAGCATTTTGATGCTTCTAGAATGTTCCTTGGAAATTGTAGAACGTGTATTTATAGCTTTTTAACATTTTCTGCGGTTAAATGTTGAGATTGAAATTTAAATTGGTTGTTGAATAGTATTTTGTGAATAGTAAACCCTTGAAACGATGAAGTTGCTCCGTTATGCTGTCCGTTGATGTAGAAATGTGCTAGGTGTGCTAGAATGCCTAAATGCATGGTTCGTTTGGGTTGCGTAATGGAAAAAACAGGAATTATGCCTTGGTGAAAGTCGGGGTCGTTTAGGTCGAGTTTGGCGTTTTCTAGTTTTGCGTGTTGGCATTGTTTCGGGAGGCCATGGAAGCACTTTTGGTGTGATTATGGCATTGGTTGGGTGTTTAGTTGTTATAGTTGTAGTTCAAACGAGCAAATGAGGAAATCGGGGCTTTGCATGAATTCTAGGGTTAAGTAGGGTTTCGGGGTCTTTAGACGTGCCTTATGGTGACCTAGGAGGATTGGCAAAGTCGATTTTCAGAACTCGTGGCTCGTTTGGAAATTGTAGTGTTTTGATAGTTGGGGCCGAGTTGTGATTTTGCTTGTTTTCTTGATATTATTCCTATAGAATGCTTAGGGTTGCTTGATATACTTGTTTGAATTGAATTTTATTGAAATGCTTATCAACTGTTGCTATTGCGTGCAAGAGTAACCTACTTTGTTATTCTCCCACGTATGGCTTTATTGCTTGTTTATCGCCTTGTATCGAGTCTTGCATTGCATAGTGTCTCGCGTTTGAGTGATGGGCCTCTCTGGGTAGCCTCGGGTTGCCAGTGTTGGTTGCTCTAGCTCCGCTGCTATTCCCTCTTCTCGCTTGGGTTGCCTCCCAGGGAGATTTGGGTCGTAGATTGATAGATACTTCCGGGGTATTCCAAACTGGTGTTATAAGGTGGTTTGGGCCGGCGCGTCGTCATCGAATTCGAGATTGAAAATTGCTCGTGGAAAGAGTATCGTATCCTTTGATTGAGTGTTTATAGTATAGATGATTGCCTTGCTTTATTGATGGCTTTAATTGTTTATCTATATGATATTTGTATGAATTTCTTGACTAATTGCATTGCATACTCCTTTCATCTCCGCCCTTGAGACCAATTGCCCTCGCTGAGCAATAGTTTTTGCTCATTCCTCTCTATACTATATTTTTACAAGAGTAGTTGAAGCAGACCCTATTGAGGTAATAAAGGAGGAGGAGCAGGTGGAGGTGTTTTTGTGATAGCACTTCTTTGCTTTGCTGGTGGTTGGTTACTAGATTTTGTGCGAGCCTTGCTTGATATGTATATTCCTTGGATGACGCTTTATTTTGAGGCTTGTAGCCTTGTATGTATTTCCTAGTTTAGGCCTCTTTGGTCTTATGTTGTATAAGTTGGAAGAATGTAAAGTTGTAAAAGTATACTCTGATGACTAGTAAAGAAATGCATGCTAATAGCTAACTGTTTAGTGGCATAAATACTTGTGTAGTATGCATGGCATTTTGGTTTGGAAAGTTGGTTAATAAGAGGATGTATGTTTTTAAAAGAAAGTCGGCTTGTTTTAATTGTTTTTATGGCTTTCGCAAGTATGATGTTGATTTTAAGGTTTTCGGATCGTCCGCGGTACAGAGGAGACTCCATCCGTGTGTCGGGTCCGGGCTTGGCCTTTTGCGGGGTCGGGTCGGGGCGTGACATATTGTCTTTGGGTGTTTGGGTGGTGTTGAGTGATTGAATTTTGTGTTGTTGGAGGTTATACTCGGGTTTGGTTGTGTGGTTTAATGCTTATTAGATTGGGTGGTCTACTTTGTCATCTAACCTAGTTGTTGGGTTGTTAATTGATTAAATGATATTATGTTGTTGAAATGTTATTAACTAATTGATTATTGATGAAGCCGGGAGATAGGCAACCTACTTTGTTGTCCTCCTGTGATATGAATGATTATTATTATTGTCATGAGTCTTAGTATGTATGTACTACCTCTCAGGCAGCGTTGGGCTGTCGGGTTGATAATGGTATGACTATCATAGACTACTCCCAGCTCGCTTGGGCGGATGTGCCATGGAGGGAGGGGCTAGTGAGGTACCTCGGGTGCATGAGTAATTGGGAGTTATAAGAAGATGATTGAGATCGTGATGGCATTTGGAGCTACACCAACCAGAGTATCCTTATTGATTGGTTATTATTATTGTTGTGTTTATATTGTTATTAATGTTTATTATGTGTTTACTGCTCAAATGATGATTTCCAAGGAGTATAGTAAATACTTTTAAAAGATCTATCGAATCCTTACTGGACTTGTTTTATATAAGCTCACTCTCAATTGTTATATACATACAGGTGGTACTGAACTAGAATACAGGTATGTGCCTCAAGAAGATAAGAATGTGACTTTTGTTGAAGAGTCTTATGTGCCATAGTCATATCCTGATGCTTAGCTGGAATATTGTATACTATGTTGTAGTGTGACTTATGTTGTAGAGTTTCAAGTTTTTAAAGGTTGTATTGTATAAATTGATCTAAAGATAGTAAAAGTATTATGCTAATTTAGTTGTCTTACTTTTCGTTTTAAATAAGTTTCTAGGCTAGTATAATATGTTATGTATGTATATGAATTTACTTAGTGATGTATGATGTTGGAACGGAGGCGTATAACTTATGGATGAAATGGTGAAAGAATGTTTAAAGTATATTTTGGTTGCGTTGTATGTTGCTATCTTGATTGTGGAATTGATTGGTGATTTGTGGAGTTGGTTGTATGAGTTACAAAGAGGTTGGTTTAGAGCCTCGGAATCTAAGTTACTGTTGTTATATTGCCGAAATTCTGTTGCGTCCTGATTGATCGTAGGTGGGGTCGAGTTGGGGCGTTACAAAAACGGACAGAGTTTCTCATATTTCTAGGCCTATCCAGTTACTTGCATTCAGAAGAAATAGTCGCAACAATAATACACAAGCATTCATAACATCCACAACCTCCTTTAAACATAATTCTCCATGTCTCTAAGGTTATCCGAGCCTTTCCATTATAGCATAATATAACATACTAGCATGCACTTCATTAACTACTGAAATTCTATGTCATAAATCCCTTATCTTACCACTCTAATCTTATCTATTTAACATTCTTATGTTTTAAGTCCTTCAACCATTCACCTTCCCAATCATACAAGCAAGCAAACTAGCTAAACAATAAAGTAAAGCAATAAAAGTTATTACAAACCCATTGCTATCTATCTAATCATACAAGACTCTAAACTCATTTACATTCCTCCAGAAAGCACAAATACAAACAAGACCATAAGGTCTCAAAATAATATACAAGCCAAGCTTAACAATTACTTTACATTAATTCACATATGACACAACTAACCAAAGCTAACACCACTCAAGATGACTCCTGAGCTTGCTTTTCTTAATCTCCAAAGGTACTGAACCTGAAATGGTTAGAAAAAGAGGAATAAGCAACCATTGTTGCCCAGTGAGGGAGGGAAACAGATAACCGAGGTGTTTGGAAAACTATTTCATGCAATGCAGCAATTAAACGCAAGTATAACAACTATACAAATAAAGAAGCAATTATACAATAAAATACCACACATTTTTAAAAGGATATGATCGATAACCCTTATCACTCTAATCCTCGAATCACGAACCACAATCCTCAAACCACGAACTCAATCTCGATATGCCGGCATCCATAACACCAATGGGTACTCCAGATGTACCCAATACTTACGACCTAGCACATTCGCCCAAAGAGGCTCATCACATCCGTGCGACGATAAGGTTGCGTAACCATCGATACAATACGGTAATATAATAAACCAATAACAATTATAAACACACAATGCAATAAGTACATATACCAATAAACACATAATGAGAACAACAAAAGAGGTTTTCCTCGCACATAAGCAATTCTAAACAATATAACTTTACACATATTCCAACCCAATAATATAGCTCAAACACATATGAACCACACGATACTCATTATATACAAAGCAATAAATCAATGGAAATGCCAAGTAACATGAATCCCTCACCTCAAGAAGCCACGAACTCTCATACCTTCTCCCTTTGCACCAAAACTAGCAAATCACATAAGATTCATAAATTTAGAAACGAACACAATATAATTAAACACCTTATAACAATTAACAATATAACATTGATATTAACATAAGGTCACATATAAGCAACACACCAACACCCAAGCCACCCAATTATCAATTAACCACACCAATCACTTCCAAACAACTTATGACATCTCTCAACCACGTGAAACCACACTTTAACCCAAGTCTAACATTAAACTCCAAGTTACCCCCTTAGTCCAATTCAAGCTCACATTAAACCAAAACCATGTAAACCACAATCCCACCATTCTATCATCCTAAGAATACTCTATGAACCCCTTTTTAACCAAGGAAATCCACTTTTAACCACCTCCACCTCAAATACCTTTTACACTCAAATCAACAGTTTCCAAGTCCTAGCCATATTCTAGCTATTACAAACATTAAACTGACCTTTCTAACACCTATGGCACCTACTACAAGCATCAAATGAACATTTGACCATCAATTCAATAAAATACTATTTATTATGCCAACTTTCTTAAGCTACCCACTCCAGTCAAGATACAAGACTAGCAAACCAACTTTACCACTCATTTCTAGACACTTTATGGCACACCTCAGCTACACGAAATCACATTTTAGCCTACGTTTGCTATAAAATCCTGATTCAGCTCTTAGCCCGTTTGAACAATGGTTACTTCAATCGGTAACCCATTCAATGCCATAATTGCATTTTAAGCACTTCCACACCTAATAAACACTAACCACATCACTCAAACACACTCAGTTGATCAAACTCCACAAAGCCCCTTTTGAAATTAAGCCAATTTAATACCTCAACTCCAATTCCATTCAAACCAAACACATTTAATCACCAACCTAGGTACATTAGCACCCATAGCACCATTAGGTATCATCAATTCAAGCTCATAACACAAAATCATCCCAAAATTCAAGAAAAATAATATTCATCTTCTTCTTTAATCATGCATTCACCATTTTCAACCATTCAAAATGCTATATAACCATAAAAGAATGTTCTATGACCCTAAATAAGACTAATTTAAGCATAAAAAAGCTATATTCCAACAAATCACAAAAATAAAGTTTGTAGACAAACCATACAAATGCAAAAAATAAGGATGAAATCTCACCAAACAAAGAAATAGGAGGTTGAAGAAGGCTCAAAAGTTGCTCTAGAATCCCTCAAGGCAAGCTCAAGATCAAGATTGAAGAATTTGGAGTTTTTTTTTGTTTTCTTTTCTTTTTCTTTGGCCGAATTGACCTAGGCCTTTTTTGGTGGTTTTTGCTTGTTTTATGTATGTATATATGTGTATGTAATATTATATGGGTTGGGTCATGGGTTTGGTTAAGAAAAATGAATAAAAGTTGATTATTTTGGTTTAAAAAGTTACTATTCATGTGTGTACAAATTATTTTTATAACTCACACACCAAATATGCTATGCATGAAATTCTATTTTTCTCATGCCTCCTAAATAACAAGTGTTATGGAAAAAATGTAAAAATCAGAAAATAAAATAGTCGAAAATGCAAGTGAATAGTAACCTACCAAAAAAATATAAACTTAACATACACACTTTATTAAGCACATAATCATATGCAAACAGATGTTATGCACTATCTACTAAGTTCGGGGCGTCACAATCGGGTCGTTATAGTCACTCAAGAACTTTGAGGGTATTTTGAAAATGACGGGATATATTCTCAAAATAGATTAAAACTGTTTAATATTCCCTCATTGTTATATGGCTGTGAATCACAGAAGGTCACACACAAATAAGCACTTGTGAGTGGTTTTCCTATTGAGCTTATAACTTGAACCTTATTACTTTAGAATTGTTAAAGTGTTAACAATTGCTTTAGTTTTTATTTGAATTATTAAAGTGTTAACAAACATATTTTGTTTCTCTAGTATTGTTAAAGAGTTTACAATTGTTTAATTGACCATTAATAGTTAATTGGGCCAATATATAATTAAATGTTAATTATGGGGTCAATGTATAATTTTGAATTAATGTTGGGGCCATAGTACAAATATGGAAAGATTGTTTCCATAATTAATTAAACTAATGGAGTAAGCTTAATTAATAAATTACTTAGTTGGAAGACTAATATGTCATGTATATGTTATGCATATATGCATGTATGTCTTCAATAAAGGAAAGAGCACTAAGGATGGACAAGATGAAGCCACATTATCTTGTGTGAGACCCCGAATTTGTTCTTATTTGTAATTACGTATTTTGACCTGTTTATATGTTATTTGAATTAAAATTTGATAATTATGTGATTATTACTTCTATTACATGATATGTGAGCATTCATGAAATTTTCATAAAAATTTGCATTGAAAATTTTATCGTCGAGTTTTGTAAATAGTATTTTTGAAACACGTCCGTTATAATTTTGAAATTGGTCTTTTTAACATTTGAAAACCTAGTCCTATGTTATTAATAGGGCCGTGTTTGATAAACATTGATTCTGAAATGAAATAGAAATTTAAATAGACTTTTCGGGTGAAAAGTAGCATTTTTTAACCAAATAGTGATTTCTGCTAACCTCGATTCTTACATTGACTTTTGTTGACCTAGTATATATTATAAATGATATATATGTGAATTTATATGTGATATTAAGTGATTATATATTGGTTTTGCATTTAAAATACATTTGCAAAACAAAAAGTGTGATTTTTCAACTTCTTTTGCAAAATTGGGTTTTATAGCTTACTTGTATGTATATGTATGTGTATATTAAATGTTGTCAACTAATTTTAGTCTATTAAATATAGTATAACTGTTAGAATATATATATATATCTATATATAAGCATATAGACTAGAAAAACTAACAAAAACAAATAAATTGTCAACTTTGACTTTTGTATCTTGCTTTGACTTTGCCTATAAAATTACTACACACATTAAAACAAAACAAAATTCCACAAACACACACACATTGCAACTGTGAGAGCTTAAGAGAATAAGGAAAATATTTTCAAGGTTTTCAAAGCATTTTTCAAAGGAAAAACTTCAATTCAAGTATGTTTGTTTCCGTTCGAAGCTTAAAATTGCTTGTTGGGCACCTATTCTACACATTTCTAACATTGCTTAGGATCAAAGGTGAGAAAAAAACTAGATTATAATTTTAAAGCTTATGTCAAATTTTTAATATTGAATATTAAGTTGTTTTCTCGTTAAATTGTCTTTAGATTATTGCTAGTTAGGTGTTGTAGACTAACTTTGTGAGTTTATAGCAATTTTAAACGGTTGTAACATGTATTTTTAGTTTCTGGATATTTAATTGATAATTTAGCTCATTTCTTGAATAATTGTAGTTGTAGTAGTTGAAATCGAGTTATAGTTGCTTCTATAGACTCGTTATTTATTGTGTAGTAATGTTGTAATGCCAAATTTTCAACTTGATAGCCGTAGAAAAAGTCAAAAATTCCAGCCATGGTGTATTGCCATTTTTGGGCTTTTTGGTCTTGTTTTAGATGGATTTTGGTTGGTTTAAGAGGGGACTAATGTACTTGCATTGATGGTTGAGTGATAGGAAGTGGTTTGTGGTTTGTTTGATTAGTAGATTGTAAGTTATGAATTTTAGAAGTTTGTGTAGTCTTTCTTTAAAATGTTTAAATGTTGTCTTTAGTTGTTTGGTAGTATTTGTGTAGTTGTTTTTTGGATTGTTGTTAAGTAGGTTCGGGATTGAATTTCAAATGTATGTTACGTTGGGTAGCCTACTTTGTCATCTAACTTAGTTGTTTAGTTGTTTAATTGATGTTATGTTATTTTGAATATTGTTAATTGATTGATGATTGTTGTTGTACTGGAAGACAACCTACTTTGTTGTCTTCTCAAAAAATGAAATGTTTAATGTTATTGTTGTGAGTCATGATAGTGTATGCCACTTCTAGGGCAATTTTAGGCTGTCGGGTTGAAAACGACATGACTATCATGTGCTATCCCCTATCTCGCATGGGCGGAGATGCCATGGAGTGTGATTCTAGAATGGGGTACTTCCAGAATGTAGCAATGGGCGTACAGGGTTAATTGTGATCGTGATGGCGTATGGAGCTACATCAACTAGAGTATCCTTTCACAATTGAATGGTTATTTATGTGGTTGAATTGAAATGTTGATGTTAATGAAGTTTATTGTTATTGTTGCTCATAAGATGATTTCCCAAAGGGTAAAGTTAATGTTTTCAAAAGATCTTTCGAATCCTCACTGAGCTTTGTTATATATAAGCTCACCCTTATTCGTTTATTGTCATCAAGTGTAACTGAGCCAGACTTTAGGTACGTCCCTCAGGAAGCTGAGTATGTGCCTTTTGTGGAGGAGTCTTATGTGCCAGAGTCTTATCCATGAGTTATGTTTAATTGCTCAGTGTTTTTGTCTTAGCTTTTATAGTATGTTGTATTGTATAACTTACTCAAAGATAATGGTTTACATATTATTAGTTTAGTAATCTTCCTTTTGAATATGATTAGGTTATGTATAGCATATCTTGTGCTATGTTGTTGAAATGGAGGCTTATGACTTATGTTTGAATGTCGTATGGATGTTAAATGAATGGCTTTGTATTTGTCGAATGGATGTTAGAGTTGTTGCTAAACTTGGAGTTGGTTGTGTTATGTTTTATAAAGGGTTGGATTAGAGCCCTGGTGTTCCTATTACAGATGTTATAATGCCGAAATTCCGTTGCGTTCTGACTGATTGTAAGTGGGGTCGAGTTGGGGTGTGACATCTTGTCTACCAACTTAATTTGAATCAATGGCTAGATCTCAATACTACACATGATGGATATATTAGTATATGCCAACATATATGTATGTATTTGGAACATATAAAAATATCTTGGTCAAGAACTTGTTGGCCAAAGCTAGCCAATTACATAAAAACACAAGACAAACAAAACAAGAACTATTCACTCTCTTCTTCTTGAGAATCATGGCCAAATAGGGAAAAAAATAATAAGAGTTTTCTTCTTCAAATCTTCAAGTTCAAGCTCAAATCTTGTTAGTACAAAGGTTTAGGAAGATCTTAGGAGGTCATTTTTTGCTTATGTGGACTAACTTGATCTCTTGGTGTTCAAGAGGGGTAGTCTAGCTTCAAGTGCTTCAACCATGGCTTCCAAGGCTTATCTTCAAGAGGTAATATGTTATACTACCTCTTATCTACATATATGATTTATATTCTTGCAATATATGGTTTACTATGTTAATTACATGAATCCAAGTTAGGGTTTTGAATAGTATACAAGACTTTAATCATGAATTTTTTTTGAAATTTCTTGTTGCTTCTGCATGGATTATAGCTTGTATATGATATTCATAACTCTATTTCAATCCCTTCAAGTGGTATCAAAGCATTGGCTTGAAGATTCATGTGATTACATGGTTGTTTGATTGTTAGTATGTTTTGAACACTAAAGAGACTTGGCATTAGTTTGTATACATGCATAGTTGATGCTTATGTTGCAAATAATATGAGATATAAGCTTTGTTTTGGCACCCATCTTGCATCTCTAAACTATATTTGATATGTGTTTGGAGTTTGGCAATTAGTTCCTAGCAAAATAGTGTCAAAACATACTTTCTACAACTGACCCAGTCGAGGGGTCTAGTTAAGGCTCTCAACCGGATGCCTCAACTGGGCAATGGTCAGTGAGGGGATCTGGTTGAGGGGTTCAGTTGAGGCTTTCCACCGGATGCCTCGACTGGACCAAGGTTAGAACTTCATCTAGATGCAATGCAATTTGCATATTTGATGTTTCTTGTTATGCAAAGGCTATAAAAGGTTATTTTATTGCTTTTAGCATAAGTAAAGTGCTCTTAAGTAGTTAAACATTGGATGTTTAATGGTTCTTAGTATGAAACTAGAAGCAAACATAGTTATACTATTTATGTATATGATACATATGTGTGCTAGCATCTATGACTTGATGTATATGTGATACATGTGAATATGTTTGTTGTGTTCTTGTCATTTGATGATTCTTTACATATTGCATGTTCTATGTCATTTATGTATTAGATACATGGCTTGTGCTAAGTAGCTTGTTTAGCTTTTGATAGATTATGTATATGATATTTTTCTATGCTTTATGAGTTTTATCTTACATAGAAATGTTGGATGTTGGTTTGGTCATGGACTTGGTTTATGAATGGTTGAATGGTTTCAAATTCATTTGATGACTTTGTAATCTTAATTTATTCATTCATATGGTTGTAAGTGAGGCATAAGTCTCATTTTAGTTTTGCAAGTGAGTGGACCTTTGTAGTGAAACATTTCATATAATTTCTACAAAGTGGCTTTAAAAGCAAGTTGAAGACATTCAAGGAGTTAATGGTCTTCGGATTGTTGAAAATCAAGTAGCCGAGACTTTGAAGACATATTGGATGTGCTTTTCTTGATTGTGATAGATTAGTTTCTGTAGGTTTGATTTATCAACAACTAAGTCCATAATCCACCATGTATGTATGATTCTTGCATATGTGTTTATTTGTTTGCGTATATGTAATGTTTGTTTATAAATGAACTAATGTGCAAAGTGAGACCTTAAAGACCAAAATCTTCCTATGTGCAATTCAAATTTAGATTGTCATGCAGTAAAATGTTTGTTGTTGCCCTCCACTGTCCTAGGCTACATGTACTTGTCTAGAAATGTCTTTTGGTTACCCAAAGGTAGGAGGGGCATGTTTCATTATAAGTACAATGTTTTACCTAGCAAGCATGGTGATGTTATGTAACTTATAATATCTTGTAGCCAATGTAGCACCAAAGTGTTGTGGTTCGGGATTCAAATCGTTGGATTACACTGATGGTGGTAGAAATCTAAACTAGATCACGTAGCCAATAATGCACCAAAGCTGAGGTTATGTTGATTTAGGGGCAAAATGACCATATCCTATAGATTGATATAGATAGCAATAGTTGTTAACTCTTTTTATGTATACTTCAATCATGCACCAAAGCTGAGGTATATTCATATTAAAGAGAACATGGTCACCTACTATTGAGTCTTTAATTAGATTCACGTTTCTCATTTAGGAAGTGTGAAATTCGATAAAATTAGTGGGAGGTATCATTTAATTAAAGACCAAGTTAAAGGATTAAACAAGTTAAAGTTAACTAGCAATCTTATTTTTTTGCATGTTTATGGCAACAAGTATGAACCCTAGTTTTATTTTGTATACTAGACTTTACATTGCATAAGCAGACCATGTAATACCCGAGCCCGGAATGTGAAATTTTCTTGTTATTTATTTTGAAAATTATATTTTCTTAGGTTCTTAGAAATCAAATTGTTACTTCTTTATTGTCGCAAAGTGCATTGCATTTCGAGAGAGATAGTTAGAGGGTGTTTTCTAGTCCTCAACAAATAGTGCAACTAGTATTTTGGTGTCTTAAATTTTATATTTTATTTGTTGTTAGCTAGAATTAATTTGTTGATGGTTATTATAGCTTTAAAATGCATAAAAATAGGCAATTTGACCAAATTAAGTTAGGTTGACCAAGTGCTTTGACCATTGACCAAGCTTTTCACCTTATAAGCTTAAAACAATGCAAAATAAAAAAAAAACAAAAGCTGAAAAACAGAAAGGTGCAGGCCAAAACATAGAGAGAAAAAAAAATTTCAACCTTCTAAACTTCCAATCTTCGCGTGAGCTCGTGCGGGGTTGTTACCGAGGCATCCATCAAGGTTTTCTTAGCGACTAGGAGTGTCCAAGGTAAGGGAAGCACGTTATTTGCGCATTTGAATAACATGTATATCAACTTTATGATTTTTGGATTTTATCCGTAGTTTGTTGTTTTAATCATTTTGATGCTTCAAGAATGTTCCTTGACAATTGTAGAACATGTATTTATAGCTTTTTAACATTTTCTGCGGTTGAATGTTGAGATTATAAATTAAAATGTCAATTGAATAGTAAAACATGAATAGTAAACCCTCGAAACGTAGAAGTTGCGTTGTTATGCGTTCTGTTGATGTAGAAAGATGCTAGATATGCTAGAATGCCTAAATGCATAGTTTGTTTAGGTTGCGTAATGGAAAAAATGAGAAAAATGCATTGGTGAAAGTCGGGGTCGTTTAGGTTGAGTTTAGCGTTTCCTCATTTTGCGTGATGGCATTGTCTCGCCAGGCCATGGAAGCACTTTTGGTGCGGTTATGGTGTTGGTTGGGTGTTTGGTTAGAGTAGTTGTAATTCAAACGAGCAAAGGGGGAAATCGGGACTTTGCGTGAATTCTAGGGTAAAGTAGGGTTTCGGGGTCTTTAGATGTGCCTTATGGTGACCTAGGAGGATTGGTGAAGTCGGTTTCCAGAACTAGTGGCTCGTTTGGAAATAGTAGCGTTTTGATAGTTGGGGTCGATTTGTGATTTTGCTTGTTTTCTTAATGTTATGCATATAGAATGTTTAATATGCTTGTTAGAGTTGATTTTGATTGAAATGCTTATTCAACTATTGCTATTGCGTGCGAGAATAACCTACTTTGTTATTCTCCCATGTGTGGCTTTATTGCTGGATTGCTCGATTGTTGCATTGTATATTGTGTTACATTCATAGAGTCAGGGGCGGAGTGATGGGCCTCTCTGGGTAGCCTCAGGTTGCCAGTGTTGGTTGCCCTAGCTCCGTGTCCTATTCCCTTTCTCGCTTGGGTTGCCTCCCAGGGAGATTTGGGTCGTAGAATTGATGGATACTTTTGGGGTATTCCAAACTGAAGTTATAAGGTGGTTTGGGCCGGCGCGTCGTCATCGAATTCGTGATTGAAAGTTTCTCGTGGAAAGAGTATTGTATCCTTTGAATGAGTGTTTATGGTTTTAAAGCTTGTCTTGTTTTATTGTTGGCTTTGCTTGTATCTCTATATGATATTTGTATGAATTGCTTGACTAATTGCATTGCATTCTCCTCTCATCTGCGTCCTTGAGACCAATTGCCCTCGCTGAGCAATAGTTTTTGCTCATTCCTTTATATACCATATTTTTACAAAAGTAGTTGAAGCTGATCCTGTTGAGGTAATTGAGGATGAGGAGCAAGTGGAGGTGTTTCCTTGATAGCACTTCTTTGCTTAGCTGGTGGTTGGTTGCCAGACTTTTGTGCGAGCCATGGTTGATGTGTTTAATGCCTGGTCGTCGCTTTATTTTGAGGCTTGTAGCCTTGTATGTAGTTCTAGTTTGACTGTTTAGTGGCATAAATACTTGTGTAGTATGCATGGCATTTTGGTTTGCAAAGTTGTTAATGAGAAAATGTATATTTTCTAAAAGAAACTTGTCTTGTTTCAAGTGTATATTATGGTTCGCAAGTATTATATTGATTGTAGAGTTTTCGGATTGTCTACGGTACAGAGGAGACTCCGTCCGTGTGTCGGGTCTGGGCTTGGCCTTTTGCGGGGTCGGGTCGGGTCGGGGCGTGACATCTTTAGGTGGTATCAGAGCATGATAGTATTGCATGAGCCGGGATATGTTTCTCGGTCTGTGGGGTAAAGGTCTAAAATGCTAAAGTGTTATTGTATGATTGTTAAGTGAAAAGAAAATGTTATAGCATGACTATGTGAACTTGGAGTGCTTATATGTTTAAGTGAATTAGTTTGGCATGTCAATCTTGTGTTATGTGAATTGTGTGATAGGATATTTGATTGTTATTGACTTGAGTGTTATCTAATCTTATGTGCTATATTTCTGTCTATAAACTGCTTTTAAATGTTGCCAGCTATTGTGAGTTGTTACTATGCTGCCACGTCGTGGTATTCAAGGTCAAGGGGCAGATGAAGAGGCAGCAGAACAGGGTCAGCAACCGTTGCCTGAACAGTTTATGGCTACTATGACCATAGCAGTTGACTGGATTACACAGGTACTGCATGAGCAGAGGCAGGACAAGAATAATAATCCCCAGGGAAATCAAGCTAATCCTGGTGGACAGGGGCACAGGGCTGAGAATAACCAGTTAGAGAAATTCCTGAGGCACGAGCCGAGTAAGTTCTTTGTAGAGCCGGATGATGAGGCAGCTGAGAGATGGATTAATCATGTTGAGAAAATTTTCGCTACTTTGAGGTACACTGATGAGGCAAGAATGGATTGTGCGGCATTCCTGTTTGAGGGTGATGTAGAGCAGTGGTGGAACACGGTTAGGTTGAGGTGGGATTATGAGGATGTTCCGCATTTATGGGATGATTTCGTGAGCGAGTTTCGGGATAAGTATATTCCCGAGATGGCTAGGGAAAGGCGGGAAGATGAATTTGTGGCCCTGAAGTAGGGAAACATGACTGTTGCACAGTATGAGGCTAGGTTTGTTAGCCTGTCGAGGTATATGCCCGAGCTGGTACAGCCAGCTAGGAGGATGATTCATAGGTTTGTTCGTGGGCTGAAAATGGATATTCAGCTACATTTGACTGGGCAGACCTACACTACTTTTCTCGAGGCATTCCAAGCAGCCTCGAAGTTTGAGAAACGGAAGGCTGAGATGATAGCTAAGAGTAGTCAGCCGAGTAAGAAACAGTATTTGGGCCAGAGCAGCCAGAGTCAGCCGAGGTAGTATCAGACTTCTGCGCAGGTTCCTCAGCAACGTCCGTATCAGCCTCAGTATTAGATTCAGGGGAGGCCAGCTATGACTAGACGCCAGCAGGGAGCTATAGTTCCTATTACTGCCAGAGCCCCTGCGCCTACGGGAAACACTGTTGTAAGACAAAATCAGCAGTGTAACTTTTGTAATCGATCGGGGCACGTTGAGGCTAATTGCTGGAGGAAGAGTGGTAAGTGCACTGGTTGTGGGAGTGATGATCATAGGGTGAAAGATTGCCCTATGTATAAGAATGTTCAGGGCCGTACTGGAGGCCAAGGTGTGCAGAATAGGGCTGTAGGTGCAGGTCCAGCACAGAGGGTACATGCTAGGGTCTTTGCACTAGATGCGGAGGAGCTACCCGATACTACAGCTATAGTGGAAGGTACCTTTCTTCTCAATACTCAGCCAGTTAAAGTTTTGATTGATTCCAGAGCTACACATTCGTTTATAACTCCTGCATGTGCACGATCTGTGAATGTTTGCATTGATAAACTGCTACATGAAGTTGAAGTTAGTACGCCTTTGGGTGCGAAATTTGTTACTGAGTCTATTTGCAAATCTTGTGATATATGCATCGAGAACCATAAATTTCCTGCTTATTTAATTATACTACCCTTCCATGACTTTGAAATCATTTTGGGAATGGATTGGTTGGGGAAATACTATGCTCAGTTGGATTGTAGAACAAAAATTGTTTATCTTCAGATTCCTGACCTACCGGTACTGGAGATTGTTGGGAACTGCAAGGCTGCCCGAATACCTCTTTTATCATCAATCAAGGCTTCTAAGTTGTTGAATAAAGGTTGTGAAGCTTACTTAGCTTATCTGATCAATCAACCTACTGATAAGTTGAATTTGAATGAGGTTCCGATTGTTAAAGACTTCCCTGGTGTATTTTCCGAGGAGTTACCAGGTTTACCACCGGATAGGGAGATTGAATTTGTGATTGACCTTATGCCAGGCACTGCGCCAATTTCTAGAAGTCCTTATAGAATGGCATCGGCTGAACTTCAAGAATTGAAAATTCAGCTTCAGAACTTGCTTGAGAAAGGGTTTATACAACCTAGTTCTTCATCATGGGGTGCACCTATGTTGTTTGTGAGAAAGAAGGACGGCACGCTTCGGTTATGTATTGATTATAGGGGACTTAATCAAGTCACGATTAAGAACAAATACCCCTTGCCGTTGATTGAAGAATTGTTTGACCAGTTGCAGGGTGCGAGTGTTTACTCCAAATTTGACTTGAGGCAGGGTTACTATCAACTCAGGATTCGGAGTGACGATATACCTAAGACGGCATTCAGGACTAGATATGGCCACTATGAATTTGTTGTGTTACCGTTTGGATTGACGAATGCACCAGCCGCATTCATGGACTTAATGTAGAGGGTTTTTCGACCTTATCTTGATCAGTTTGTCGTAATCTTTATTGACGACATTTTAGTGTACTCTAAGAATGAGGCTGAACATGAACAACATTTGAAGATTGTGCTACAGACTTTGCAAGAGAACAAGCTTTTTGCAAAATTCAGCAAGTGTGAATTCTGGTTGAATCAAATATCTTTTCTAGGCCATATCATTTCAGATCAAGGAATTTCTGTAGACCTAGCTAAGATTGAAGTTGTTTCGTCTTGGAAGAGGCCTGAAACGGTGTCAGAGATTCGGAGTTTTCTAGGTTTGGCAAGTTACTATCGGAGGTTTGTTAAAGATTTTTCTAAAATTTCTGGACCTTTAAGCCAGTTGACCCGAAAGAAAGTTACTTACAACTGGGATGCTAAATGTGAATCCAGTTTCCAAGAACTGAAGAAGAGACTAACTACAGCCCCTATACTAGCTTTACCTAAGGGTATAGAAAACTTTGTTGTCTACAGTGATGCATCTAAAGAAGGTTCGGGCTGTGTTTTAATGCAGAATGGTAAGGTGATTGCCTATGCTTCTAGGAAGTTGAAACCTTATGAAGTCAATTACCCTACACATGATCTTGAGTTAGCTGCAGTTGTGTTTGCTTTAAAGAAGTGGCGTCATTACTTGTGGGGTGGCAGATTTGAAATTTTTACTGACCACAAGAGTCTCAAATATTTATTTTCACAAAAGGATTTGAATATGAGGCAGTGAAGATGGCTTGAGCTATTAAGTGGCTACAATTGCTCTATAAACTACGTGCCAGGTAAGGCAAATGTTATTGCGGATGCTTTGAGCCGAAAGGCTACTGTTGCAAGTTTAATTATCAAGGATTGGGAGACTTTGGAAGAAATTTGTTCATGGAAGCCAGAAGTTACTGAGGTAGGGATTTGATTTGCTAGCTTACAAATTCAGTCGGGATTGCTAGCACAAATCAGGGAGGCACAGAAGACTGATCCTCACATCTTGAAAATCCAAGAAAAAGCAAAAGGGGGAGTGTCGGAGTTTAAATTACATGCATATGGTATCTTTAGATTCAGGGACAGAGTGTGTGTTCCTGGTGATCCGACTTTGAAGAATGAGATTATGTCCGAGGTACATAATTCAAGATATACGATTCACCCGGGCAGTACTAAAATGTATAGAGATCTGAAACAACACTTCTGGTGGAACAATATGAAGAGGGAGATTGCTGGGTATGTATCCAGGTGTTTAACTTGTCAGAGGGTTAAAGTTGAGCATCAGAGGCCAGCCGGGCTTCTGCAACCGTTGTCGATTCCGCAATGGAAATGGGTGCATATAACAATGGACCTTGTGACCGATCTTCCTAGATCTCCGAGAGGATGTGATTATGTTTGGGTTGTTGTGGACCGATTGACTAAGGTATCACACTTTATTCTCATGAACAAACAGGATAGTCTTGATAAACTAGCTAAGCTTTATGTTGCTCATATTGTGAGACTTCATGGTGTGCCGTAGAGTATAGTGTCAGATAGAGATCCTAGATTTAGATCTCATTTTTGGCAGAAGTTGCAAGAGGCTATGGGAACTAAATTGAGCTTCAGTACTGCATACCATCCACAAACTGATGGCCAGTCTGAGAGAACTATCAGGATCTTGAAAGACATGCTTCGGGAATATGTGTTAGACTTTGGGAAGAATTGGGAGAAGTTTTTTCCTTTAGCGGAGTTCGCCTATAATAATAGTTATCAATCTACTGTAGGTATGGCTCCCTACGAGGCGTTGTACGATCGTAAATGCAGATCCCCATTATATTGGGAAGAGGTTGGAGAGATGAGAACAGTTGATCCGACTGTGTTACCTGAGATGATTAAGATGATGGATAATGTTCATCTTATTCGCCAGCGTATGTTTACACCTCAGAGTCGTCAGAAGAGTTATGCAGATAAGTATCATCGGGATCTTGAGTTTGATTTGGGAGATTGAGTGTTTCTTAAGATTTCTCCTCAAAAGGGATTGATTCAGCATGGTAAGAGCGGGAAACTTAGTCCCAGGTATGTGGGTCCGTATGAGATCACCGAAAAGGTAGGTCTTTTGGCTTATCGGTTAGCTTTACCTCTGAGCTTGTCAAGACTGCACGATGTTTTCCACGTATCAATGTTGAGGAAATATCATCTAGATCCTTCACATGTACTTGAACCAGAGCCTTTGTAGATTGAGGAGAAGTTGACTTATGAGGAAAAACCGATTCGAATTGTGGATCGAAAAGTTCAGGAACTTCGCAGGAAGAGAATTCCGCTAGTAAAGGTTATGTGGAATCATCATGGGTTTGAGGAAGCGACTTGGGAAAGAGAGGACCAGGTTCGGAATCAGTATCAGGAGTTGTTTGTTGACCAGGTAAGAATTGCGTGGGCGCAATTGTTTTAAGGGGGAGAGGGTGTAATACCTGAGCCCGGAATGTGGAATTTTCTTGTTATTTATTTTGAAAATTATATTTTCTTAAGTTCTTTGAAATCAAATTGTTATTTCTTTATTGTTGCAAAGTGCATTGCATTTCGAGAGAGATAGTTAGAGGGTGTTTTTTAGTCCTCAACAAATAGTGAAACTAGTATTTTGGTGTCTTAAATTTTATATTTTATTTGTTGTTAGCTAGAATTAATTTGTTGATGGTTATTATAGCTTTAAAATGCATAAAAATAGGCAATTTGACCAAATTAAGTTAGGTTGACCAAGTGCTTTGACCATTGACCAAGCTTGTCACCTTATAAGCTTAAAACAATTCAAAAAACAAAAAAAAACAAAAGCTGAAAAATAGAAAGGTGCAGGCCGAAACATAGAGAGAAAAAAAAATTTCAACCTTCCAAACTTCAAATCTTCGCGTGAGCACGTGCGGGGTTGTTACCGAGGCATCCAGCAAGGTTTTCTTAGCGACTAGGAGTGTCCAAGGTGAGGGAAGCATGTTATTTGCGCATTTGAATAACATGTATATCAACTTTATGATTTTTGGGTTTTATCTGTAGTTTGTTGTTTTAATCGTTTTGATGCTTCAAGAATGTTCCTTGACAATTGTAGAACATGTATTTATAGCTTTTTAACATTTTCTGCGGTTGAATGTTGAGATTGTAAAATAAAATGTCAATTGAATAGTAAAACATGAATAGTAAACCCTCGAAACGTAGAAGTTGCGTTGTTATGCGTTCTGTTGATGTAGAAAGATGCTAGATATGCTAGAATGCCTAAATGCATGGTTTGTTTAGGTTGCGTAATGGAAAAATGAGAAAAATGCATTGGTAAAAGTCGGGGTCGTTTAGGTCGAGTTTAGCGTTTTCTCGTTTTGCATGATGGCATTGTCTCGAGAGGCCATGGAAGCACTTTTGGTTCGGTTATGGTGTTGGTTGGGTGTTTGGTTAGAGTAGTTGTAGTTCAAACAAGCAAAGGGGAAAATCGGGGCTTTGCGTGAATTCTATGGTAAAGTAGGGTTTCGGGGTCTTTAGACGTGCCTTATGGTGACCTAGGAGGATTGGTGAAGTCGGTTTCCAGAACTCGTGGCTCGTTTGGAAATAGTAGCGTTTTGATAGTTGGGGTCGATTTGTGATTTTGCTTGTTTTCTTAATATTATGCATATAGAATGTTTAATATGCTTGTTAGAGTTGATTTTGATTGAAATGCCTATTCAACTATTGCTATTGCGTGCGAGAGTAACCTACTTTGTTATTCTCCCACGTGTGGCTTTATTGCTCGATTGCTCGATTGCTCGATTGTTGCATTGTATATTGTATTGCATTCATAGAGTCAGGGGCGGAGTGATGGGCATCTCTGGGTAGCCTCAGGTTGCCAGTGTTGGTTGCCTTAGCTCCGTGTCCTATTCCATTTCTCACTTGGGTTGCCTCCCAGGGAGATTTGGGTCGTAGAATTGATGGATACTTCTGGGGTATTCCAAACTGAAGTTATAAGGTGGTTTAGGCCGGCGCGTCGTCATCGAATTCGTGATTGAAAGTTGCTCGTGGAAAGAGTATTGTATCCTTTGAATGAGTGTTTATGGTTTTAAAGCTTGTCTTGTTTTATTGTTGGCTTTGCTTGTATCTCTATATGATATTTGTATGAATTGCTTGACTAATTGCATTGCATTCTCCTCTCATCTCCGTCCTTGAGACCAATTGCCCTCTCTGAGCAATAGTTTTTGCTCATTCCTTTCTATACCATATTTTTACAGGAGTAGTTGAAGCTGATCCTCTTGAGGTAATTGAGGAGGAGGAGCAAGTGGAGGTGTTTCCTTGATAGCACTTCTTTACTTAGCTGGTGGTTGGTTGCTAGACTTTTGTGCGAGCCATGCTTGATGTGTTTAATGCTTGGTCGTCACTTTATTTTAATGCTTGTAGCCTTGTATGTTGTTCTAGTTTGAGGCCTTTATGGTCTTTTGTTGTAAAAGTTTAAAGGATTGTAAAGTTGTAAAGTTATACTCACGTGACAAGTAAAGAATTGCATACTAATGGTTAACTGTTTAGTGGCATAAATACTTGTCTAGTATGCATGACTTTTTGGTTTGCAAAGTTGTTAATGAGAAGATGTATATTTTCTAAAAGAAACTTGTCTTGTTTCAAGTGTATATTATGGTTCGCAAGTATTATATTGATTGTAGGGTTTTCGGATCGTCCACGTTACAGAGGAGACTCCATCCGTGTGTCGGGTCTGGGCTTGGCCTTTTGCGGGGTTGGGTCGGGGCGTGACAGACCAAATTTTTTTGACTAATGTTGTTGCCTAAGAATAGTTCTTAGAAACATAATTATGTTTTACATTTGTATGCTCTTTTGTTTTCTTCTTGATAATGTATTATAAGAAAGGTTGTGATACTTATAGTTTGATAAGTAGAACAAGTTTAATATGTTCATGAGTTGTATGCTTTTAATGATTGCATAAGTGTATGCAAGATTTAAAAGAATGTAATTCTAAACTTACAAATTGTTGTGTAGTAAGTGTAACAACCCGATCCTTCACAAGACCGGAGCCTCGATCCAAAAACCATGGTCACAAAAAATAAGGGAAAACGGACGAAGTCTGCTCTTTTTATAAGATTATCCAATTACCAATATTTAGAAGAAATAGCAACAAACTATAAACCATCATTCACAACCAACCCCAACTTTTAACATCGCAACAACCTTCAATCCTCTTGGCCATCCGAGCCCTTCTATTTCCACAAACTATAACATACAGGCATGCATTCATTAACTGTTGAAGTTCTATGTTTATAATTTCATTTATCATACCACTCTAATATTTTCTATTTAACTTTCTTATAATTTAAGTCATCAACCATCTTTCTCTTAATCCCACACAAGCATGCAGGTTAAACTTAGACAACAAAGTAAAACATTAAAGTTATTACATATCCACTACAACTATTTAATCATACAAATCTTTCAGCTCATATTACATTCCCTCAGATAACATAAATACATGCAATTTTGAAATATCAATATACTTTACATCACAACACATAAAAACACTCATCCACAGCTACAAGCATGCAATGAAGCCTCTGAACTCCCTCTAGGGATCCAGTTACTTGTATACCTGTAAAATATTAGAAAGGAAGGGTGAGCATACAATATATGTATACTCAATGAGGGAGGGAAACAGTCAACCGGGGAGATTTTTTAAAACATTTTCGTGCAGTGAAACCAATAATCGCAAGTTTAACAATAATACAAGTCAACAAGTAAATAACCAACTATATTCAATTCAATAAAAAGAATATCGATCGATAGCCCTTATCCCTCCAATTCCTTGAACCACGAACTTGATCTCAAACACGATATGCCGGCATCCTTTTACACTAATGGGTACTCCGTGTGAAACCCCACTTTTCTGCTTTAACTTGATTTACGTGCTTTGTCTCGTTTTGCGTGCATATGACCTGTTTATGTGCTATAGGGCCTAGAATGTTATAATTTTGATATCAATACTCCTAATACATGCTAAATGTGCATTCATAAAATTTTCATCAAAAACGGAGTCAGAAATTTTATCGTCGATTTTCAATGAATAGTATTTTCGAAACACGTCCGCTAAAATTTTGAAACTAGTCTTTTTAACCATTCTAGACCTAGTCCACGGACTTTAATAGACCTGTGTTTGATGAAAACGGTTTTAAAATCGGCTTAAGAATTTATGAGGGTTTTTTTACTGACTTTTGCGAAAATCGAGTTTTAAGCCGACTCGGGTGAAATTGTTTGATTGTAAAACTTCTTGTCACCTAAAAATAATTTACTTGAGCTAGCTTGGGTGTTGAATAATTGTTTTGAACTTTGGTGATCAAGAAAATGCATTTAAAGTCAAGAAAACACAAAAAAATGCTAAGTTTCAACTTTGACTTTCATTTAAATGGTTGACCAACAAGCTTATATCACCAACACACACTCACAAAGCACAAACACACCCACAATTGCACACACATTGCCGAGAGGGATAAGAGAGAAAAGAGAAAAGAGATTTCAAGGTTTTCAAAGCAATTTTTCAAAGAAAAAGCTAGTTTTTGTCCGTAGAATTTCGTGCCAACTTGGATTCCGCTTGTTGGGCACGCCTTGCACGCATTCCTAGGCTTTTATCGCATCAAAGGTGAGAGAAAAATTCTGGATCTCAAAAGTTGTCTTTTACATTTTTGCGTATAAATGAAAATCGAATCGTTAGAATTCTAATCTGATGTTAGATTATTTTTCCTTGCATGCTAGGGATCACTTAGCTGTAATACTGCGAGTTTTTATCGGTTGTAGCATAATTTTTATTTTTCGAGTATTTAAATTTGATTAATTTGTTCAATGTTGATTAAATTGAGTTGTGTTGATCGGAATCGATTGCCGTCGATTTCTAAATGTTTGATAATTACGTGGTAGCGCCGTTGTAATGCCGAATTTTCGATTATGATGTTTGGGTGAAAATCCAAAAAATTCAGCCTTGACACCTTAGGGTTTTAGGGTTATCGGGCAAGCTTTGGAAGAATTATGATGGTTTTTCTAGGGGGTGATTAGTTGGTTGAATGGGTGAGTGATAGAAACTGGTTTGGCGTTGTTTGGATTAGTAGAATGTAAGATATGATTATTTGAAGTTAGGTTGTCTTTCTTTAAAATGCTAGATCGAGCCTTAGTTGATTGGGTGTGGGTTGAGTGATTGAATGGTGAGTTGTTGACGGGTAAATTAGGGATTGATTGTGTGTTTAATGCATGTTCGGTTAGATGGCCTACTTTGTCATCTAACTTAGTTATATGTTGTTTAATTGGTTATTGATGTTATTATGATGATAATATGATTATTGATGATTATTGATTGATGATTGATGCCGGGAGATAAACAGTTCTGATAGACTGTCCTCCTGTGAATGATTGATGTTTATTATTATTGCTGGGTCTCTGGTATATGTGTGCCACCTCTCGGGCAGCATTGGGTTGTCGGGTTGATAACGGCATGACTATCAGAGATTGCCTCCAGCTCGCATGACGGAGGAGTCATGGAGGGCGAGGTTATTGGGGGTACCCCGGGTGCATGAGTTTATGGGAGTCACAAGAAGGCTGTTATGATCGTGATGGTGTTTGGAGCTACACCAACTAGAGTATCCTTTATTGAATGGTCATATAGTTATGTGATGATTTTATTATTGTTGTTATTGTGTGTTTACTGACTCAAAGGATTATTCCAAGGAGTTAAGTAGACCTTGCTCGAGATCTATCGGATCCTCACTGGGCTTATTTTCTATAAGCTCACTCTCTATTATTGCATGCATACAGGTGTACTTTTGCAGGATTACAGGTACGTGCCTCCTGAAGAGGAGAATGTAGAAAACGTGCCTTACGTGGATGAGTCCTATGTTCCAGAGTCTTATCCGTGATGTCGTACATGTTTTATTATCTTGTAAATTAACTTAGTAGACTTTTATCTGCTTTGTAGTTTATAATGTATAAGATGTTGATAAGTTAATGAATTAGTTGATGTTGTCTTAGTAGCCTTTATTTTGTTTATGATTAGGTTGCTAGATTGGCTCAATATGTTTTTGTATTGTATATTAAGGTTTATGTATTATGTTGGAACGGAGGCGTATAACGAGAAATGGTTATTGTATAATATAGTTATGATGTATGTTGTATTTATTGAGGAGTTATTTGTTGTATGGTTGTGGAGTTGATGTATGTTGTTCTATTGAGGTTGGTTTAAGACCTCGGTATCCTATTTACTGTCGTTATACTGCTGAAATTCCGTTGCGTCCTGACTGATTATAGGAGGGGTCGAGTTGGGGCGTGACATTTAAGTGGTATCAGAGCTCATGTTAGTTGTCAACCGGGGTATTCTCGGAATGTGGGTAATGGTCTTAGCATAAAAGTATGTATGAATTGAAAGAAAAGTGATCTAGGTATTAATATGATTAAATGATTAAGTGATTATGTGATTATGTGATTTAGTACTTATGTGATTATGTGATCAATTTGTTTATGTGTTTTATATGACTTTGTTGTTTATGTGCTAATAGTTGTTCATAACCTGTTTATATGCTATAACCTGTGCTAACTCTTTGATTAGTAGATGGCCGGTCGATTGAGAACCAGAGGTAGGCCTGAGATGATTGATGATACTCCGAGTAACGCAGCACCGGGCCGTGATAGGGATGATGACCGATTGGGGGCAGCTATGGAGAGGATTGCAGAGTTAGTGGCTAGTCAGGCACAGTTATTAGCAGGGCAGGCTGCCCAGAATCAGGTTATGCAGGCTCAGCTACTGAATATTCAGGGTGGTAATCACTGGCGTGGTACCCTGAAGGAGTTCTTGTGATATCATCCACCGAGATTTCAGGGGGAGCCGGACGATAGGAAGGCGGAGGTATGGATTATCAAGTTGGAGAAGATTTATGATCCACTTGGCTATACTGATGAGCAGAAAGTCTCTTTTGCCGTGTACTTGTTAGATGATGAGGCAGAGGAGTGGTGGTGCACGGTAAGGACTAGCTGGGCGGCACAGGGTATTCCTTATGTTTAGGGTACCTTTCTGATGGCTTTCTGGGCAAAGTATGTCCCGAGGATTGCGAGGGAACGGAGAGAGGCAGAGTTTCTAGCCTTGGTACAGGGAGATGCTACAGTGGCTCAATATGAGGCCACATTTACTCGATTGTCCCGGTATGCACCGGAGTATGTGGCAGACGAGGAGCAGAGGACTCGTAGGTTCATGTTGGGGTTGAGGCCCGAGATTCAGGATGTGATGGCTCTAAATCGGTATGATATTTTCACTGAGGCTTTTGAGGCAACTTCTAGACTAGAGAAGAGAAAAGGGGACTAGCTTGTGTCTAGTCAGCCTAGTAAGAAGCCGTATCAGCTGCAGTATTAGCAGGGTGTGTATAGGCCTCCCGTACAGCAGGTTAGGTTCAGGCCACCAGCACAGCAGGGTTCTTTTAGGCCACAGGGGCAGCAGAGTTACTATCGGCCTCAGTTTCAGCAGGGGCCATATCAGGTTCAGTCCCAGTTTAGGCCAGCCCAGTCTCAGGGTCAGTACAGGCCTAGTTTGGTAAGGCCTCAGCAGTAGCAGGCTAGATCAGCTGTTTCTTCAGCTCCTGGTTCTTCTAGGGGCAGTGTTAGTGCATCATCATCGCAGTGTACACACTGCAACCGCACGGGGCATGTGGAGGCCGATTGCAGGGTGAAAGTAGGGACGTGGTTAGGTTGCAGTAGCAATTAGCATAGGGCGAGGGATTGCCCTAGGTATGCGAGGACTGAGGGTCGGACAGCGACTCAGGGTTATCAGGGCCGACCTGCAGCCAGTGCACCTCAGCAGCAGCAGCGGGTTCAGGCTCAGGCCTACGCAGTTGACTTAGAGGAGATGCCTGAGGAGACTGCAGTTGTGGAAGGTAACTTCCTTATACTTGATCAACTTGTTAAAGTGTTGATTGATTCTGGTGCTACGCATTCTTTCATTACTCCTGAAAGATTGCCTTATGTGGTTGAGATTAGTACCTCTTTGACTGATAAGTATGTGACTGGCCTAGTTTGTAAGGATTGTATAATACATGTTAAGGGGCATAATTTTCCTTCGGACCTTATCTTATTTCCTATTCGGGGGTATGATGTTATCTTGGGTATGGATTGGCTTTCTAAGTATGATGCCCAGTTGAACTGTAGAACCAAGGTAGTACAGTTTCGTTTGCCAGATCAGCCAGTAGTTGAGGTAGTAGGGAATCGGGGTGCAAAGACGAGTTTTGTTATCTCAGTAACTAAAGCCGTTAAGTTGGTGAGTAAGGGGTGTTCGGGTTATCTAGCTTATTTGATCAACAAGCCATCTGATAAACTACAGCTAGAGGAAGTCCCTATTATTCAGGAATATCCCTATGTATTTCCCGAGGAGTTGCCAGGGTTACTGCCAGAGAGAGATGTGGAATTTGTGATCAATCTTATTCCCGGTACTCAACCTATTTCTAAATCAGCGTACCAGATGGCACCAGCTGAGTTGAAGGAGTTGAAGACTCAGTTACAGGAGTTATTGGAGAAGGGATTCATTCAGCAGAGTTCTTCACCTTGGGGAGCTCCTGTTTTGTTTGTGAAGAAGAATGATGGTACCTTGAGATTGTGTATTGATTACCGTGGTTTGAATCAGGTGACCATCAAGAACAAGTATCCTTTGCCACTGATTGAAGAGTTGTTCGATCAACTTCAGGGAGCCAAAGTATATTCTAAATTTGATTTGAGGCAGAGGTATTATCAGCTTCGGATTCGCACGGAGGATGTTCCGAAGTCTGCCTTCAGGACTCGGTACGGGCATTATGAGTTTGTTGTTATGCCCTTTGGATTAACTAATGCACCAGCAGCATTCATGGATCTTATGCATCGGGTTTTTCAGCCGTATTTAGACCAGTTCATGGTAATCTTTATTGATGATATCTTGGTCTATTCTAAATCTGAATCGGAGCACGAGCAACATCTACGGCTTGTATTAGAGAAGCTGCAGGAGCATCAGTTGTTTGCCAAGTTCAGCAAATGTGAATTTTGGCTGCAACGCATATCTTTTCTTGGCCATGTTATTACACAGAGCGGTATTTCTGTAGATCCCATTAAGATTGAATCGGTGATGTCTTGGAAACGGCCAGAGAATGTTTCTGAGGTCCGTAGCTTTCTTGGCTTGGCAGGTTATTACCGTAGGTTTGTCAAGGACTTTTCGAAGATTGCTGGGCCACTTTCTAAATTGACTCAGAAACGGACTATCTTTAATTGGGATGAGAAGTGTGAGAGTGGGTTTCAGGAGTTGAAAAAGAGGTTGACTACTGCTCCAGTACTTGCTCTACCAGAAGGGACCGATAATATGATTATTTACAGCGATGCATCCAAGGAGGGCTTGGGATGTGTTCTTATGTAGGATGGCCGAGTTATTGCTTATGCTTCCCGGAAGTTGAAGCCTTATGAGGTGAATTATCTGACTCATGATCTTGAGTTGGCAACAGTTGTCTTCACACTGAAGAAGTGGCGTCATTATCTGTAGGGCAGTAAGTTCGAGATTTTCACTAATCATAAGAGTCTGAAGTACTTGTTCTCACAGAAGGAGTTGAATATGCGCCAGCGGAGATGGATGGAGCTTCTTGGAGATTATAATTGTTCTATCAATTATCTGCCTGGCAAGGCAAATGTTGTAGCAGATGCTCTTAGTCAGAAGGCGAGTATCTCTTGTTTGGCTGTCAAGAAGTGGGAGATTCTTGAGGAATTCACTTATTGGAGACCGGAGTTGACTCAGGTTGGGGTGATGTGTTCACATCTCCGTATTCAACCTTTATTGTTGTCTCAGATCAGGGAAGCTCAGTAACTTGATGTTAAACTTCAGAAGATCAAGGATCAGATCACGGATGATCAGTCTGACTTTATACTGCATGAGGATGGTATTCTTCGATTTCGGAACAGGGTTTGTGTTCCCGATGAACCGGGCTTGAGGCAAGGTATTTTGGAGGAAGCTCATAATTCTAAATACACTATTCATCCCGGTGGAACAAAGATATATCGGGATTTGAAGCAACATTACTGGTGGAATAATATGAAGAGGGAGGTTGCTCAGTTTGTATCTAGATGTTTGACTTGTCAGATGGTGAAAGCTGAGCATCAACGACCAGCAGGTCTGCTTCAGCCGTTGGCTATACCACAGTGGAAATGGGAGCATATTACGATGGACTTCGTCACTGGTTTACCTAGAACACCGAGGGGTAATGATGCAGTTTGAGTTGTCATGGATCGTTTGATAAAGACAGCTCATTTCATTTCGATGAGGATGGGAGATGAGGTTACAAAGTTGACGGGTCTTTATTTGGATCAAATTGTTAGACTTCACGGTCTTCCATCTAGTATTGTCTCAGATCGAGATCCTCAATTTACTTCTCGTTTGTGGGAGAAACTTCAGGAGACCTTGGGTACTCAGTTGAACTTCAGTACCGCGTATCATCCGCAGACTGACGGTCAGTCAGAGCGGACTATTCAGATTCTGGAAGATATGCTTAGGGCTTGTGTTTTGGACTTCGGGAAGAACTGGGAGAAACATCTACCACTTGCCGAGTTTGCCTATAACAATAGTTATCAAGCTACTATTGGGATGACACCTTTCGCAGCTCTTTACAGTCGTAAGTGCCGTTCACCTTTATATTGGGACGAGGTAGGAGAGATGAAGACTATTGATCCCACTATCATGCCAGAGCTTCTTGAGAAGATCGAGAATGTTCAGTTGATCAGGCAGAGAATGCTTACGGCGCAGAGTAGATTCAAGAGTTATGCTGATAAGCGTCGTCGGGATTTGGAGTTTGCAGTCGGAGATCGGGTTTTCTTGAGATTATCTCCTCGTAAGGGGTTTGTTCGTTATGGTAAATGTGGAAAGCTGAGTCCGAGATTTGTTGGGCCGTTTGAGATTACCGACAGGGTTGGTAAGTTGGCATATCGGTTGGCTTTACTGGAGAACTTCTCTAATGTCCACGATGTATTTCACGTGTCTAATTTGCGAAAATATAATCCAGATCCTTCTCATATTCTTGAGCCAGAGCCGTTACAACTTCGTGAGAATCTGACTTATGACGAGCATCCGATTCGTATTCTTGATCAGCTGGAACGAGAGTTGAGGTCGAAGAAGATTCCGATGGTTAAGGTGTTGTGGAAGCATCACGGTATCGACGAAGCTACTTGGGAGAGACGGGATCAGATGCAGCAGCAGTACCCAGATCTGTTCAGTACATCAAGTAAGAATTTCGAGTGCGAAATTTCTTTAAGGGAGGGAGAATATGAAACCCCACTTTTCTACTTTAACTTGATTTACGTGCTTTGTCTCGTTTTGCATGCATATGACCTGTTTATGTGCTATAGGGTCGCCTAGAATGTTATAATTTTGATATCAATACTCCTAATACGTGCTAAATGTGCATTCATAAAATTTTCATAAAAAACGGAGTCAAAAATTTTATCGTCGATTTTCAGTGAATAGTATTTTCGAAATACGTCCGCTAAAATTTTGAAACTGGTCTTTTTAACCCTTCTAGACCTAGTCCATGGACTTTAATAGACCTGTGTTTGATGAAAACGGTTTTAAAATCGGCTTAAGAATTTATTAGTCTTTTTTCACCGACTTTTGCGAAAATCGAGTTTTAAGCCGACTCGGGTGAAATTGTTTGATTGTAAAACTTCTTGTCACCTAAAAATAATTTACTTGAGCTAGCTTGGGTGTTGAATAATTGTTTTGAACTTTGGTGATCAAGAAAATGCATTTAAAGTCAAGAAAACACAAAAAAATGCTAAGTTTCGACTTTGACTTTCATTTAAATGGTTGACCAACAAGCTTATATCACCAACACACACTCACAAAGCACAAACACACCCACAATTGCACACACATTGCCGAGAGGGAGAAGAAAGAAAAGAGAAAAGAGTTTTCAAGGTTTTCAAAGCAATTTTTCAAAGAAAAATCTAGTTTTTGTCCGTAGAATTTCGTGCCGACTTGGATTCCGCTTGTTGGGCACGCCTTGCACGCATTCCTAGGCTTTTATCGCATCAAAGGTGAGAGAAAAATTCTGGATCTCAAAAGTTGTCTTTTACATTTTTGCGTATAAATGAAAATCGAACCGTTAGAATTCTAATTTGATGTTAGATTATTGTTCCATGCATGCTAGGGATCACTTAGCTGTAATACTATGAGTTTTTATCGGTTGTAGAATAATTTTTATTTTTCGGGTATTTAAATTTGATTAATTTGTTCAATGTTGATTAAATTGAGTTGTGTTGATCGGAATCGATTGCCGTCGATTTCTAAATGTTTGATAATTACATGGTAGCGCCGTTGTAATGCCAAATTTTCGATTATGATGTTTGGGTGAAAATCCGGAAAATTCAGCCTTGACACCTTAGGGTTTTAGGGTTATCGGGCATGCTTTGGAAGTGTTATGGTGGTTTTCCGAGGGGGCTAATGTAGTTGGTTGAATGGGTGAGTGATAGAAACTTGTTTGGCGTTGTTTGGATTAGTAGAATGTAAGATATGATTATTTGAAGTTAGGTTGTCTTTCTTTAAAATGCTAGATCGAGCCTTAGTTGATTGGGTGTGGGTTGAGTGATTGAATGGTGAGTTGTTGACGGGTAAATTAGGGTTTGATTGTGTGTTTAATGCATGTTCGGTTAGATGGCCTACTTTGTCATCTAACTTAGTTATATGTTGTTAAATTGGTTATTGATGTTATTATGATGATAATATGATTATTGATGATTATTGATGATTATTGATTGATGATTGATGCCGGGAGATAAACAGTTCTGCTAGACTGTCCTCCTGTGAATGATTGATGTTTATTATTATTGCTGGGTCTCTGGTATGTGTGTGCCACCTCTCGGGCAGCATTGGGCTGTCGGGTTGATAACGGCATGACTATCAAAGATTGCCTCCAGCTCGCATGATGGAGGTGTCATGGAGGGCGAGGTTATTGGGGGTACCCCGGGTGCGTGAGTTTATGGGAGTCACAAGAAGGCTGTTATGATCGTGATGGTGTTTAGAGCTACACCAACTAGAGTATCCTTTATTGAATGGTCATATAGTTATGTGATGATTTTATTATTGTTGTTATTGTGTGTTTACTGACTCAAAGGATTATTCCAAGGAGTTAAGTAGACCTTGCTCGAGATCTATCGAATCCTCGCTGGGCTTATTTTATATAAGTTCACTCTCTATTATTGCATGCATACGAGTGTACTTTCGCAGGATTACGGTACGTGCCTCCTGAAGAGGAGAATGTGGAAAACGTGCCTTACGTGGATGAGTCCTATGTTCCAGAGTCTTATCCGTAATGTCGTACATGTTTTATTATCTTGTAAATTAACTTAGTAGACTTTTATCTGCTTTGTAGTTTATAATGTATAAGATGTTGATAAGTTAATGAATTAGTTGATGTTGTCTTAGTAGCCTTTCTTTTGTTTATGATTAGGTTGTTAGATTGGCTCAATATGTTTTTGTATTGTATATTAAGGTTTATGTATTATGTTGGAACGGAGGCGTATAACGAGAAATGGTTATTGTATAATATAGTTATGATGTATGTTGTATTTATTGAGGAGTTTTTTGTTGTATGGTTGGGGAGTTGATCTATGTGGTTCTATTGAGGTTGGTTTAAGACCTCGGTATCCTATTTACTGTCGTTATACTGCTGAAATTCCGTTGCGTCCTGACTGATTATAGGAGGGGTCGAGTTGGGGCGTGACACTCTGGATGTACCCGATGCCTACGACCCACACCCTCTGGCATACTCCATATCAGGCGAGTGAGGGACAAGGGTACGGAGCTAGAGCAACCAACACTGGCAAGTCCGATGCCGCCTAGAGAGGCCCATCGCATCCATCCCGAACGATGAGGTTATGCAACCATCAAGACAATAACACAAATAACACTAACCACAACAAGATAATTCAATAACCATATATTCAAAACTAGTCAATTCAATTTATAAGCAATATAAGCAGTTTATAATCAATATATCTTTAAACTATTTCCTCCAATAAACTAGTTCTATTACTTATTAACCACACAATGTCCTTTATAATACAAAGCGATAAATCAATTAAAATGTCAAGTAAGATGAATCCCTCACCTCTAGAAAGCCAAGCACACAAAAACTAGTCAAATACCATTTCTAATCTTCTCCAATGGCATCAACTTCCTTCAATTCCTAGTTAGGCGGTTATGCAATAAAATCATGCTCCATAACATCCACACACATACAGAACCCAATATCACCAAAAAGGCCCCTCTTGTTCAATCGACTTCCTACAAGTTCAAATCACATTCTAGCAATTCCAAGCATTAATCTAGTCATTTTAACAATTGTGGCACCCATTACAAGCATCGAATCAAGCATTAACCATTAATTCAACAAAATACTATTCATTCCTCCAACTTTCCCAAGCCACCACCACTGTCACGCCCCAACTCGGCCCCATTTACGATCAGTCAGGACGCAATGAAATTTTGGTAATATAACGTTTGTAACATGGACAACTGGACTCTAAACCAATCCTTTAAATCATCACACAACCAACTTTAAACTTCAGGAACCATTTCAACAACATACATACATTCACACCCCACATTATACAACCATACAACATCCTAACCACAAGTTATATGCCTCTATTTCAACAACATATCTCAAGCTATAATATACATATGCATAATAGATATAAAACTAGTCTAGCAACATATTCATTTCCAAAAGTAAGACTACTACACTAGCATTATACTTTTCACTATCTTTAAAGCATTTTATACGATACAACCTTTAAAACTTTAAACATTACAATATATTTCATATTATAGAACAACATAGAAGCATTCCAGCAAAGGCATCAAGGACAAGACTCTTGCACATTTGACTTGTCCACATAAGGCTCGTACTCAGTCTCCTGAGGCACGTACCCTAAATCCAACTCGGTAACACCTGAAAGTCAGCAAAGAGGGTGAGCTTATATATAACAAAGCTCAGCGAGGGTTCAAAAGATGTTTTGGAAATATTTTCTCTTTACCACTTGAGAAATCATCCTAGATACAATAACAATCAATAAACTTCATCAACATCAACAATTCAATTCAAGCATCATAAATAACCATTCAGTTGAGAAATGATACTCTAATTAGTGTAGCTCCATACGGCGTCATGATCTCAACCAACTTTTAATAACACCCAATAATACATTCCGAAAGTACCTCATCTAGCCCCTCCCTCCATGGCATCTCCGCCCATGTGAACTGGGGGTAGTACATGATAGTCATGTCATTTTCAACCCGACAGCCCGACGTTGCCCGAGAGGTGGCACACACTATCATGACTCATGATAATAACATTAAACATTTCATATTCCGAGAAACAACAAAGTAGGTTGTTCCCCGGTACAACAACAATCACTAATCAATTAACAGTACTTCAATCAACATAACATTAATTAAACAACTAAGACAACCAAGTTAGATGACAAAGTAGGCCACCCAACCTAACACACATTTCAACATGCTTCCAAACCCAAACCTACTTTCCAACAATTCATGAAACAACCACTCAAACACCACCCAACAACCAAAGACAACATTTTAGCATTTCAAAAAAAGAGTACAAAAACTTCTAAAATTCATAACTTACAATCTACTAATCAAACAACCCCCGAACCTTTTCCTATCACTCCATCACACATGCAACTACATTAACCCCCTCGGAAACCAACTAAAAGCCATCCAAAACAAGCCCAACAAACCTAATTTTGGCAATGCACATTGGCTGAATTTTTTGACCTTTTCCTATGGCATTCAAATTAAAAATTTGGCATTACAACATTACTACACAATAATTAACAAGCCTATAGAAGCAACAACCATTCAATTCTAACTACTACAACAACAATTATTCAAATATAAGCCAATAAATTAATTTAAATGCTCAAAAATTAGAAATACATGATACTACCGTTCAAAATGGCTATAAATGCATATAATTGGTCCTTGTCACCTTCTAAGCAATAATCTAACATCAATTTAACAAAATAACAACTAACAATGCATCAACCAAAAACTCAACTCAACTTTGAAATAATGAACTATATTTTTTCCTCACTTTGATGCCAAATGATGTTAGGAATGTGTAGAATGGATGCCCAACAAGCTATTGCAAACTTTGAATGACAAGATTTGGCCTTGAAATGAAGATTTGCCTTGAAACTTTGCTTGAAAACCTAAGTAAAAATTCTCTATTTTCTCTCCCAAGGCTTACGGCAATGTGTGTGAGTTTTTAGTATGTTTTATGTTTTTTTTTCATATAATATGTATGTATAAGGTATATATTGTAACACCCCGATCCCTCACGAGACCGAGGTCCCGATCCCAAAACCCAAGGCACGAAAAATGAGAAAAAACGGACAGAGTCTCCCCTATTTATAGGACAATCTAAAACCTGTACAAGCAACTATAACCTCAAAACCAAAGTCCAACCTCCTCCTCAATTCCCAACTTCCACTATCACCACATGCAACAAACTCCTCAAGGTCATTTGAGCCTTGGAACCCAACATTATAACACACAAGCATGCAAAGTTAAATCTATTGAAATTCTATCATTTTAATTCGCTTATCACACCACTCTATATTATCAATCAAGCTTTCTTATAATTTATGTCCAACCAACTAGCTAGCCTCCAGTGACGATCCAACCATGCAACATTAAACACAAAAGCAAAGCATAAAAGTTTTACAATGCAACTAACTACTAACATCATACAATACTTTTAACTTCAATTTACATTCATCCAAGACAACTCAATTATACAAAATACCCATAGGACTCAAAATAAATAATAATCACATCTTCGACCTATTCTTTACAAAGCTAGCATATAGGCACTCCAACCTCAGCGAGACAAGCAACACAACTAAACAGCACTCAAGGCAATAACAATTGCTCTAACTGCTAAAAAGGACCATCTCAATGATTATAGAGATAACATAGCTAATAACCAAGTAAGATCTATGGCTAGTATTTCAAAAATTTCTATAACAAGGCTATGTATATCTATAAGCCATATTCTTGATTTCATATGATTAACATAGTACAAGCATATATAAACATCTATATATATATATATATATATATATATATATATATATATATATAAAGCAAAGAGATAAACAAGGTATACCTCTTGTAGATCTTAGCAAATGAGATGAAGAATTCAAGTTCAAGCTTTGACGAAACCTCTCACAAGTACTTTTCCTTCCCCTTTTCTTATGCCTTGGTCGAAAATCACATAGTATAGTAAGAGAATATGATATCTTGCATATTATATCTTGCTCTTGTATATTGTATATGTGTATATAATGTATATTGTGTAATATCTTGGAGACAAGGCTTAGTAGAATATGACACATTTCACAAGAGCCAATCATCTTGTCTTGATTTAATCCTAGCTATTCAATCCACCAACCAAAAGTCAAGCTAGTGATGTGGAGCTCTCCTAGCCAAGCTTTTGGCATCTTACACTTTATGAGATTAATACATATATATATTCATCTATATATATCACATATATATATATATATATATATATATATATATATACTCAATTAATCTTAAAGTAGTACAATTAATTCAATTAATCACCATTAGTTTAAATTAAGGAAACAAGTTTTCATAATTGCACTTTGGCCCTAACACTTATAATAATTACACAATCGGCCCATTATAAATTAATGGCCCACATTAACAACATACCTCAACCAAATATAAGCTTATCTGAAACACATTCAATTATGCTTTATTGTGTGTGACTCTCTAGATCCACCGCCAAATAGCAATGAGAGAACATTTAAACGACTTTAATATATTTCGGGAATATCTCCGTTATTCCCAAAATACCCTCACGTTTTAGAGTGACGTCTAGCAACGTATCAAGACAATTTATATGGCAATGACGTCAAACAGGTGAATCTATTTATAGTCGCAAATTAACATACAATCTAATCCTTCCATTAACATATCCCGATCGAGCAAAGACCAAGAAATGATTAAGTCCATATACTCGATAACGATGCAAACATCTAATAGGTGGAATAAGAGATGACATCCATGGAAACACTTTTCCATCTTTCATGCCCTGGCAAGGACTTCCTTATTCTACAATCAAAATTAGATCACATAGGAGATCGCCTCACGACAGAGGTTAATAGATCATTTCTCGACAATTACTCGTCAACTACTATACCGAAAATAGAATATACAAGTGGCCATATCTCATCCTGACAAATCAAAAACGAGCATTGTCCAAGTGCTAGTATTAAATTTTTTATATATGTTACAACTGTAATTTCTCATGTCTAAGGATAATGTGTACATTCGCAACAAATAACGAGCTATTAATCCGAAATCATGTAGCTTGTTATTCTCGTCACATTCAATGATCTATTCTACTAATAATCATTCACATGATTGTTAATTGCATCATATGTTGTTATAGCTTTTGGCTCACTATCCTTTATCATTAATATCCAATATCAATCAAAGGTAACAATCCATGTGATAGTCCATAATAGATTATTTTAGTCCCAGTCAAATAATCTAAGGACTTTGAATAACTTCAGATATTCTTCACAAATAAAAGGAATATGCCAAGATATTCTAAACAACTTTTAGAGTATATTTACTTTATGAAGATATCAGGGGACACATTCATATAATTGAAAGCGGAGAATATGAATATCATTAAAATGTCATTGATTGATAAAAACAAGTTTACATTAAAATGCCCAAGGTAGGTCATCAAACTACATAGCATTAGGGCATATCACTAACAATCTCCCACTTGCACTAATGACATAATATATAGTGCTAACGCATCATACTATGGTATTGCATCCCCATCTTCTCAAGATAATGATCCAGCTGTGACTGACTCAAAGCTTTAGTGAGTAGATCAACTACATTATCCAAAGTAAGTACTTTCTACAAGCTTATATCCTTACGAACAACAATCTCTCGGATGATATGAAACCTCCTTTCAATATGTTTGGATTTCTGGTAAGATCTTGGTTCCTTGGCTTGTGATATAGCCCCATTGTTATCACAATACAAAGGTATTAGAAACTCAATGGATGGAACCATTTCAAGTTCTTTTAAGAACTTCTTGATCCAAACCGCTTCCTTTGCAGCATCGCATGCAGCAATATATTCGGCTTCTGTAATGGAATCTACAATCACAGGTTGTTTGGAACTTTTCCAACTGACTGCTCCTCCATTACAAATAAATACAAACCCAGACGTAGACTTTCTATCATCTTTATCAGATTAAAAATCTGAATCGATGTATCTATCCACACGGAGTTCACCGCCTTCATAGACTAAAACCAAATCCTTAGTTCTTCTCAAGTATTTAAGTATGTGTTTTACTGTTGTCCAATGACCTTCACCTGGATCAAATTGATATATGCTCGTAACACTTACAACATAAACAAGATCAGGTTGTGTACATAGCATGGCATACATAAGACTACCTATGGCGGAAGCATAAGGTATTCTTTCCATGCGTTGACATTCAACATTAGTTCTTGGAGACATTTCTTTGGAAAGATACACATCGTGCCTCATAGGCAAGAGACCTTTCTTAGAACTCTCCATCTTGAATTTTTTCAAGATCCTATCTATGTATATGCTTTGGGATAATCCAATTAATCTCTTCATTTTATCCCTATAAACATGAATTCTTAAGGTATAAGTGGCTTCTCCCAAATCTTTCATGGAGAATTTATTGCTCAACCAAACCTTTGCAGTCATCATATGACCCATGTCATTTCTTATGATTAGTATATCGTCCACATACAAGATAAGGAAAGTGACTGCACTCCTACTAACCTTCTTGTATACATAGGGTTCATCATCATTTCTAATAAAATGAAACTTTTTGACCTCACTATTAAATTTAATGTTCTAAGATCTAGAAGCTTGTTTGAGACCATAGATCGATCTCTTAAGCTTGCATACTTTATGACCTTCAGATTCAAAACCTTTGGGCTGCTCCATATAAATATCTTCATCAAGATATCCATTAAGGAACGCAGTTTTGACATCCATCTGCCAAATATCATAATCATAGTATGCTGCGATTGTAAGCATTATGCGAATAGACTTAAGCATAGCTACTGGTGAAAAAGTCTCATCATAATCAATCCCTTGTTTCTGACCATATCCTTTAGCACCCAGTCTAGCTTTAAAAGTCTCTACTTTTCCATCAGCTCCTAGTTTTCTCTTGAACACCCATTTGCATCCTATAGGTATAATACCTTCAGGTGGGTCTACCAAGGTCCAAATGTCATTGGAGTACATGGAATCCATTTCTACCTACATCGCTTGTCTCTATTTCTCAGAGTCAATACCATGTATCGTATCATCATAGGCAATAGAATCATCAATATGATCATTATCCCCAACAATAAACAATTTTTGCATTTCCTCAAGAAGATAACCATATATTTCAGGAGGATGGGATATTCTACTAGTCCTACGAGTAACCTGTGTTGTAATCTGCTCTAGATTCTATTGAACAGTTTCAGAATCTTGATTTGGGTCACCTTGTGGTTCGGAGGACAACTCATCTATTTCTACTTTCCTCCCAATGCCTCCTTCTTGAATAAACTTTTTTTTCAAGAAAGACAGCATCATGGCTGATCAAAATTCTTTGATCACTAGGAAAATAAAAATAATATCGTTTAGTTTCCTTAGGATATCCCACAAAACGTCCTTTATCAGATTTAGCTTCCAACTTATTCGTCTTGAGTTTCTTAACAAAAGAAGGACAACCTCATATCTTAATATGATTAAGACTTGGTTTTCTACCAACCTATAACTCATATGGTGTAGTAGGAACATCTTTAGATAGAACTCTGTTCAATAGATATATGGCTGTAAGAAGGGCATAGCCCCACAATGAAATGGGGAGATCAGTGTAACTGATCATAGATCATACCATATCCATTAATGTACGATTCCTACGTTCAGACACCCCATTTAATTGTGGTGTGGCCAGTGGCATTGTTTCTAATATTATACCAGCCTCCATGAGATAATCAGAAAATTTGGTACTCAAGTATTCACCTCCAAAATCTGATCGTAAGGTTTTAATCCTTTTTCCCAATTGGTTTTCTACTTCAGCCTTAAACTCTCTGAACTTTTTGAAAGCTTCAGACTTATACTTCATCAAGTATACATAACCATACCGTGAATAATCATAAGTAAAAGTTATGGAGTAGTTGTAACCACATCGGGCCATTTCTCTAAACGGTCTACATACATCAGTACGTATTAATCCTAACAATTTTGTAGCTCTTACACCTTGTTCGATAAAAGATGATTTGGTCATCTTTCCAAGAATACAAGATTCGCAAGTAGGGTTGGGTTCAAATCTCAATGAACCAATAAGTTTATTTTGAGCCATCCATGCTAATCTTTTATCATTGATATGACCAAGTCTTAAGTGCCATAATTGTTTTGGATTAGTTTGGTTATCTCGAGGACGTTTTCTTTTTGAAGTAATAGTTGATGTAGATATAATATGCATGCATTCATTGACATCAACATGATAAAGACCATTTACCAAAGTAGCATTGCCAATATATTCATTACAATAACGAATATTACAACAATTGTTAACAAAGGAAAATTCATAATTTTCATTGACAAGCTTTGGAATAGACAATATATTCCTTACAGCTTTTGGTACATACAAGACATCATCAAGGTGCAAGACTCGCTCGGTAGGCATATATACATTCATACTACCCTTAGCCAAGGTAGCAACATTTTCTCCATTGTCAACCTTCAAAATCACTTCATGCTTCCTAAGCGCAATCCTGTCATTTAGATTCTGTACGGAAACACAAACATGAGTTGTAGTACCAGAATCCAAAATCCAAGAAGTATAACCTTGACTAATAGAAAGATTAGTCTCAATCACAAACATAAAAGAAATTATACCTATTAGGGATATGCCCTAATGCTATAGTTTGAGATGATGTCTTTAGGGTTTAATGAGAATATGTCTATGTGTTTTATACACTATATTATTTGTAGGATATTCATATTCCCCGCTTCAATATGAATATGTCCCTAATGCTTATCCGAGAAAAGAAATGTTCTAAAAGGGTTTAAGATATTTCACATTTTTTCTTCGATATGATAATCATTAAGAATCAATTCATAGCCCTTCATATTATTCAACCGGGACTAGAATAATCGAGTACGGGTTATCATATGTTATTACCTTTGATTAACATAATGATGTTAAAGATAAAGGATGGCATGCGAAGTGCCAGAACAACATGATGATGTGGACTAATAAACATATAAGTGATCGTCTGTGTACGGATCATTGAATGTGACAATAAATAGTGAATTGCATGATTTTAGGTTAGTTTACTATTTAGTTGAGAATAGTGCAAATTAATCCTCAGACTTGAGAAATTACGACTGTCGGTTATATCAGGGGCTAATTACTGCGTTTGGACAATGCCCGTCTTCTATAAGGTGGGTTATGGCCTTTCGCATTTTAGTGTTGTGGTATGAACCGATAGGTAATTGCCAAGATAGGATCTGTTAACCTCCAGCATGAGGCGATGTCCTATGATATGTGAGATTGGTTGGTAAACGAGAAAGTCCTTGGCCAAGGCGAGTATGAAGTGATGGAAATGGGTTTTTCCATGGTAGTCATCTCTCGTTTCACTGATTCAGATTTATACATAGTATCGGATGTGGACTTAACCATTTCAAGGTCCTTTCTCGATCTGGACATTCTTAATAGAAGGATCGGCCTGCAGGCTAATTCTCAACGGTTAAATGGATTCATAAAAGACGTCGTCTTCACTATTGTTTACATTCTCATGGTACGTTTGTTGCTAGTGCGTCACTCATGAGCATGAGGGTATTTCCGTAAATGACGAAGACATTTCTGAAATAGATAAAGCGGTTTCTCTAGAAGGTCACACACTAATAAGTATCATGAATAAGTTCACCAAGAGCTAGTATGATGTGGTTGGTGGCTTTAAAGTGCTAAGAATCATCTATGTTGGTATTTGGGCCAAAAGTATAATTTTAAAAAGTTTTGGGGTCAAATTATAATTACTAAAACTTTTGGGGCCAAACTGCAATTATTGAATAATAGTTTCAGTATAATTATTCTAATAGAGATTAAAATGGGCAAAAATAATATATATATATATATATGACTCTCCCAAAAAGCCAAAGGAAATCTAGAAACTTGTGGATCTTCTAGCCTGTATTTTATGTTGTATTTTGCTTAGTCAACTTACCTTTAGCCAACTTACCTTTAGCAAACCTATTTCAAAACCCATGTAAGGTCACGGCGTTGAGGAGCAGAGGGCGTAAGACTCCGTGTTAGCCATGTGGCGATTTGGTGAGAAATAGTTAGGCTTCGAAGATAGTAAGGCTTCGAAAATAGTAAGACTAAGTACGATGCAGGATAGATTATAGGGAAAATAGACTTGTTTATTTATTTTCTTTGTATTGGTGGGAAATACACTTCGATCAAGTGTACTTGTATGTATTCTACAATTAGTCAGTATAATCCAGACTGAAGAAGTTCACTATGTCTTCAGCACAGAACCAGTCAGATTCAGAGACGATGAAGAAGATGAATCTACAGTCAAGATTCCACTTTCAAACAACATTATCACAAGACGACAATATTACTTTCGGTCACAGTGAAAGTAATCCAGTCAAAAGACAGAATTATTACGTCACGACAAGAAATCTTTCAGCCACAGTAAAAGGCAGAAATGATCATCAAGTCACGACAAAACAAGATTCGGCCACAGTAAAAGCCGACCACTATTCATGAATAGTAAAAATCACTTTTTACTGTTCACTTTAGGAAAAGTTACTTTTGACTTTTCTTTTTTAAATTTCACTTTTGCTTTTCAGATTCGATATCCTATATAAGACAGAGTCTGTATCATTAACATAGGATCCGAATTTTCTTTCTCTTCTAAATTTTCATTTTAATTCGGTATCACTTTTGAACATTGTACTCCTGTACAACCAACAGTGTGGCACTCACTCATTCCATTTACAGTTAATAACAAGTAAGAGACTTTGTCTCCTTTTATCTTCATCTTGCTTGAGTTTCATTTATTTATCAGTCTATTATCCTAGTTTATTCCGCTTTCTGTTATGGCTTTGATTATCTTGTCTTCCCTGGTTAGTTTCTAGTATCAGAGCCAGAGCAACTAGGTTGTTAGTTTTGTCCAACTTACCTGTATCTACAACTTACCTTTGCCGCGATAGGTCGTGATAGGGTTAGGGAGTAAGTAAGACCCGAGGAAGGGCAGTTGGCTCCAGGTTTCCCTTGTAGGCGTCGTTGGCTCGAAGATAGTAAGTAGGTTCGCAGATAGTAAGGGCAGAACTAGTAACACAGTTGTAATGGCTTCTAGTAGCAGTAATGCTTCAGTAAGACCAGATAATAATACTATAGCAAAAACATAACAGACATGGACAGTAGGTGAGTTAAGTAATTGGAAACCTCCTAAGATTGAGATAAAAGAGATTTATCATAAGGGTCTCATCGGCCTAAAATCTCTGCTTACTATTAAGTGTAAGGAAAAAGTAGTGCCACTAACCAGTGATCAACAGAGTATTAGAGTTTTCTCTCAGAAAAGTTTAGATAAAACCATTAGAAACGGCTATAGGTTTCTACATATTGGCCATGTGCAAGTTGCACTTAAGCCTTTAATCAGAGAAGGACTAGATACCAGTGTATATCTAGCTCTTAGAGATTGTAGGTTACTCAGATACAATGATTCTCTACTAGGTTTAGTAGAAACGAGTCTTTGTAATGGACCTATTTTCTTTAATTGTTTTCCAGATCATACCATATCGCTTACATGTCCACATGTCCATATGTCATGAAAGCTTTACAGTTAGACATTGTGAAACCCCACTTTCCTGCTTATCTCGTTTTACGTGTTATACCTCGTTTTGCGTGCATATGATCTGTTTATGTGCTATAGGACCTAGAAAGTTATAATTTTGATGTCAATACTCCTAATACTTGCTAAATGTGCATTCATGAAATTTTCATCAAAAAACGGAGTCAGAAATTTTATCGTCGATTTTCAGTGAATAGTGTTTTCGAAACACGTCCGCTAAAATTTTGAAACTGGTCTTTTTAACCCTTCTAGACCTAGTCCACGGACTTTAATAGACCTATGTTTGATGAAAACGGATTTCAAATCGGCTTAAGAATTTATTAGGGTTTTTACACCGACTTTTGCGAAAATCGAGTTTTAAGCCGACTCGGGTGAAATTGTTTGATTGTAAAACTTCTTGTCACCTAAAAATAATTTACTTGAGCTAGCTTGGGTGTTGAATAAACGTTTAGAACTTTGGTAATCAAGAAAATGCAATTAAAGTCAAGAAAACACAAAAATATTAACTTAAACTACTTTGACTTTGCAATTTTTTTATTTGACCAAGCTTTTAAATACTTCTTGTCATCAACACACACTCACACAACACAAAACACACTCCACAAACACACACAAGGCCGAGAGAAAGAAGGAGAAAAAGCCAAAGAGATTTTCAAGCTTTTCAATCCAATTTTTCAAAGAAAAACCTAGTTTTTGTCCGTAGAACTTCGCACCGACTTGGATTCTGCTTGTTGGGCACGCATAGCACGCATTCCTAGGCTTATATCGCATCAAAGGTGAGAGAAAAAATTCTAGATCTCAAAATATCATTTTTATACTTTTGCTCATAAATGAAAATTTAACCGTTAGAATTGAAATCTGATGATAGATTATTGCTCCTTGCATGCTAGGGATCATTATATACTAATACTACGAATTTCTGTCGGATGTAGCATAATTTTTATTTTTTGGGTATTTAATTTTGATTAAAATGTTCAAAGTTGAATTAAATGAGTTGTGTTGATCGAAATCGATTGCCGTAGATTTTTACATACTTGATAATTACGTGTTAGCGCTGTTATAATGCCAAATTTTCGATTACATTGTTCGTGTGAAAATCCAGAAAATCCAGCCATGACATCCTAGGGTTTTAGGGTTATCGGGCATGATTTGGAGGTGTTATGGTGGATTTCCGAGAGGGCTAATGTAGTAGGTTGAATGGGTGAGTGATAGGAACTGATTTGGCAATGTTTCGATTAGTAGATTGTAAGTTATGAATTTTAGAAGTTTAGGTTGTCATTCTTTAATTTCTTGAACGATGCCTTTAGATGATTGGGTTGTGTTTGAGTGTTGAATTGTGAGTTGTTGATGAGTAATTTAGAGTTTAATTATGTATATGATGCATGTCCGGTTAGATGGCCTACTTTGTCATCTAACTAAGTTAATTGATTGATTGATTATTATTGAGTTCGGGAATCGAGCACTTTCGTTGCTGATCTCCCAATTGATTGATTGATTATTATTGAATGCGGGAATCAGGCACTTTCGTTGCTGATCTCCCAATTGATTGATTGATTGATGATTGATGATAATTATGGAGTCTTGGTATGCGTGTGCCACCTCTCGGGCAGCGTCGGGCTGTCGGGTTGATAACGGCATGACTGCCATAGGCTACCCCCAGCTCGCATGACGGAGGTGTCATGGAGGGAGGGGCTAGTGAGGTACCTCGGGTGCGTGAGTAATAAGGAGTTATAAGAAGAACGGTTGAGATCGTGATGGCGTTTGGAGCTACACCAAATAGAGTATCCTTTATTGATTGGTTATATAGCTATGTGATGATAGTATTATTTGTGTTATTGTGTGTTTACTGACTCAAAGGATTATTCCAAGGAGTTTAGTAGACCTTGTTCGAGATCTATCGGATCCTCACTGGGCTTATGTATATAAGCTCACTCTCTATTAATGCATGCTTACAGGTGTTGCAGAGCCGGATTACGGGTACGTGCCTCCTGAAGAGGAGAATGTGGAAAATGTGCTTTACGTGGACGAGTCTTATGTTCCTGAGTCTTATCCATGATTTTATGTTGTTTAAATGTCTTGTATATTAGCTTAATAGAATTTTATATACCTTATGGTTCTTAATGTAATAGATATTGAAAAGATGATGATCCAAATGATGTTAACTTAGCGGTTTTCTTTTGTCTATGGTTAAGCTGTAGATGTGTCTCAACTTATTTTTGAAATGTATGATAAGGTTGAGGTATTGTATGTTATGTTGGAACGGAGGCGTATAACGAGGATGGTTTATTGTATAATATGATTGTGTTGTATGTTGTTGTTTGAATTGAGGAGTTGCTGGATGTATGATGTTTAATGAGGTTGGTTTGGAACCTCGGTGTCCTATTTACTGTCGTTATACTGCCGAAATTCTGTTGCGTCCTGACTGATAGTAAAAGGGGTCGTGTTGGGGCGTGCAGACATTAAGACGCATAACTATTATGTTGATTGTGGTACACATGCATATGAAGTTATTTATCGTCTTAATTACAAATTAATGACCACAGGGTTAAATCCTAGATCTATAACCAGACATCGTCCTAAAGGTGAAACTATCCTTTGGAATATGGACATAAATAGATCAATAGTTAATATACCCAGAACCATTATGTGGAACGAAGTTTCACTACCAGAAAGGTGGGATATTGAGAATGCCACTAAACCCATTGTTCAGGATCAGAACGTCCAGAATTCCAGAATAGAACAGATCATCCAGTATGATGATGGTACTGTTTCCATTAAAATAGATAGAGGAAATAGAGGATCAGTTTTATCCCGATCTGCCTCTAGTGTTTCTAGGATCAGTATTTCTGACCCTACTCCAGGTTTTGTTGACCTTTCTTCAACAAACAGAACTCAGACTCAAACTGTTCCTATGGGAATTAGAATTGAGAATCAGACTGCTCGTCCGATCTATCCAGAATTTGAACCAACAGATACATTGTTTGTTGACTTCAACCCTTCAGCCTCATACTTCGGCGTCAATGTTTTATCTGAAGTCTTTGAACGAGATGTTCAAGGATTGAAAGATGAATTCATGTCAGAAGAAAATAAACAGATTAGAGAATGGTATTTTGAGAACCATAACAATGAATAATTAGCAGATCTTAAAAGCCAATGGCTTCAGTATTTACAACTTGTTAGGTTAAATGTACCATTTTTTATGTGGTTCAGACATAGAAATAAACCAATGAACATTAATGTTCTTACTGCTAGAACAAGAAAATGGAATTTACCTAATTCCACAAAAGTTATTGATGCGGAGCACCCTCCGTTTCAACATACACAGATTCCTATAATAGAAGGAACTGTAGATCTTAAACCAGTTGTTATTACAGAACAACCAGAATTAAAAGACATAGTTCAACAAAATAATTAGACTAATCTTCAGTTGTCACATTACAAAAACAGATCCAGAATATCGAAGATATTCTTGAAAAACAGAATACCCCAGTAACTCCAGTAAAATCTGATGAATCAAAACAAAAGTCAACTGAACAGAACACTGTTGCATTGACAAAGCCATTTGATTCATTAAAATTAACCAGTTCTAAGGTTAAACCAGATTCTCCAATCAAGGTTTTACCTTTTAAGATATCAAAATATATTCCAAATTTGGAATCAACAGAAGAGAAGAATACCAAACTTCTCCAGGAACTGATTTCCAGATCTAAGAAATCAGAATCTTCGTCGAGCCAGTTAGCTCTTCAAACATTAAAACAGTCAGACAGTAATTCTGATTGCGATTCCTCATCTTCACAGAATTCCGGGAGGGATAAAGTTATCCATCTCAATAGAATTTCTTTTCCAGATACAAAGAATTTCTATCCCAGACCTTCTCCTCCAGATCTTCAAATTGAAGAAATTCATTCCCAAAGATCTTTCTCAGGATCTCAGATCTATGAATGGAACATAGATGGGATGTCAGAATATCAGATTCTCAATGTTACCAAACAGATGATTATCATAGGTAACATTTACAAACAAGATGTTACTGAGAGAGCAGCAACCAGAAACATCATCCTTGGTTTCAATGGTCAGCTTAAAGGATGGTGGGATGACCATCTTAGTGAAGCTACCAAGGAAAGCATTCTTAACATGGTGAAAACCAATGAGAATGGTGAACCCATTCTTAATCAGAATGGCCAGACAGAGTCATGTGCTCTATCAGCCTTAGTCTTTGATATCACCTACCATTTCATAGGTGATCCTACAGTTTACCAAGAAAGAACATCTGAAATCCTTCAGAACCTCAGATGTAGAACACTCCAAGACTTCCGATGGTATAAGGATGTCTTTCTCAGCAAATTATACCAAAGATCTGACAACAACGCCAGTTATTGGAAAGAAAGGTTCCTTTGTGGACTTCCAAAGTTGTTTGCTCAACAAGTCAGAGAATCCCTTTCAAATGATTATCCCAGTTTAGACTATGACCTAATGACATATGGAGATATCATATCCCATATTAACAAGACTGCTTTGAAGATTTGCACTGATCTTCGTCTTAAAGCACAGTTAAAGAAACAGTCTAACAGAAAAGAATTAGGAAATTGGTGTGAACAGTATGGTATGGAAAGATTTAAACCACCCCATACTCAGAAAACACACAAATCCAGAATTTCCTCCAAAAAATATAAGAGTCACTTCAAGTCCATTGGACAGAAGTACAATAAGAAGTATGGCAACAAACCATACACTCATAAGAAGAAACATTACCAGAGGTTTCCACGAAGAAATTGGAAATATCAGAAAAATAATGATAAGAAAGAACAGAAAGCCACATGATGTTTCAAGTGCGGTAAATCAGGACACTTTGCAAAAGATTGCAAAATCAGATCAATAATTCAATCATTAGAATTAGATTAAGCTACAAAGAGCAGAATTATCCAGTCCATTGATGATCTTGAATCATCATCCAGTTCTTCTTCAGATTACTCTGATGAAGAAAATATCAATCATATTGGAACAGACAACTACTATTCTAGTAGTTCTTCCAATTCCATCCAGGAATGTGCGTGCCGAAGCAAAGGAGCATGTTTCTGTCAGAAAGGATTAAATGTCCTTACAGACACTCATGGTCTTATGATCGACATGATTTGTAAGATCAATGATCCAGAAGAAAAGCAAGCTTATCTTCTCAGACTCAAAGATATCATGGATCAGAAAGAGGAAGAAAAGCCTCAATCCATATCTATTCAGAATAACATCAAAAATACAAATTATTCTGATGTTCTCAGTCACTTCCAGAAGAGAAAATCCCAACCAGTTGGTATCTCTGATCTCCAGCATGAGATTAAACTATTAAAAATAGAAATTCAGCAACTCAGACAAGAGTATAGGCATGAGATTAGTGATCTCAGACTAGATCATGAACATCTCCAACAAGATGTCCAACTCTTACAAATAGAATCCTTAGAACGTCAAGAACATCTTTCTCAGAATGATGAACTTGATAAACAGACTCAGATTACTATTGGCAAACTGACAGAAGGAGCTAGTACCTCCAAACCAACAGAAGATTATCTCAACCTTCTGAACAGAATCACGTACCAGAAATGGTATGTCCAGTTAACCATCAAGGTTAATGATTTCAAATTTGAAACCATTGCCTTATTAGACTCAGGTGCATATATGAACTGTATCCAAGAAGGTCTAATTCCTTCCAGATATTTCGAGAAAACCAAAGAGAAGCTTTCTACAGCTGACTCTACCAGACTTCATATTCAATACAAACTACCTAATGCACATGTTTGCAACCAAGGCATTTGTTTTCATACCAACTTCGTACTGATAAAACAGTTAAATTCCCAAGTTATTCTCGGGAACCCATTTCTTCAATAGTTATTTCCCATGACTGTTACAGAACAAGGTATATCTACCAAAGTGTTAGGTAAACCTATCCTTTTTGAGTTTTATTTCCCTTCACAACGAAGAAATATTAACTCAATCCAACAAAAAGAAAACCAGATCAGTTTTCTTAAACAAGATATCAAATGTCTCAGAATTGATGAACAGATTGCTAGACAGCAAGAGTCCATCAAACAATTCCAGACCAAACTTGAAAAAGAAGTTTGCTCAGAGCTTTCTACAGCCTTTTGGGTTCGTAAGAAACATTCTGTCTCTCTCCCATATGAGAAGGACTTTTCAGAACAGAATATTCCTACCAAGGCTCGGCCCATTCAGATGAACCAGGAATATCTCTCTCTCTGCAAAAAAGAGATCCAGAGTTTATTAGATAAAAAGTTAATCCGACCCAGCAAAAGCCCATGGTCGTGTGCAGCCTTTTATGTTAATAAACATGCAGAACAGGAACGAGGAGTCCCTCGTTTAGTTATCAACTATAAGCCCTTGAACAAGGTCTTACAATGGATCAGATATCCATTACCTAACAAGAATGATCTCCTTAAGAGATTAAATCAGGCCCATGTCTTCAGTAAATTCGACATGAAATCTGGATTTTGGCAAATCCAAGTCATTGAATCAGAAAGGTACAAGACAGCATTCACCGTTCCATTTGGACAATATGAGTGGAATGTCATGCCTTTTGGGCTCAAGAATGCACCCTCAGAATTCCAAAATATCATGAACCAGATATTCAATTAGTATACAGACTTTACAATTGTTTACATTGATGATGTGTTAGTCTTCAGTAATGACATCCATCAGCATTGGAAACATTTGCATATTTTCTTTAAAGTCATTAAAGATAACGGTCTTGTGGTTTTTGCACCCAAGATTAGACTTTTTCAGACAAAAATTAGGTTTCTTGGAAATATGATTTCTTTCGGGAAAATCACCCCTATCCAAAGAACACTTGATTTTGCAGAAAAATTGCCAGACATTCTGCGTGAGAAAACACAGTTGCAAAGATTTTTAGGATCTTTAAACTATGTTGCAGACTTCTATCCAGGCATTCGTCATTTTTGTAAACCTCTTTTTGAACGTCTTAAAAAGAACCCTCCAGCATGGACTGATGTCCACACGAACGCTGTTAAGGAAATTAAGCGTCAAGTCAGAGTTTTACCAGTTTTGACTTTATGTCAACCAGACACCCCAAAGATAGTTCAGACAGATGCTTCTTAATTGGGATTTGGTGGTATTTTAATTCAGATTTTAGAAGGAAAAGAACATATTGTTCGTTTCCATTCAGGAACATGGGATAAAGCCCAACAGAACTATTCGACAGTCAAAAAAGCGATTTTGTCCATTGTAAAATGCATATCAAAATTTCAAGATGATTTGTTGAATCGGAAATTCTTAGTTCGTGTTTGTAACGCCCCGATCCCTCACGAGACCAGAGGCTCTAATAACCAAGCTATTCTCAACCCAATCCCAACCCAGTCTCAAAATTTTAGGAAAAAACGGACAGAGTTTCCCCTGTACTATGGACATTCTGAAAACCTGTAAACTCTCAAATAAGGTAACTACAAGGTAAACAAACTTTTCATGGCTAAATATTTAAAGATTCAAGGCCATCCGAGCCTTGAAACAAACAACAGTTCCAAAACCACACAAGCATGCAAGTAACTTGTTTACAATATAGTCTAATAACCATGCCATTCTAGGATAACATTAAAACATACTTAGAGATAAAACATTCTACACTAAGCCATTCACTCCCAAGCATGCAAAGCAACTAGAAATAGAAATATAAGTTATTACAAGCCATAGAATTACCACTGCTACTACATTATCAGACTTCCAGCTTACATATTACTCAAATACATACATGAGCTTTAAGGCCCCAAAATAGATTATACATAGAACAACAAATTCTTCACATAGCAACAAGAAAGCACATCCACCTCAGACAAATATCACACAGCAGCTAAGGCAACTCCACCAACTGTGCCACCTGAAACATGTTAGCGAGGTATGAGCAACCACTGTTGCCCAGTGAGGGATAAAGTCCCGGGGCGTGCAATGCAACAAGTAATACAGTTAAACGATAATAACAATTAGACAATTAAAGAATCAATGATAACTTAAATAACCACACATTTGAAAGGATACATTTCACATAACCCCTATACACCAATCTTCACTGGGTCTTCATTCACGATCCACGAACCACGAGCACGATCACGATAAGCCGGCATAATCCCCAAACACTCCAGTGGGTGTACTCCGGATGTACCCCGATAATCCTACGACCCAACATCCCCTGGCAATCTCTGGACCAGGCGAATGAGGGACTAGGGCATGGAGTTTGAATATCCACCGGCAAGCCCTCTGCTGCCCAGCCGATATTCAACACATCCGCCCCTGACACTATGGTTGCGCAACCACTATGCAATGCACTTAACAATGGCAAGTTAATAGCAATAATATGAGCATTAACACATAGGAGAATCAACAAAGTAGGTTGACCTCGATGCAATTAGAATAGAAGCAATTATATAAGCTAATAAGCAGTTTACAAAGGAACATATACAAAATAAGCATAGAATCATACCAAAAGCTCCAAATCAATTTAAAATCACATATAAACACTCAAGAAGTCATACTATGGGTTTAGAAGTGTGAGACAACCGAATTAGCACATAAACCCCTTTGTTTTTCAAACTATTTCTCTTCCAAACCAAGGTTAATGATTCCATTTTCAAAGGAAACTCTCCCAACCTTCTAACTAACCCTCAAGGTACCCTCTCAACCCTCTAACTCATTCAAATGCCCTCGATTACCCCGAAAGCCCCAAATTCCCTCTTATGGCTTTAAACTACACATGCATTGTCCGGGCTTCAAACAAGGGATATCAAGGCTTCTATAGCACCTAGGTAGCCTAAGGATACTAGAATTGAAGCCCGAATCCACCCGGATTCGCATTAACCCCGAAAGCCCCAAATTAAAGTCGGCTATTTTCCATTTTAAGCGATTTAAGGACAATGCAAGTGCACGGGGCTATTAGGTTACCTTCACTAGCACCTAAGGCATCTATTAGAAGCATTAAATCAAGCTAATTCGAGCAATTACGCAAAACCCTAGAAAAAAACGTCACTATTCACCCTAAAAATCAAACTAACGATTCTAACCGTTTAAATTGCAAAACGATGGCTCAAATATGTTCTCTAGCATTCATATACATGGTATAATAGCATAGATAACAAATACAATGGCATTTGATCACATTCTCAACAAATCAAGAAATTGACAACTATTTAGAAATGCAAAAACAAGCCGTGAAATCCCTCACCAATGCGCGTAGGAGCACCTAGGAAGCTTGCAAACACCCTACACTAGTTGCTCAAGGCTTGGAGAGGCTTGGATTGGAGGCTTGGTGAGCAAAATCTCCTTCTTTTCTTCCCTTGGAGCTGGCGGCTTTTCTGCTTCTGTTTTCAGCTTTTTATTTTTTTTTCTTTTGCATTTTATGAGCTTATAAGACTATATAATGGCTAAGCTTAGGTGGGGTCTTGTTTGGGTACTTAAGTGGTCCAATAAAATGCGCTTAGTTAGCTTAAAACGAGCCTAGGTAGTGGAGTGTATGCTAATTAATTAAAACACTAAGTTATGTTACGTAACACTATTCATTGAACTACTAAAATCATTTTCTAAACGAGCTCTCCTATCGCTTCTAGCTCAATTGCACATTTTTTTCCACTACTTTAACAATTAATATGATTTAATAAAAATATTAATTCACTAATAGAATGAAGTTTTAAAATGGGATGAATAGTGACTACATAAGATGGTTAACAAAGCACAGAAGAAAATACGCCAATAATGAATGCAACAGTAAGTCAATGTATGGCTAATTCTCGGGCGTCACAGTGTTGACTGCAATTCAGTAAAAGATGTGCTTACTAAGAATGTTAAGAATATTGCATCTAAACAGATATTTGCCAGATGGCAGGCAATCATGTCAATTTTTGATTTTGATATTCAGTACATCAAGGGAGAGGATAACTCCATCCCTGATTTCCTAACCAGAGAATTTCTTACAGGCCACGTGCCTATCACATAGGATTCCTTCGGGAATACCTTTTCATTTTTGTTTTCTTTTCAGATCACAGAAGCGGATACCAAAAATCCAATTAGTGGATTTAGATGGATTGTTTCAAGTCCACCGCAATTAAGTAGATTAAAACACAGATTCAGATCCAGAAGCGTAATTGATAATTGTTTCAATTCCGTATTTCTTTTTATATATTGTTGCTAACCATTCTGCAGGATCATCAACTCCTGACAATTAGTAGCGATGGCACCCAAGAAAGATAAAGGAAAAGCTAAAGCATTTGATCTCGCCTCTTATGCGCAGAAAGCAAAAACACCAGCAGCCTCTCCAGCTCAATCATCAACCCCAGTAAAGGTTGAAGATAAACAGATAACATATACACCATATTCTACCCAGTCACCCCTAGGTAGAAACCTCACAGTTTTGGGGACTTTGACCCCTCAAAAATAGTTAACAGATGTTCGTGCAGGTACTGCAGGTACATCATCTTCCCAGACGACATTCAGTAACAGGTTTCAGCCACTTGCTACTAAGAAAAATATTGTAACCCCAGAACCCATACAAACACAGTTACCATTACCCACATACATATACAAGAACGTCTTTGACCAGATTCTTGTGACAGAACCTTTCCATTTCAGACAGAACCCCAACATGACACCAGATGAGTTTGCCAGGGCATTCCTTCACCCTCATTCAAACTACATCCCAGACAACACCTATAAAGACCATAAATATTATGAGACAATTCTCATAAAAATAGAATCCATTGAGTTTGTTCCAGATGACAAAAACAAACAACCAGGCCAATATAGCCATGTCAAGGCTAAACTTCAGAATGTGATCACTCTTGATCAATGGGGACAATCCCCACAGAAAACCAAACAGATCCCAGATGATATACCTCTCAAGGACTACAACTATTATGACTACATTTAAGCGTGGTTCAAAGTTTTCAACCGCCAGAATGACAAGCATGATATGTCATGGTTCTTCCTATTCACCAAAACATTTCCATTAGAAGTTCCAAATTGGTTCATCCAATGGTGGGCGTCATTTGGCCCAATCACAGACATTCTACCAGAACCAGTCCTTCAAGGATTCCAGTATTTCACAGAACATTGGAAGGCACCAGCTCAGTTAACATACCTTCCTCCGTTTTTCGTGTTTTACAGAATCTTCTTTGTCATGTGGATTTTTATATCAGAATTCGCGTACAAACATGTTTCTTTCGGAGACCAACAAGACATCTTAGCTTTCGGAAGAGCTCACTCAGTTATGTGGTGGAAGAAGATGAACAATAGTTCGTGTTCAACACCAAAGGTCCAAGCATGGCTCGAGACCAATCAAAAACAGAAAAGAGAAATCCAACCAGAACAGCAGGAATTTCTTTCATTCAAGAACTTCCTCACTACACAGCTAGCAGCGGCCACCAGTTTTGACGAAGTCAAGGCCATTAGGCTACAACTAGAAGAATTAGACAATGCCTCAGACCAGGCATCAGTTTCAATAGATCATGCCAATGACAACGAAGATGACTGTTATGGCATTTATACTACACTATGAGTATAGACTGGAAACAGACAGTAAAAAATAGATGTAATACTCCACTATGAGTATAAATTAGAAACAGACAGTAGTATAGAAAACATATGTAATACACCACTATGAGTATAAACTGGACCCATTGAGTTTTCCGGTGTTCTCTCCAAAAACACAGGACAGATGAGTTTCCTAATGTTCTCTAAAAATATTGGACAAATAGGGTTTTGTTCTTCTAAGTTCCCTTCAAAAACTAGGATGAAACGGAAAGACTTCCCCTCTCTGAAGTCATATGGTTTTTGAAGAATTCCATGAAACTTCAGCTAGTCCGGGTCAAACGGCAACTGGTAAAGACATCTCAAGTTCGTTGATGGGTGTGGCTTTCCCAAAAAGCCAAAGGAAATTTAGAAACTTGTGTATCTTCTAGCCTGTATTTTATGTTGTATTTTACTTAGTCAACTTACCTTTAGCCAACTTACCTTTAGCAAACCTATTTCAAAACCCATGTAAGGTCACGGCGTTGAGGAGCAGAGGGCGTAAGACTCCGTGTTGGCCATGTGGCGATTTGGTGAGAGATAGTTAGGCTTCGAAGATAGTAAGGCTTCGAATATAGTAAGACTAAGTACGATGCAGGATAGATTATAGGGAAAATAGACTTGTTTATTTATTTTCTTTGTATTGGTGGGAAATACACTTCGATCAAGTGTACTTGTATGTATTCTACCATTAGTCAGTATAATCCAGACTGAAGAAGTTCACTATGTCTTCAGCACAGAACCAGTCAGATTCAGAGATGATGAAGAAGATGAATCTACAGTCAAGATTATAATCAAAGCCATAACAGAAAGCGGAATAAACTAGGATAATAGACAGATAAATAAATGAAACTCAAGCAAGATGAAGATAAAAGGAGACAAAGTCTCTTACTTGTTATTAACTGTAAATGGAATGAGTGACTGCCACACTGTTGGTTGTACAGGAGTACAATGTTCAAAAGTGATACCGAATTAAAATGAAAATTTAGAAGAGAAAGAAAATTCGGATCCTATGTTAATGAGACAGACTCTGTCTTATATAGGATATCGAATCTGAAAAGCAAAAGTGAAATTTAAAAAAGAAAAGTCAAAAGTAACTTTTCCTAAAGTGAACAGTAAAAAGTGATTTTTACTATTCATGAATAGTGGTCGGCTTTTACTGTGGCCGAATCTTGTTTTGTCGTGACTTGATGATCATTTCTACCTTTTACTGTGGCCGAAAGATTTCTTGTCGTGACGTGATAATTCTGTCTTTTGACTGGATTACTTTCACTGTGACCGAAAGTAATATTGTCGTCTTGTGATAATGTTGTCTAAAAGTGGAATCTTGACTGTAGATTCATCTTCTTCATCGTCTCTGAATCTGACTGGTTCTGTGCTGAAGACATAGTGAACTTCTTCAGTCTGGATTATACTAACTAATGGTAGAATACATACAAGTACACTTGATCGAAGTGTATTTCCCACCAATACAAAGAAAATAAATAAACAAGTCTATTTTCCCTATAATCTATCCTGTATCGTACCTAGTCTTACTATCTTCGAAGCCTAACTATCTCTCACCAAATCGCCACATGGCCAACACGGAGTCTTACGCCCTTTGCTCCTCAACGCCGTGACCTTACATGAGTTTTGAAATAGGTTTGCTAAAGGTAAGTTGGCTAAAGGTAAGTTGACTAAGCAAAATACAACATAAAATACAGGCTAAAAGATACACAAGTTTCTAATTTTCCTTTGGCTTTTTGGGAAAGCCACACCCATCAACGGACTTGAGATGTCTTTACCGGTTGCCGTTTGACCTGGACTAGCTGAAGTTTCATGGAATTCTTCAGAAACCATATGACTTCAGAGAGGGGATGTCTTACCGTTTCATCCTAGTTTTTGAAGGGAACTTAGAAGAACAAAACCCTATATGTCCAATGTTTTTAGAGAACATTAGGAAACTCATCTGTCCTGTGTTTTTGGAGAGAGCACCGGAAAACTCAATGGGTCCATTTTATACTCATAGTGGAGTATTACATTTGTTTTCTATACTACTGTATGTTTCCAGTTTATACTCATAGTGGAGTATAAATGCCATAACAGTCATCTTCGTTGTCATTGGCATGATCTGTTGAAACTGATGCCTAGTCTGAGGCATTGTCTAATTCTTCTAGTTGTAGCCTAATGGCCTTGACTTCGTCAAAACTGGTGGCCGCTACTAGCTGTGTAGTGAGAAAGTTCTTGAATGAAAGAAATTCCTGCTGTTCTGGTTGGATTTCTCTTTTCTGTTTTTGATTGGTCTCGAGCCATGCTTGGACCTCTGGTGTTGAACACGAACTATTGTTCATCTTCTTCCACCACATAACTGAGTGAGCTCTTCCGAAAGCCAAGATGTCTTGTTGGCCTCCGAAAGAAACATGTTTGAACGCGAATTCTGATCTGAAAATCCACGTGACAAAGAAGATTTTATAAAACATGAAAAACGGAGGAAGGTATGTTAACTGAGCTGGTGCCTTCCAATGTTTTGTGAAATACTGGAATCCTTGAAGGACTGGTTCTGGTAGAATGTCTGTGATTGGGCCAAATGACGCCCACCATTGGATGAACCAATTTGGAACTTCTAATGGAAATGTTTTGGTGAATAGGAAGAACCATGACATATCATGCTTGTCATTCTGGCGGTTGAAAACTCTGAACCACGCTTGAATGTAGTCATAATAGTTGTAGTCCTTGAGAGGTATATCATCTGGGATCTGTTTGGTTTTCTGTGGGGATTGTCCCCATTGATCAAGAGTGATCACATTCTGAAGTTTAGCCTTGACATGGCTATATTGGCCTGGTTGTTTGTTTTTGTCATCTGGAACAAACTCAATGGATTCTGTTTTTATGAGAATTGTCTCATAATATTTCTGGTCTTTATATGTGTTGTCTGGGATGTAGTTTGAATGAGGGTGAAGGAATGCCCTGGCAAACTCATCTGGTGTCATGTTGGGGTTCTGTCTGAAATGGAAAGGTTCTGTCACAAGAATCTGGTCAAAGACGTTCTTGTATATGTATATGGGTAATGGTAACTGTGTTTGTATGGGTTCTGGGGTTACAATATTTTTCTTAGTAGCAAGCGGCTGAAACCTGTTACTGAATGTCGTCTGGGAAGACGATGTACCTGCAGTACCTGCACGAACATCTGTTAACTGTTTTTGAGGGGTCAAAGTCCCCAAAACTGTGAGGTTTCTACCTAGGGGTGACTGGGTAGAATATGGTGTATATGTTATATGTTTATTTTCAACCTTTACTGGGGTTGATGATTGAGCTGGAGAGGCTGCTGGTGTTTTTGCTTTCTGAGCATAAGAGGCGAGATCAAATGCTTTAGCTTTTCCTTTATCTTTCTTGGGTGCCATCGCTACTAGTTGTCAGGAGTTGATGATCCTGCAGAATGGTTAGCAACAATATATAAAAAGAAATACGGAATTGAAACAATTATCAATTACGCTTCTGGATCTGAATCTGTGTTTTAATCTACTTAATTGCGGTGGACTTGAAACAATCCATCTAAATCCACTAATTGGATTTTTGGTGTCCGCTTCTGTGATCTGAAAAGAAAACAAAAATGAAAAGGTATTCCCAAAGGAATCCTATGTGATAGGCACGTGGCCTGTAAGAAATTCTCTGGTTAGGAAATCAGGGATGGAGTTATCCTCTCCCTTGATGTACTAAATATAAAAAACTGACAGGATTGCTGGCCATCTGGAAAATATCTGTTTAGATGCAATATTCTTAACATCCTTAGTAAGCATATCTTTTGCTGACTTGCAGTCAACACGAACTAAGAATTTCTGATTCAACAAATCATCTTGAAATTTTGATATGCATTTTACAATGGACAAAATATCTTTTTTGACTGTCGAATAGTTATGTTAGGCTTTATCCCATGTTCCTGAATGGAAACGAACAATATGTTCTTTTCCTTCTAAAATCTGAATTAAAATACCACCAAATCCTAATTCAGAAGCATATGTCTGAACTATCTTTGGGGTGTCTGGTTGACATAAAGTCAAAACTGGTAAAACTCTGACTTGACGCTTAATTTCCTTAACAGCGTTCGTGTGGACATCAGTCCATGCTGGAGGGTTCTTTTTAAGACGTTCAAAAAGAGGTTTACAAAAATGACAAATGCCTGGATAGAAGTCTGTAAACTGATTAAATATCTGGTTCATGATATTTTGGAATTCTGAGGGTGCATTCTTGAGCCCAAAAGGCATGACATTCCACTCATATTGTCCAAATGGAACGGTGAATGCTGTCTTGTACCTTTCTGATTCAATGACTTGGATTTGCCAAAATCCAGATTTCATGTCGAATTTACTGAAGACATGGGCCTGATTTAATCTCTTAAGGAGATCATTCTTGTTAGGTAATGGATATCTGATCCATTGTAAGACCTTGTTCAAGGGCTTATAGTTGATAACTAAACGAGGGACTCCTCGTTCCTGTTCTGCATGTTTATTAACATAAAAGGCTGCACACGACCATGGGCTTTTGCTGGGTCAGATTAACTTTTTATCTAATAAACTCTGGATCTCTTTTTTGCAGAGAGAGAGATATTCCTGGTTCATCTGAATTGGCCGAGCCTTGGTAAGAGTATTCTGTTCTGAAAAGTCCTTCTCATATGGGAGAGAGACAGAATGTTTCTTACGAACCCAAAAGGCCGTAGGAAGTTCTGAGCAAACTTCTTTTTCAAGTTTGGTCTGGAATTGTTTGATGGACTCTAGCTGTCTAGCAATCTGTTCATCAATTCTGAGACACTTGATATCTTGTTTAAGAAAACTGATCTGGTTTTCTTTCTGTTGGATTGAGTTAATATTTCTTCGCTGTGAAGGGAAATAAAACTCAAAAAGGATAGGTTTACCTAACACTTTGGTAGATATACCTTGTTCTGTAACAATCATGGGAAATAACTGTTGAAGAAATGGGTTCCCGAGAATAACTTGGGAATTTAACTGTTTTATCAGTACGAAGCTGGTAGGAAAACAAATACCTTGGTTGCAAACATGTGCATTAGGTAGTTTGTATTGAATATGAAGTCTGGTAGAGTCAGCTGTACAAAGCTTCTCTTTGGTTTTCTCAAAATATCTGGAAGGAATTAGACCTTCTTGGATACACTTCATATCTGCACCTGAGTCTAATAAGGCAATGGTTTCAAATTTGAAATCATTAACCTTGATGGTTAACTGGACATACCATTTCTGGTACGTGATTCTGTTCAGAAGGTTGAGATAATCTTCTGTTGGTTTGGAGGTACTAGCTCCTTCTGTCAGTTTGCCAATAGCAATCTGAGTCTGTTTATCAAGTTCATCATTCTGAGAAAGATGGTCTTGACGTTCTAAGGATTCTATTTGTAAGAGTTGGACATCTTGTTGGAGATGTTCATGATCTAGTCTGAGATCACTAATCTCATGCCTATACTCTTGTCTGAGTTGCTGAATTTCTGTTTTTAATAGTTTAATCTCATGCTGGAGATCAGAGATACAAACTATTGATCTATTTCTGTCCATATTCCAAAGGATAGTTTCACCTTTAGGACGATGTCTGGTTATAAATCTAGGATTTAACCCTGTGGTCATTAATTTGTAATTAAGACGATAAATAACTTCATATGCATGTGTACAACAATCAACATAATAGTTATGCATCTTAATGTCTAACTGTAAAGCTTTCATGACATGTGGACATGTAAGCGATATGGTATGATCTGGAAAACAATTAAAGAAAATAGGTCCATTACAAAGATTCGTTTCTACTAAACCTAGTAGAGAATCATTGTATCTGAGTAACCTACAATCTCTAAGAGCTAGATATACACTGGTATCTAGTCCTTCTCTGATTAAAGGCTTAAGTGCGACTTGCACATGGCCAATATGTAGAAACCTATAGCCGTTTCTAATGGCTTTATCTAAACTTTTCTGAGAGAAAAGTCTAATACTCTGTTGATCACTGGTTAGTGGCACTACTTTTTCCTTACACTTAATAGTAAGCAGAGATTTTAGGCCGATGAGACCCTTATGATAAATCTCTTTTATCTCAATCTTAGGAGGTTTCCAATTACTTAACTCTCCTACTGTCCATGTATGTTCTGTTTTTGCTATAGTATTATTATCTGGTCTTACTGAAGCATTACTGCTACTAGAAGACATTACAACTGTGTTACTAGTTCTGCCCTTACAATCTACGAACCTACTTACTATCTTCGAGCCAACGACGCCTACAAGGGAAACCTGGAGCCAACTGCCCTTCCTCGGGTCTTACTTACTCCCTAACCCTATCACGACCTATCGCGGCAAAGGTAAGTTGTAGATACTGGTAAGTTGGACAAAACTAACAACCTAGTTGCTCTGGCTCTGATACCATAAACTAACCAGGGAAGACAAGATAATCAAAGCCATAACAGAAAGCAGAATAAACTAGGATAATAGACAGATAAATAAATGAAACTCAAGCAAGATGAAGATAAAAGGAGACAAAGTCTCTTACTTGTTATTAACTGTAAATGGAATGAGTGAGTGCCACACTGTTGGTTGTACAGGAGTACAATGTTCAAAAGTGATACCGAATTAAAATGAAAATTTAGAAGAGAAAGAAAATTCGGATCCTATGTTAATGAGACAGACTTTGTCTTATATAGGATATCGAATCTGAAAAGCAAAAGTGAAATTTAAAAAAGAAAAGTCAAAAGTAACTTTTCCTAAAGTGAACAGTAAAAAGTGATTTTTACTATTCATGAATAGTGGTCGGCTTTTACTGTGGCCAAATCTTGTTTTGTCGTGACTTGATGATCATTTCTGCCTTTTACTGTGGCCGAAAGATTTCTTGTCGTGACGTGATAATTCTATCTTTTGACTGGATTACTTTCAATGTGACCGAAAGTAATATTGTCGTCTTGTGATAATGTTGTCTGAAAGTGGAATCTTGACTGTAGATTCATCTTCTTCATCGTCTCTGAATCTGACTGGTTCTGTGCTGAAGACATAGTGAACTTCTTCAGTCTGGATTATACTAACTAATGGTAGAATACATACAAGTACACTTGATCGAAGTGTATTTCCCACCAATACAAAGAAAATAAATAAACAAGTCTATTTTCCCTATAATCTATCATGTATCGTACCTAGTCTTACTATCTTCGAAGCCTAACTGTTTTATCAGTACGAAGCTGGTAGGAAAACAAATACCTTGGTTGCAAACATGTGCATTAGGTAGTTTGTATTGAATATGAAGTCTGGTAGAGTCAGCTGTAGAAAGCTTCTCTTTGGTTTTCTCGAAATATCTGGAAGGAATTAGACCTTCTTGGATACAGTTCATATCTGCACCTGAGTCTAATAAGGCAATGGTTTCAAATTTGAAATCATTAACCTTGATGGTTAACTGGACATACCATTTCTGGTACGTGATTCTGTTCAGAAGGTTGAGATAATCTTCTGTTGGTTTGGAGGTACTAGCTTCTTCTGTCAGTTTGCCAATAGCAATCTGAGTCTGTTTATCAAGTTCATCATTCTGAGAAAGATGTTCTTGACGTTCTAAGGATTCTATTTGTAAGAGTTGGACATCTTGTTGGAGATGTTCATGATCTAGTCTGAGATCACTAATCTCATGCCTATACTCTTGTCTGAGTTGCTGAATTTCTGTTTTTAACAGTTTAATCTCATGCTGGAGATCAGAGATACCAACTGGTTGGGATTTTCTCTTCTGGAAGTGACTGAGAACATCAGAATAATTTGTATTTTTGATGTTATTCTGAATAGATATGGATTGAGGCTTTTCTTTCTCTTTCTGATCCATGATATCTTTGAGTCTGAGAAGATAAGCTTGCTTTTCTTCTGGATCATTGATCTTACAAATCATGTCGATCATAAGACCATGAGTGTCTGTAAGGACATTTAGTCCTTTTTGACAGAAACATGCTCCTTTGCTGGGGCACGCACATTCCTGGATGGAATTGGAAGAACTACTGGAATAGTAGTTGACTGTTCCAATATGATTGATATTTTCTTCGTCAGAGTAATCTGAAGAAGAACTAGATGATGATTCAAGATCATCAATGGACTGGATAATTCTGCTCTTTGTAGCTTCATCTAATTCTAATGATTGGATTAGTGATCTGATTTTGGAATCTTTTGCAAAGGGTCCTGATTTACCACACTTGAAACATCCTGTGGCTTTCTGTTCTTTCTTATCATTATTTTTCTGATATTTCCAATTTCTTCGTGGAAACCTCTGGTAATGTTTCTTCTTATGAGTGTATGGTTTGTTGCCATACTTCTGATTGTACTTCTGTCCAATGGACTTGAAGTGACTCTTATATTTTTTGGAGGAAATTCTGGATTTGTGTGTTTTCTGAGTACGGGGTGGTTTAATTCTTTCCATACCATACTGTTCACACCAATTTCCTAATTCTTTTCTGTTAGACTGTTTCTTTAACTGTGCTTTAAGACGAAGATCAGTGCAAATCTTCAAAGCAGTCTTGTTAATATGAGATATGATATCTCCATATGTCATTAGGTCATAGTCTAAACTGGGATAATCATTTGAAAGAGATTCTCTGACTTGTTGAGCAAACAACTTTGGAAGTCCACAAAGGAACCTTTCTTTCCAATAACTGGCGCTGTTGTCAGATCTTCGGTATAATTTGCTGAGAAAGACATCCTTATACCATCGGAAGTCTTGGAGTGTTCTACATCTGAGGTTCTGAAGGATTTCAGATGTTCTTTCTTGGTAAACTGTAGGATCACCTATGAAATGGTAGGTGATATCAAAGACTAAGGCTGATAGAACACATGACTCTGTCTGGCCATTCTGATTAAGAATGGGTTCACCATTCTCATTGGTTTTCACCATGTTAAGAATGCTTTCCTTGGTAGCTTCACTAAGATGGTCATCCCACCATCCTTTAAGCTGACCATTGAAACCAAGGATGATGTTTCTGGTTGCTGCTCTCTCAGTAACAGCTTGTTTGTAAATGTTACCTATGATAATCATCTGTTTGGTAACATTGAGAATCTGATATTCTGACATCCCATCTATGTTCCATTCATAGATCTGAGATCCTGAGAAAGATCTTTGGGAATGAATTTCTTCAATTTGAAGATCTGGAGGAGAAGGTCTGGGATAGAAATTCTTTGTATCTAGAAAAGAAATTCTATTGAGATGGATAACTTTATCCCTCCCGAAATTCTGTGAAGATGAGGAATCGCAATCAGAATTACTGTCTGACTGTTTTAATGTTTGAAGAGCTAACTGGCTCAACGAAGATTCTGATTTCTTAGATCTGGAAATCAGTTCCTGGAGAAGTTTGGTATTCTTCTCTTCTGTTGATTCCAAATTTGGAATATATTTTGATATCTTAAAAGGTAAAACCTTGATTGGAGAATCTGGTTTAACCTTAGAACTGGTTAATTTTAATGAATCAAATGGCTTTGTCAATGCAACAGTGTTCTGTTCAGTTGACTTTTGTTTTGATTCATCAGATTTTACTGGAGTTACTGGGATTGTATTCTGTTTTTCAAGAATATCTTCGATATTCTGGATCTGTTTTTGTAATGTGACAACTGAAAGATTAGTCCAATTATTTTGTTGAACTATGTCTTTTAATTATGGTTGTTCTGTAATAACAACTGGTTTAAGATCTACAGTTCCTTCTGTTATAGGAATCTGTGTATGTTGAAACGGAGGGTGCTCCGCATCAATAACTTTTGTGGAATTAGGTAAATTCCATTTTCTTGTTCTAGCAGTAAGAACATTAATGTTCATTGGTTTATTTCTATGTCTGAACCACATAAAAAATGGCACATTTAACCTAACAAGTTGCAAATACTGAAGCCATTGGCTTTTAAGATCTGCTAATTGTTCATTGTTATGGCTCTCAAAATACCATTCTCTAATCTGTTTATTTTCTTATGACATGAATTCATCTTTCAATCCTTGAACATCCCGTTCAAAGACTTCAGATAAAACATTGACGCCGAAGTCTGAGGCTGAAGGGTTGAAGTCAACAGACGATGTATCTGTTGGTTCAAATTCTGGATAGATCGGACGAGCAGTCTGATTCTCAATTCTGATTCCCATAGGAACAGTTTGAGTCTGAGTTCTGTTTGTTGAAAAAAGGTCAACAAAACCTGGAGTAGGGTTAGAAATACTGATCCTAGAAACACTAGAGACAGATCGGGATAAAACTGATCCTCTATTTCCTCTATCTATTTTAATGGAAACAGTACCATCATCATACTGGATGATCTGTTCTATTCTGGAATTCTGGACGTTCTGATCCTGAACAATGGGTTTAGTGGCATTCTCAATATCCCACCTTTCTGGTAGTGAAACTTCGTTCCACACATAATGGTTCTGGGTATATTAATTATTGATCTATTTCTGTCCATATTCCAAAGGATAGTTTCACCTTTAGGACAATGTCTGGTTATAGATCTAGGATTTAACCCTGTGGTCATTAATTTGTAATTAAGACGATAAATAACTTCATATGCATGTGTACCACAATCAACATAATAGTTATACGTCTTAATGTCTAACTGTAAAGCTTTCATGACATGTGGACATGTGGACATGTAAGCGATATGGTATGATCTGGAAAACAATTAAAGAAAATAGGTCCATTACAAAGACTCGTTTCTACTTAACCTAGTAGAGAATCATTGTATCTGAGTAACCTACAATCTCTAAGAGCTAGATATACACTGGTATCTAGTCCTTCTCTGATTAAAGGCTTAAGTGCGACTTGCACATGGCCAATATGTAGAAACCTATAGCCGTTTCTAATGGCTTTATCTAAACTTTTCTGAGAGAAAAGTCTAATACTCTGTTGATCACTGGTTAGTGGCACTACTTTTTCCTTACACTTAATAGTAAGCAGAGATTTTAGGCCGATGAGACCCTTATGATAAATCTTTTTTATCTCAATCTTAGGAGGTTTCCAATTACTTAACTCTCCTACTGTCCATGTATGTTCTGTTTTTGCTATAGTATTATTATCTGGTCTTACTGAAGCATTACTGCTACTAGAAGCCATTTCAACTGTGTTACTAGTTCTGCCCTTACTATCTGCGAACCTACTTACTATCTTCGAGCCAACGACGCCTACAAGGGAAACCTGGAGCCAACTGCCCTTCCTCGGGTCTTACTTACTCCCTCACCCTATCACGACCTATCGCGGCAAAGGTAAGTTGTAGATACAGGTAAGTTGGACAAAACTAATAACCTAGTTGCTCTGGCTCTGATACCATAAACTAACCAGGGAAGACAAGATAATCAAAGCCATAACAGAAAGCAGAATAAACTAGGATAATAGACAGATAAATAAATGAAACTCAAGCAAGATGAAGATAAAAGGAGACAAAGTCTCTTACTTGTTATTAACTGTAAATGGAATGAGTGAGTGCCACACTGTTGGTTGTACAGGAGTACAATGTTCAAAAGTGATACCAAATTAAAATGAAAATTTAGAAGAGAAAGAAAATTCGGATCCTATGTTAATGAGACAGACTCTGTCTTATATAGGATATCGAATCTGAAAAGCAAAAGTGAAATTTAAAAAAGAAAAGTCAAAAGTAACTTTTCCTAAAGTGAACAGTAAAAAGTGATTTTTACTATTCATGAATAGTGGTCGGCTTTTACTGTGATCGAATCTTGTTTTGTCGTGACTTGATGATCATTTCTGCCTTTTACTGTGGCCGAAAGATTTCTTGTCGTGACGTGATAATTCTATCTTTTGACTGGATTACTTTCACTGTGACCGAAAGTAATATTGTCGTCTTGTGATAATGTTGTCTGAAAGTGGAATCTTGACTGTAGATTCATCTTCTTCATCGTCTCTGAATCTGACTGGTTCTGTGCTGAAGACATAGTGAACTTCTTAAGTCTGGATTATACTAACTAATGGTAGAATACATACAAGTACACTTGATCGAAGTGTATTTTCCACCAATACAAAGAAAATAAATAAACAAGTCTATTTTCCCTATAATCTATCCTGTATCGTACCTAGTCTTACTATCTTCGAAGCCTTACTATCTTCGAAGCCTAACTATCTCTCACCAAATCGCCACATGGCCAACACGGAGTCTTACGCCCTCTGCTCCTCAACGCCGTGACCTTACATGGGTTTTGAAATAGGTTTGCTAAAGGTAAGTTGGCTAAAGGTAAGTTGACTAAGCAAAATACAACATAAAATACAGGCTAGAAGATACACAAGTTTCTAAATTTCCTTTGGCTTTTTGGGAAAGCCACACCCATCAACGGACTTGAGATGTCTTTACCGGTTGCCGTTTGACCCGGACTAGCTGAAGTTTCATGGAATTATATATATATATATATATATATATATATATATATATATATATATATATATATATATATATATATATATATATATATGTATGTATAATGATGATGTAATTTGTGAAATGCCACGTCATCGTCTTAGTTGTCAAAAAGGTGAATTGCAATTAATGATTGGGCATTGACACGTGGCATGTGAAATCTATTGGATTGTCCATGTCATCAATCCTAGTCATTTGATTTTGAATTGAATGGATATTATTGAGTCTTGAATAAAGACAAAAGAATCATAGCCATTACTTTTTGATAATAGAACCTTTTTGCCAAGTGGCAAGAGAGAGAAACAAGTGTCCATTGGATTGTAATGATTACAATCCAAGGTCATGCATGGCTTGATTAATTTAAACAAGAAAGATAAATAATATGATTGGCTCTTAATGCATGAAGGACATTTAAATATAATAGAGATTATATGATGCACAAAAGTTGACAACTTTCTCTCTCTATCCACTACCATTTTCGGCCAACACTATAAGGAGAGAGAAGATTATATTCTTGTCATTCAATTGCAATCATTCTAATCCTAGGATATGCATGGCTTCTCAAGACAAGGAAGCTATTATGATTGGGCAATCAAATATAATAGTTTATGCTAATAAAAGATGACATTCTCTTTTTCCCTTATGCTAATACTCACACGACACAAACAAGGCATAACAAGAGATCAACTTCTTCTTCTCTAAGTGTGGTTCTTGGCCATAGAGAGAAATAGAAGAGTTGGCTTTGTTTTTGTGTAGTAACCATTATACATTCAAAAGATATCTTGAAGAAAGACTAGCACTTTAACTCTTCAAGCTTGGGTTGAGCTTTGGATACTTGGTGGACTACCTAGACCCTTCAAGTTAGAAGGAACATTCATAACATCAAAGTTCTTCAAAGCTATATCAACCTCGTGCCTACAAGAGGAATACCGAATAACTATTACTCTTTCATTATATACAGTTGATATATAATGTATATGTATATCTAGTTTTGAACATCTTTGAATGTATGCATGTTGATCCTTTTCTTGAACTTTGTAAAATTTTTGTTGTTGAACACATATGGTTCAGCTATGGCATTGTTGAATCCATGTATTATCTTCAAGATCTTGCTCATTATCTCATGATATACTTGATATGATCATATGCTATTGTTTTGCTTCTGTTGCTAGATGTAGATCTAAACCTCTTTCAATACCTTTATTAGCAGCTACACTAGCTCGTTACTCCTTCAACTGTTGAAGATACAAGGGACAGTTTCATTTCCAATGACCTTCTTGTTTGCAGTGGAAATAAGTACCCTTAGATACATTTTTCGTTCCCTTCTTCTTACCAACACCTCCTGTGGCCTTAGGGCTAGAGTTTTTCTTCTTGTTCTTCTTCTTCTTCTTTTTTAGCTTGGAGCCAGAAGATGAAGCAACAGTCAAGACGGACTCTTTCCCTCTGCCACCCTTTAACTGCGACTGAGTAGTTTTTAACATGTTTAATAACTCAGACAGAGAACATTCAAATTTGTTCATGTTGAAGTTGATGATAAACTGACTGAATGATGGTGCCAGAGACTGAAGGATCAAATCCGTCTGTAACTGACAATCCATCGTAAAGTCAAATGCCTCAAGTTCAGTGATCATCTTGAGGGTATGTTTATTAACATCAGCACCTTCATCCATACATGCGCGGAACAATTCCTTCGATATCTGATACCGTATAGTACAACCTTGTTCTCCATACAACTCTTGCAAATTGAGAATCATACTCTTAGCATGAGACATCTTCGCATGCTGTCTTTGCAATTCGTTGCTCATGAAGGCCATGATATATGCTTTTGCACGCATGTCATGTTCATGCCATAGATCAAATGTCACTTGCTCAGCTTCAGTAGCACCCTCTGGGAGGGCATGAGGAAGGGCGGTATCTAGAACATATTCTAGCTTTTCCATACTTAGAACAATTTTTAAATTTCAAAACCAATCGACGAAGTTGAGTTTGGTTAAGCAGTTAGAGTCTAAAATACGAGCTAATGGGTTTACAACAGAAGCCATTATATAAGTTGCAAGAAAATAAGTAATGCATAAAGTAAGATTGCAAGTAATGTAAACAAGTAATAAACTATTTAATCATGGACTTGAATTAAATAGTACCTCCCACTAATTTTATCGAATCCTACACTCCCTAAATGAGAAACATGAATCTAATTAAAGACTCCTTAGTAGGATGACCAATGTTCTCTTAAGGATAATATATCTCAGTTTTCGTGCATTATTGAAATATCACTTTAAGAGTTAACAACCATTGTTATCTATATCACTATATAGGACTTGGTCCATTTAGCCCCTAAATCACTTCAATCTCAGCTTTCGAGGAATATTGATCTAGTGATCTAGTTAGATTAAGCCCACCATCTCAACATGAATGCGACAATTTGAATCCTATGACCTTAACTTTAGTGCATTATTGGTCACATGATATTAGAGCATCAAAACATCTCTATGTTAACTAGGCATACATAAGACTTATTATGAACTACATCTTTCTACATTTGGGTTAGACAAGACATAATCATTTTAAGCCAATATAGTCCTAGGATGGTGGAGGCCTACGATAAACCTCTTTTTACCACTTTACAATCTAATATTAGTTTGCACATAGGGAGCTTTTAGTTTGTAAAGATCTCGGTTATACATACAAGTCCATTTAAAAGCCAACATCACATATAAGCAATTAAACAAGCATATATGCATCAATATAAAGCATGGAGGATCATGGACTTAGTCCTAGGAAACCAAGCCAAGAATATCTAAAACAAGCACATCAAGAATGCCTTCAATGGACTTGACTTCTTGATTTCACCAACACTTCAAAGGCCTCCAACTCCTTGGAAAACTTCAACTCATTTGCAAAACATCTTTGAAGATTACAACAAATTGTCTCACTACAAAATGCTCTCTTGCAACAATAATAAAATGAGACTTATGCCTCATTTACAAGCCAATGAATGAAAGAATAGTTATTACAAAGCCATCAAATGAAATACAACCATTCATCATCCAATAAGCTAAGTCCATGATCCAACCATTGATCACAATTCAACAAAGATTGAATATGCATCACATACAACCATTCAATATAAATTCATAAAGCGTTGAACATACATCATATACATATATTCAAGAAAGCTAAATGAACACATAGCACATTCTCATGTAAGAATTCATTTACTTCAAACTTCATACTTTGAACCTTTAAACATCTCATGTTTAACAACTAAAGAAGATTATGAACATAAATTAAACTCATGGTTTTGCATAACATATCACATATATATGCATCACTATGAATAATAAATGTTTATAATCAAAACAAGGCTCAAAAACAGCTTCTCTGTTCAAGTCAGTTGAGTCAGTCGGTTGAGCCCCTCGACCGACTGCATTCGACCATCTTGAGTTGTGGCAGTCGGTCGAGTAACTCGACCGACTTCCCTTGCCCGATTCATACAGAGAGAGTCGGTTGAGCCAGTCGGATGAGTCACCCGTCTGACTTAGCTCGACTGGCTCTCACACAAAAGCCATTTTTAGCAAAGTTCTTGGGTTTGATTTTGTTTTTGTCCACAATGAAACTAATCTAACATCATTTCTATTGGACAAAAATTTCATATCTTATATAAAGACAAATCAAACACTAACAACAAACATCAAATGTTCCGTTGCAAGTTTATCTCATATATCCAAAAACTTCTTCGTGTTCAAAGCATAGAAACAAGCAAAGCTATGTATATCCATAAACCATATTCTTGATTTCATATGATTAACATAGTACAAGCATATATATATATATATACATATATATATATGTATACATATATATATATGTATACATATATATATATACATATATATATATATATAAAGCAAAGAGATAAACAAGGTATACCTCTTGTAGATCTTAGCAAAGGAGATGAAGGATTCAAGTTCAAGCTTTGACAAAACCTCCCACAAGTGCAAAAGTCCTAGGTTGTCCACACAAGCTTGAATGTGTTCCCTTAACCACCCAAGAAGATGTGCTAGCCTACTTGGTGATATTGAATAAGCAAGAAGAAGAGTAGAGAGCAAAACAAACTTTTCCCTCTTCTTTTCTTATGCCTTGGTCGGAAATCACATAGTGTAGTGAGAGAATATGATATCTTGCATATTATATCTTGCTCCTGTATATTGTATATGCGTATGTAATGTATATTGTATAATATCTAGGAGACAAAGCTTAGTAGATTATGAGACACTTCACAAGAGCCACTCATCTTGTCTTGATTTAATCCTAGCCATTCAATCCACCAACCAAAAGTCAAGCTAGTGATGTGGAGCTCTCCTAGCCAAGCTTTTGGCATCTTACACTTTATGAGATTAATGTATATATATATATATACATTAATTCAATCTAATCACCATTAGTTTAAATTAAGGAAATAACTTTTTGTAATTGCACTTTGGCCCCAACACTTATAATAATTATACAATCGGCCCATTACAAATTAACGGCCCACATTAACAACGCACGTCAACCAAATATAAGCTTATCCGAAACATATTCAATTACGCTTTATTGTGTGTGACTCTCTAGATCCACCGCCAAATAGCAATAAGGGAACATTTAAACGACTTTAATATATTTCGAGAATATCTCCTCTATTCCCAAAATACCCTCACGTTCTAGAGTAACGTCTAGCAACATATCAAGACAATTTATATAGCAATGAAGTCAAACAGGTGAATCTATTTATAGTCGCGAATTAACATACAGTCTAATCCTTCTATTAACATATCCCGATCGAACAAAGACCATGAAACGATTAAGTCTATATACTCAATAACGATACAAACATTTAATAGGTGGAATAAGAGATGACATCCATGGAAACACTTTTCCATCTTTCATGCCCTGGCCAGGGACTTCCTTATTCTACAACTGAAATTAGATCACATAAGATATCGCCTCATGACGGAGGTTAATAGATCATTTCTCGACAATTATCTGTCAACCACTATACCGAAAATAGAATATGCAAGTGGTCATATCTTATCTTAACAAATCGAAGACGAGTATTGTCCAAGTGCTAGTATTAAATTTTCGATATATGTTACAGTCGTAATTTCTCAAGTCTAAGGATAACGTGTACATTCGCAACGAACAACGAGCTATTAATCCGAAATCATATAGCCTATTATTCTCGTCACATTCAATGATCTATTCTGCTAATAATCATTCACATGATTGCTAATTGCATCATATGCTGTTATAGCTTATGCCTCACTATCTTTTATCATTAATATCCAATATCAATCAAAGGTAACAATCCATGTGATAGTCCATAATACATTATTTTAGTCTCAGTCAAATAATCTAAGGACTATGAATAACTTTAGATATTCTTCCCAAATAAAAGGAATATGCCAAGATATTCTAAACAACTTTTAGAATATATTTCTTTCATGAAGATATCAGGGGACACATTCATATAATTGAAAGCGGCGAATATGGATATCATTAAAATGCCATTGATTGATAAAAACAAGTTTACATTAAAATACCCAAGATAGGTCATCAAACTACATAGCATTAGGGCATATTACTAGCAACTATACCTCCTGTAACATGTTAAAATGATGAATGAGTAACCAAGGTTACTCAGTGAGGGAGGAGATACCGTAAACCGGGGGTATTTTTGCAAATGATTTTGTGCAATGCAACAAAGACAAGAATCCATGTAATACATTATAGCAAGTTAACTGAATAATTATTAAACACATTTAAAAAAGGATACGGTTCAGCCTTTGCCTTCAATCACGAACCACGAACCATGATCTTCAAGCAAATGCCGGCAAACCCCTTATCCTCCAATAGGGTACTCTGGATGTACCCCGATCCTACGACCCATTTCTCCCAAGGTAGGTCCGTATGCCCTAACGAGGTAAACCACGCCTCTAGGGTAGAGGAGTATGCCCCAGCGAGAAAAGAAATAGGTACCATGGTACCGACAGCCCGATACTGCCCGGAGTTTCTTGACACTACCATGTTCGAAAAGGTTACGCAAACCGATACGAATTCGAGATATCATGAGATAATTGCAAATAAACAAGAGAATTCACAAGATAGCAAGTAAATAGTACATATAAACTTTATCAATTAAAACTAAATCATACAATCTAAAAGCAATAAAATAATCTAAGATGCACAAAATGAATGAAAACTCCCTCACCTTTAATAAACCAAACATGTAGGAGTCTTGCCAAGAACCCCTCCAATTCAACTCCAAAGCATCAACACCTTCCAAATACCTTTCAAGACTACTACCTCAACACAACAATTCTATGCAACTTAAAGATAACTCAACCACATTATTCACATACATGTTAAAGAATCAAGCAAATGTATATATTCCATGGCATTTAATTCCATAATAGTACTATCAATATAAACAAGATACAACATTTTTCGACAATGTACTATGCAAGCGAACTAACCTAACACTTTAACAATTAATTATGCCAATGTCAAATTTAGCTATTATATAATTCAATTCTTAGCAATAGAAATTATATACAATTACTTATATAATTCATATTGTCACCTAGCCCAAGTAATTACACAAGTAACTTTAAAACATTTCTTGAATCTTGCCAAGGACATTAACTACATTAACATTCAACAAGTTAAACTACCTAACTAATACAACTTCATTTATATCACAAGGAATATCAAATTAAGCATTCAATCAAGACGACTGCACTTAACACTTAACATAATTCAAATATAAAACATAGCTTAAGAATCATGTTCACGCTTATTCACCCAATTTACAACAATGTAACATTCAAGCCAATTCATGAAACTTACCAAATAATTAAACATTCTAACTAAGCATTTTTAACTACTTAACTAATCACATGAAGGCCTTACGCTAGCATTAGACTAACTTGTAGTTTACTTAATTAACAATCAAATGTAGCAACTAAAACAATCCACTAGCTAGACATGCAACAAGTTCAAGCAATTCACAAGAAACCCAACAAAATACTATACATATCTCTAACTTCTAAAGACTTCCACAACCAAATGAGCTATGAAATTGGAAAACCAACTTCACTATCCCCTCGTAGGTACATTCTGACCCTATTCTATGCTACGAAACCTCACTTCCTCAACAGAGCCTCGAAAGTCTACCAAGCACATTTGAACTATAGCTTTACTAACCGAACACCCAATCAACGCCATAAATACACCAAAAGTGCTTCCATGACCTCCCAAGGCAATGCCAACATTCAAACCGAGCAAATTCAACACTTCGTCAAATCGTCCCCTTTACAATTCAAGACTAATTTCACAATTTTTCCAAAGTACAACCCAATTAAATCATACATTTAAACATTCTAACATTTCTAGCACCTAACCAAATCGAGAAAACACAATTCGAAACAAAAATCACAAGAAGGGTTTACTATTCATCATCTTCTCCAACTCATTTTTTTGCATTTCTAAACATAAACTTTGCAATCTAACTATAAAACAATGTTCTATGATCTCAATGGAAGTTATTTCAAGCAAAGATTGACATGTATAAGCATTATATAACAAATCTAAGAATTTTAACATAATGAAAAACTTATTGAAAAATGCATAAATAAGATGAAATCCCTCACTTGGCTTGAAGAAGAAAGGTGTTTGATGCCCTAACAATGATCCTTGATTGATTCCAAGCAAGATTGAAGATGAAAATGGAAGAAAAATGTTTTTTTTATTTTCTTCTTTGGCCTTCACGGTTTTGGCCCCTTTCTTTTGTTATTTTTGCTCCTTTTTTTTTCTTTGTTTTGGTTATAAAGAAGACAAAAGGTCAATGGTCAAATAGGTCAAAGGGTCTTGGGTCAAATAGAAGCTAAATATATCAAATACATAGCAATATGGATCAAGTAATTTAAGTGGAAAAGCTGTAAAATTTACTATTCATTTAAGCTCACTTACGAATTTTTTTCTATTGCTCCCGATATGCTATGCAAGCAAACTCAATGAATGTATGCATCTAAAATAGCAAGTATTAAGAGAAAAATATGGAATTCAGAAAAAGAACAGAAATTTTTCATGTTCCAAGCTTTGAGCTACTTTCTCAATTCGTTGAAAACAAAGTAAATAAAGTCAAAAAAAATGAAACCAAGTATTATAATTAATAAGTTAGCTAATATTCATTTTAAATAATTAATTTAACTATTATTTGAATATTTTGAAGTAATATGAAAATAATACTTAAAATGAGCAAATTAAGTAAAATAAACACATAATTATATGCTAGCATTTAAGATAACACTTAATTGAATGCAATTAGATGCTATTAATTATATGCAGGGTTCCGGGTATCACATATAAAATGCAAAGTCAACAAAAATACTTAAGTCAAAGTTGTCAACATTTTAGTTTTTAGTTGTTTTTAGACTATTTTGCTTATATATATAAACTGCTATAAATACTATATTTAGTAGAGTTAATTTAGTTGACAATAATTTTTATATGCATACATATACATACAACTAGGGTATAAAATCAATTTTTGCAAAAGAAGACGTAAAATCCATTTAAATTCCTAATTCATTTCAGAATCAGTTCTTATCAAATATGGGTCTATTAATAATTGAGAACTAGGTTTTAAAACGTTTAAAAGACCAGTTTCAAAATTGTAGCGAATGTGTCTTAAAATACTATTCATAAAACTCAACGATAAAATTTTCAATGCAGATTTTTATGAAAATTTTATGAATGCTCACATAGCATGTAATAGAAGTTATAATCACATAATTATCATATTTTAATTCATATAACATATAAACAAGTCAAAACACGTAATTTCACATAAAGAGAATTTTGGGGTTTCACAACCAAATCCAAATGAGCTACAATTCTTGAAATTCGATTTCACCACTCAACCCTAGACACTTTATGATTCACTTAAATGCAAAGACAACCTGTTTTAAATCACAACAACCATAAAACCCCGATTAGCTCTTTGCCCGTTTGAACTACAGCTACCTTAACCGATCACCCAATCAATGCCATAATCGCACTGCAATCACTTTCTAGCATATCTAAGACCATATAACCACTTAAAACGTGTCCGGTCAACACTTTGTTCAAACGATCCCTTTAAGCTCCAACCAAAATTTTCCAATGCTACCCATATTAACTAGCTACCAAGCCTCGAGGGAATACTTCGAACTTACTAGGCAACCCACAATCATCAACCAATCACAACGAAGCTCTACAAACACTCAAATCAACCAAACAGACCCAAAACTCACAAATGACCCATTTATGTTTCAATTCAAATTTACCAATTCTAGCTATGTAAAAACCATTTAAACTTCACATTTAGCCTCCTAAATGTTTATGGCACCTAACCGAAGCAATAGAACACAATTTAGATCGAAAGACCCCAATTTTTGGATTTTACTATTCATAGCACTATTCATCATCTTCCCCAACTTAAAACTTGCATTTTCATAGCTAAACAATTAATACAAGCAATATAGAATATTCTTCTAACTATATAACTATCATTATAGGCAATATAATCCAATAATTCAAGCATTAGAACAAATCTAAAAATTTTACATAATATAACCTTAACTAAAAATGCTCAAATAAATACATCTCTCACCTAGATACAAGGTTAGAGAAGCTAGGAGATGGCTTAGACATGTTCAAGAACTCAAGATTCAAGCTTGTAATGGATGAAAATGGCTAACTATAGCAATTTTTGCAAGAAAAAAAATACTATTCCCGTAGGTGGGTTTTGGCTGATTAATTTTTGACCTTTTTTTGAATATTTTTTGAAAAATTTTGGGTTATAAAAAGACTTGGTCAATTGGTCAAAGGGTCCATGGTATTTGGGTGGGTCAATAGGTCAAGTTTGTGGGTCAAATGATTTGCAATATGGATCAAATAGTTGGCTAGGCAATAAAAACAACATTAAATGCTAAACTAAATGCTGAAAATACTATTCATACGATATGAAAATCATTTTCCTAATGTACTCTCTTGATATGCTATGCACGTAATTTCAATTTTCTCATACCTCCTAAATGACAAGTAACATGAGAAAAATGCAAAACCAAGAAACTAAAACAGTCGAAATTTTTTATGAATAGTAACTATTTTTAATTAAACATTTTAATAAATAAATGCACACAAATTAGGGTCTGGGGTCTCACATCCTCCCCTCCTTACAAAAATTGCATCCTCTCAGTTCTTCTTCCTTTTAGAACCTTGCCCGAAATACGGCTCGTCCATTGAAAGTATCATAGAGACATAACAATCAGAAAGTCTGTGAGAAATCCCAGAAAGAATTCCAAGAAAATACCAACGGAACCTTCTGAATAAGGAAGCCAAATAAAGGCAATTCCCAATAAGAATTCCCAAAATAAGGTTTCTATGCAAGAACTCCAATATAGGTGCCGAAGAAATCCATGTAGAAATCCCATGTAAGAGTTTCCAATGGAGAATACCCAATATGAATTCCAAACTTGCTCCTCGAAACACTTCCTGTTGAGCAAGGATATAGACTATGATCGGCTCTGCTGGTCCACACCTTAGAAGATCCGTCATAAGCCAACTCTTTCAGGATAGGGATATTACTTACCATTCAATGGGTAATACGTGTATGCAATTGAAATCACATAAGTGAAACACTTAATACACACATAAACACATAATCACATAATCACATAAGTCCGCATATAATCACATAATGCACATTTGCACATCTTTCATATTCTACACAAGTATGACACATAGGTAAACATATTTCATTCAAAGCCACACAAGTACACATATCATGCAAGACACACAAGGCTCACATGCAGGCACACCTATTCAAGACACAATTCACATGCATGCACTCTAGGATTACTACTTGACAGATCGAGAACCCTATCTCGGCTAAGAGCATCTAAGCTCTGATACCACCTGTAACACCCCGATCCCTCACGAGATTGGAGCCCCAATCCAAAACCCAAGGTCATGAAAAAAGAGGAAAAACGAACGGAGTCTCTCCTGTTTATAGGACTATCTAGTTACCTATATTTAGAAGAAATAGTAACAAACTATAAACCAACATTGTCACACCCCGATCCCTCTCGAGACCGGGAGTTCTATCAATCAATCTAATCACAACCCAATTCCAAACCCGGGCATAAAATTTAGGGAAAACGGACGGAGTCTCCCCTGTTTCTAGGCAAAATGCAAAACCTGTGACAGCATATAAGTGGACCAGTACCGTGTCCAACCATTCAAACACCTCAAGGCCATCCAAGCCTTGTTTCTCAACAATTAAACTCAACAAGTATACATACATTTCCAAGTACCCAGACTATTCTAACTCTTCCTTTAACTGATACAAACATGCATTAAAGTTAAGTCATACTAACTAGATACATAAACTATCTTATCATTCTACCTCAATCACCTAGTTAAATTTAAATTACATTTCTTATTAACATTAAATACAACAACACATGAAACATACATCTTTGCATCTTTGACAACTCAAGCCACTTAGCACGCAAGACAACTCTTCAAGCACGAACTTTCATGTAATCACGAACTTTCCAGCTAACAAGGCATTTCCTGAAATATGGTGGTGAGGAGTGAGTATACTCAACACGTATACTCAGTGAGGGCGAGACATATATCGAGGTGGAGAGAAAGAAGATCGTGCAATGCAAATAAGGCAGTTAAGCAATATATATCCGACAAGTAGGCATTCAATCTAACAATCAATACAATAAACAATTGATAAAGCATTAACACAACCATTCAAAGCTATACCACACTTTGAAGGCTATGGTTCACTCAAACAAGCAATGTACCGATCATGATTTTGATGACTTTAACGATGACGCGTCGGCTCACCCACCTTATAACTTCCGTTAGAGTACTCCGGACATACTCTGTCAATTCTACGACCCAAAACTCCCTGGGCGGCAACCCAAGCGAGAAAGGGAATAGGACACGGAGCTAGAGCAACTAACACTGGCAACCCGAGGCTACCTAGAGAGGCCCATCACTCACGCACCTGACACTAATGCAATGCAATACGAGACATATAACGATAATCGAGCAAGGCACTGAAATGCAAGTCAATAACAATATGCGATACAATAAGCAATTACAATCAATAAAGTAACAAGAACAATACTAACTAGCATTATCAACAATTGACATACAAATTCAATCATAATCAACTTTAACAAGCATAACAAGCCATATTAAGCATTCTATAGACATTATACTATGAAAACACACAAAATCACAAAATGACCCCAACTTTCAAAACGCTACTACTTCCAAACGAGCCACGAGTTTTGGAAACCGACTTCACCAATCCTCCTAGGTCACCATAAGGCACGTCTAAAGACCCCGAAACCCCACTTAACCCTAGAATTCACGCAAAGCCCCGATTTCCCTCTTTGCTCGTTTGAACTACCGCTACCCTAACCAAACACCCAACCAATGTCATAACCACACCAAAAATGCTTCCATGGCCTCCCGAGACAATGCCATCACGCGAAACGATAAAATGCCAAACTTGACCTCAATGACCCCAACTTTCACTAAGTCATTTCCCTCTATTTTTCTATTACACAATCCAATTAAACCACACATTTAGGCATTCTAGCATATCTAGCACCTTCCTACATCAACAGAACGCATAACGGAGCAACTTCATCGAAACGGGGGTTTACTATTCATAATTTACTATTCATAATTTACTATTCAATTATCAATTTAAATTACAATTTCGATATTCAAGCGCTAAAAATGCTATAAAACTATAAATACATGTTCTACGATTGCTAGGGAGCATTCTTCAAGCATCAAAACAATCAAAATAACAATTTACGGCTAAAATCCAAAAATTAAAGTTTAGGTTCAATAATTTCAAATGCGCAAATAACAATGAAACCCTCACCTTAGATGCTCCTAGACGCTAGGAAAACCACGCTGGATGCCTCGGAAACCACCCCGCATAAGCTCTCACGAAGAAATTGAAGTTTGAAGTTGAAATATTTTTTTTTCTTTTTCCTCCATGGTTTCGGCCATGGCCTTCTTTTTTTCCTGATTTTGCTCTTTTGTTTCTTATTTCATGCTTAAATAAAAGATGACAAATGGTCAAATGGTCAATGCTCACCTAAGTTGGTCAACTAAGCTTATTTTAGGCATTTTAAAGCTAAAACAACCAACACAAATCTAATTCTAGTTAAATACAACTATAATACTAAAATTAAACCACTAAATACTAGTTTTCAGTATTTGCTGAGGACTAGAAAACACTCTCTAACTATCGCTCTCGAAATGCTATGCACTTTGCGACAATAAAAGAATAACAATTAAATCTCAAGGAATTTAAGAAAATATAATTTTTGAAAAGTAACATAGTTCAAAATTTACTCCGGCTCGGAGCTACTTTTCATTTTATTGAAAATCGAGCATTAAGGTGCAAGAAAAATAAAACCAATTATCATAAATATGAAAGTTGTGGATATTTCGTTAAAATAATTAACTCAAATATTATTTAATTACTTCTAAAAGAAATATGAAAATAATGCTAGAAATGAATGTTTAACTTAAAAATAAACACGAAATTCAATGCTAATATTTAAGATGTCACTTAAGTAATTGCAATTAAATGTCATTAAATGCATGCCGGGTTCCGGTTATCACAAACATTCACAACCAACCCCAACTTTCAACATTGCAACAACCTTCAATCCTCTTGGCCATCCGAGCCCTTCTACTTCCACAAACTATAATATATAGGCATGCATTCATTAACTGTTGAAGTTTTATGTTTATAATTTCACTTATCAAGCTACTCTAATCTTTTCTATTTAACTTTCTTATAATTTAAGTCATCAACCATATTTCCGTTAATTTCACACAAGCATGCAAGTTAAACTTAGACAACAAAGTAAAACATTAAAGTTGTTATATATCCGCTACAACTATTTAATCATACAAATCTTTCAACTCATATTACATTCCCTCAGATAACATAAATACATGCAATTTTGAAATATCAATATACTTTACATCACAACACATAAAACACTCATCCACAGCTACAAGCATGCAATGAAGCCTCTGAATTCCCTCTATAGATCCAGTTACTTCTATACCTATAAAATATTAGAAATGAGGGATGAACATACAATACATGTATAATTAATGAGGGAGGGAAACAGTCAACCGGGGAGGTTTTCAAAAACATTTTTGTGCAGTGCAACCAATAATCGTAATTTTAACAATAATACAAGTCAACAAGTAAATAACCAAATATATTCAATCCAATAAAAAGGATATCGATCGATACCCCTTATCCCTCCAATTCTCGAACCACAAACCACGAACTCGATCTCAAACACGATATGCAGGTATCCATTTACACCAATGGGTACTCCAAATGTACTCGATACTTACGACCCACACCCTTTGGCACAATCCATACCAAGCAAGTGAGGGATTAGGGTACGGAACAAGAGCAATCAATACTGGAAAGCCCGATGCCGCCTAGAGAGGCATATTGCATCCGTCCCAAATGATGAGGTTGCGCAACCATCGAGACGATAACACAAATAGCAATAACCACAACAAGATAATTCAATAACCATATATTCGAAACAAGTCAATTCAATTTATAAGCAATATAAGCAGTTTATAATCAATATATCTTTAAACTATTTCTTCCCAATACACTAGTTCTATTACCTATTAACCACACAATATCCTTTATAATACAAAGCGATAAACCAATTAAAATGTCAAGTAAGATGAACCCCTCACCTCTAGAAAGCCAAACACAAAATCTAGCCAAACACCATTTCGAATCTTCTCCAATGGCATCAACTTCCTTCAATTCCTAGTTAGGCGGTTATGCAATAAAATCATTCTCCATAACATCCACACACATACACGACCCAATATCACCAAAAAGGCCCATTTTTTTCAATCGACTTCCTACAAGTTCAAATCACATTCTAGCAGTTCCAAGCATTAATCTAGTCATTTTAACACTTGTGGCACCTATTACAAGCATCGAATCAAGCATTAACTATTAATTTAACAAAATACTATTCATTCCTCCAACTTTTCCAAGCCACTACACCCAAACGAGCTACGATACTTGAAATCCAATTTCACCACTCAAACCTAGACACTTTATAATCCACTTAAATGTAAAGAAAACCCGTTTTAAACCACAATAACCATAAAACCCCGATTAGCCCCTTTGTTTGTTTGAACTACAACTACCTTAACTGATCACCCAATCAACGGCATAATCGCACCGCAATCACTTTCTAGCCTATCTAAGACCATATAACCACTCAAAATGTGCCCGGTCAATACTTCATTCAAACGACCCCTTTAAGCTCCAATTAAGATTTTCTAATTTTACCCGTATTAACTAGCTACCAAGCGTCGAGGGAATACTTCGAGCTTACAAGGCAACTTATAATCATTAACCAATCACAACAAAGCTCTACAAACACTCAAATCAACCAAACGGCCCAAAGCGCACAAATGGCCCCTTTATGTTCCAATTCAAATTTACCAATTTGAGCTATGTAAAAACCATTTAAACTTCACATATAGCCTCCTAAATGTTTATGGTACCTAACCGAAGCAATAGAACGTAATTTAGATCGAAAACCACCAATTTTTGGATTTTACTATTCATAATACTATTCATCATCTTCCCCGACTTAAAACTTGCATTTTCGTGGCTAAACTGTGACGCCCGAGATTTTTCATTATATTCATACATAACTGTTTCATATCTCTTCATGCATTTCAATATGTTTTTCTTTTCTTGATTATGTATTATTTAGTGGTTACTATT